>JAOSBL010000002.1:9865015-9878377 GCA_027568915.1 Erythroxylum roraimae
CCATGCAGCTTTAATTTGTTTTCGATAGTTATTAAAGCTGCATGGTCAGAATAAACAATCACTTTAGCACCAAGCAAATACGATCGGAATTTTTCCAAAGTAAAAACCATTATTAAAACTACATGGTCAGAATAAACAATCACTTTAGCACTAAGCAAATACGATCGGAATTTTTCCAAAACAAAAACCACAGATAACAATTCTTTTTCAGTAGTGGAATAATTCAATTGAGCTAGATTTAAAGTCTTTAAAGCACAGTAAATGGCATGCAAGGCTTTTCCCACTTTTTGTCCTAAAACCGCCCCCATTACATAATCGCTCGCATCATACATGATCTCGAATGAGAGGTTCCAATCTGGCGGTTGACTCACGGTGGGGATGTCAAAAATTCCTTAAGTTTGTTTAATGCTTCCTTGCACCTCTCGTCGAACTCAAAGGAGACATCTTGTTGAAGAAGCTTGCATAATGGTGCAGCTATCTTTGAAAAGTCCTTAATGAACCTTCGATAAAAACCTGCATGCTCAAGAAAAGAACGCACTTCCCTCATAGTAGAGGGGTAAGGTAAAGAAAAAAGGAGATCAACTTTGGACTTGTTTACTTCAATACCCTTAGCAGATATTACATGACCTAAAACTATACCTTGATCCACCATAAAATGATATTTTTCCCAGTTCAACACAAGGTTAGTTTCTATACATAGTTCCAAGATAATGGCAAGATTCTCAAGACATTCATCAAAAGAAGATCCATACACACTAAAATCGTCCATGAACACCTCAATAATCTTCTCAACATATTCAGAAAAAATGCTTAACATACACCTTTGGAACGTGGTAGGTGTGTTACACAATCTGAATGAGATCCTTCGGTAGGCAAACGTACCGAATGGCATGTAAATGTGGTCTTCTCCTTATCTTCCAGCGCAATCGGGATCTAAAGAAAACCTAAAAAGCCATATAAAAAGCAATAATAGTCGTAACCAGCCAATCTCTCAAGCATCTAATCAATAAAAGGAAGAAAAAAGTGGTCTTTACGAGTAGCAGAATTTAACTTTCTATAATCAATACATACTCGCCACCCGGTTTGTACTCGAGTGGGAATCAACTCACCTTCCTCGTTTGTCACAACGGTGATTTTAGACTTCTTTGGAACCACCTGGACAGGACTTACCCACTTACTGTCGGAAATTGGGTAGATAACCCCAGCATCGAGAAGCTTCAATACCTCCTTCACAACTTCCATCATTGGAGGATTCAGCTTACGCTGAGCTTGCCTTGTAGATTTTGCATCATTCTCAAACAAAATGCGGTGCATGCATATAGAAGGGCTTATCCCCTGGATACCTACGATAGTCCACCCGAAGGCCTTCTTATGCTCCCTCTACATTTGAACCAGCCTCTCCTCTTGATTTGAAGTCAACTCTGCCGAGATAATAAGTGGGAGAGTCTGTTTATCTCCCAAATAATACTTCAGATGTGTAGAGAATGGCTTCAATTCCAATTCTGGTGCCTGCACGTCAGAAGGAAACAATTTCTAGTAAGCTTCAGGTAGTTGTATAGAAGCCAAATCATACTTTGTTGAAGAGCTTTCCAATGAGTCCAAGGCGGCTGTCATTTCCACAAGCTCTTCTCCCATCTCAACATCAGTTTTGGATTCTACTTCCATATCTTCGGTTAAAACTATTTTCAAATGATCCCTGCAACTTAATTTAAACATTTCTTGCACCAAAGGATCAATCACATCAACAGAAAAAACACAATGATCATTAGGATGATGTTTCATGGCATCAAAAATATTGAAATGAATCACTTCCCCATCAAATTCCATTGTGAAGGTGCCCTTACGAACATCTATCTTAGTTTGAGCCGTATTAGGAAATAGTCTCCCCAACAAGATAGGTATCAGATTACATCAGGTGTCATCATTTATATCCACAACATAAAATTCTGCAGGAAACTCTAACTCATTCACCTACACCAAAACATCTTCAACCACACCATTAGGATAAGTATTAGTGCGGTTAGCCAGTTGTATGATTACGCTTATTTTTTTCAAAGGACCCAAGTTTAAAGAAGCATAAATCCAATGAGATATCACATTAATAGAAGCACCCAAATCCAACATAGCTCTATTGATCACAACATTACCAATTTTGCAAGGAATGGTGAACATACCTGGTCCTAGCATTTTGGAGGCATCTTCTTTCTGAATACTGCCGACACATTCTCACCCATCATCACTTTCTCATCATCCCTCAGTTTCCTCTTATGTGTACATAGTTCTTTGAGGAATTTGGCATATCTTAGCACTTGCTTGATTGCTTCGAGCAAAGATATAATGACTTCTATCTTTCGGAAGTCTTCAATATCTCTTTGTCCTTGTCCTCCTAGTTTGGTCTTGTTAATATGCTTGAAAAAGGTGGAGGATTAATTTTAGTAATATTGGGTTTACCTTCGTACTCGATGGCAAATTTTCTTCCTTTTCCATTTCCTTCTCAATCTTTTCCTCGGTAGCAATCTTTGATGGGGTTTTTTTGGGACCTTCAATCTCCTTTCTGCCCCTTAAGGTTATGGCAATGACATTCTTTAGATTCATATCGGGTTGTAATGACAATTTTCCTCCACCTTGCGATTCTAGGCGATTAAGCCTTACTGCCATCGGACCCATTTGGTGTTCCATGCTCTGTTGGCTTGCTTTTGTCTGCTGTCGGATTGTTGCTGTTGCTGCATATTTTGTTGTAATTGCTGCATATCCTGTTGAAATTGCAAATTGTTAGCAATAAGATTCTTAACAAGTTCTTCTAAAGATACACCTGAACTGGAAGAAGAAGCTCTTTGTGCTCCTTGTTGCCTTGGTTGAAATCCTAGTGCCCCTTGCGGCCGATTTTGGAAGTAATTTTGCTGTCGGCTCCCTCCATAACTCAAGTTAGGGTGACCCCTCCAACCTGGGTTATACGTCGGCGAGTATGGGTTGTATTGGTTCGGGAAGTTCCCTACTGCAGCATTCACGTGCTCCATACTCCCCTCTTGCAACGTTAGGCACTCATCAGTTGGATGACTCGTGTTTGAACATATCTCGCACACTTTCACTTGTGCTTGTCCAACTGTAATATGTCTCACAAAAGATGTTAGTTCATCTAAACGATGTTCAATGCATGAAGTGCTTACCTCCTTTACTCGTCGAACATCATTGTGAGTGTCGAATTGTTGGGTGTTTGCAGCCATCCGCTCAAGTAATATCCTCGCTTCAATGGGAGTATTATGACAAAGTGGCCCACTGCTCGCCGCATCAACCAAACTCCTCTCTATCAGTAGCAATCCTTCATAAAAATATTGGATGAGAAGTTGCTCTGGTATGTTGTGGTGTGGACAGCTGGCACATAACTTCTTAAATCGCTCTCAGTACTCGTAAAGAGATTCCCCATTGTGTTGGTTAATACCACATATCTCCTTCCGAATACTTGCTGTCTTTGAGGCCGGAAAATTTTTTCCAAGAATAATCTCTTCATCTCCAACCAAGTATTCACGCTTACAGTCGGTAAATCAAATAGCCAATCCTTTGCTGCATCTTTAAGTGAGAATGGGAAGGCCCTTAATATGATCTGCTCGTCCGTCACCCCATGAGGCTTCATGTTCAAACACACCATATCGAGTTCCTTAAGATGCTTATGTGCATCCTCACCTACAAGGCCATGAAAGTTAGGTAATAAATGAATTAATCCAGATTTTAACTCAAACGTAACATGTTCAGCGAAATTCGGAAATGTTATGCATAATGGTCTATGAGTTAAATCGAATGCAACCACTCCCTTAGAGTTCTCGGATTTGCCATCGTGTCTTCGGATTCTGATTTCAATTCGTCTACCAAAGTTGACCTTGCTTCCCTACGCAATCTCCACAATGTTCTCTCGATTTCCGGATCAAGTTGCTCAATTTCTCTATGAGGAGATCTAGTCACTACCATACACCAACACTAATGGATAATTAAAAATTAACAAGTAACAAAAAGAATGATTATAAACAAATATATTCACAAAACACTAACTAAAATCAAATTTGAAAATTAAGCTACCACACTCCCCGGCAACGGTGCCAAAATTTGACAGCGCGTGTCGAGTGCGCTGCAAAATTTACCTGACTCTGCACATTAAAAGTTGTAGTTAAGATGAGTCGGGATCTAATCCAAAAGGAATGTTCGGTTAATTTCTGTAACGAAATTAATTGATGTAAGGAAAGTATATGGGAGGTTTTTGGATTTTAAACAATTTAGAAATTAAAGTAAAAGTAAACTATCGAAAATAAATTAAAACAAATAATCGAAAATGAGAAAAATGTCGAGTATAAGTAAGTTTCGGTTCTAGAGTCAATCTCAGCCTAAACACGATCAAGCATATTCCTTCATTCTAACATCTTTACAACTCTTTTCGAACTATTGATATGAGACTAATAGAGCGCTCTACAAATCTCAGTTTTCCCTTAGGTTATATTTAATCAAGATACGATCATTAATTAAACCTAACTACCGAATAACTTAGGATATTATCTATAGCTTCAATTTGGCAGTTGCATTATGAATTGAAAAACAATCAATATAGGCAGTAACCTCACACGTTCGAATTATCTAACCTAAGTTATGTTGTTCTTAACGATTAACGATCATTAAATGCTACTCACAAACATCAAAAGTAACGATTATGGATTACAATCAATGTTTTAGCAATAGGTTCGAAATAAAATAATCAAAATAACATATGAAGATCATTCATCCCAAAATCAATCAAGTCAATACCAACAACACAATAATCCCATAAAAATTATAACTTTAAAATGATAAAAATTAGCTTAATCGTAACTTAGCGTCGGTAATCCTGTTGAATTGGCGTCGAAAAACTAGCCTTTTATTTATATTTTTATGCTCCAACTAAGAGTCGCCTTCTCCCTGTTTACTGTTTACTGTTTACTGTTTACTGTTTACTACTCACTGTTTACTATTTACGATGGGAAAAATAAATGTGATGAGTTTTGGGTCCAGCACTTACTTGTTCATCCTTTCATTTACGCATCTCTAATTGCTGCTTGCTGCCTCCACTGTAGCTTGATGGGACAAATAAACCTTGAGGGTTTATTGTCCCAGCACACTCTTCACGCTCTTCACGCGTCGCAGAACCCTTCCCGTAGCTTCTCTAAGCCACAAGCCGCAGCCGCAGCCCTTCTCCTCACACCTCTGCTGCCAGCCTTCAAGCCGCATGCTCCAGCCTCCACGCCTACCTTCACGTTGCCCTGTATATTGTCTGCGCCCCACTATTCCCCTTGATGGGACAAATAAACGTTGCTGCCTCATTAAAACCCTCTCTTGTGCAGCGCAGCGTTTTCTGCGTAATGCTGCGTTTAGGAGCGTTAAACGCAAATATATATATATATAGTTTGAAATGTTTTCAAACGGGAATATCAAAGATTTAAAGAGAGTTCCCACAAACGGCACCACGTTGTGGTTCAGTTGGTCTTTTAGGCAAAAGACGCACACAAGATACTCACAGGCAAACGGCGCATCTAATATAGTTTAATAATAATATATATTAGAACTTATTTTAAAGTGTCTCTCTTTTATAATAATATTTTAAAAAGTGTAATATTTAAAGTGTCTCTCTTTTATAATAATATTTAAAAAGTGTAATAAAACTTTAACTATTATTAATAAAATTGAATTCGATTTCTACTAGATACCCTAATTAATCTTTAGATGGGACTCTACTTTCTCATGTAAAAAACTTACCATTTTTTAAATAATTAAGCCTCTCACGTAGATTTCAAATTAACAAAATTTAAAGAAGGATGATCAACCATACTGAATTAGCTCGAGCCGATCAGTACGAAAATTATGTAACACCTTTCATTAAGATATCAATCTTCCTCGTCCCTTTTTTGCTTTTTTGTCATATTAAAGAATATGGGAAGATGTTTTTATATTAGAAACTCAACTCTGTAGCTGGAATTTTAAACTAAATAATTAGACCCTGTCTTATTTTAAATTTTATCATAATTCAACGTCAATAATCCCTTGATCTTTCTTTGGAGAAATGTTGATTGATATGGAGTTCCTGTCAATTTTTTTTTTCCAAGTCATGATAATTGGTAAGGAAATGACATTTTAATATTTTATATCTGACTTGAAAACAACAATTGACCTGCACTCGGGATATTCAATATAATTGTCACATCTGCAATTTTGATCCAATTGGGACGAAATCCTGAACATCTTTACCATTGTGGGAGATTACTGAAAAGTGAAGCCCTACTCTATTTACACGTGATGATTGATGCATAGAACCTTTTTGGGAAGATGAGAATAAGTTGTAATATGGAACTGGAAAAAGGAAACATTGGGTCAAAAGTTGACATGCAATCACATACCTAGAACAGGCGTGAACCGAAAACATTACTTGGGCGATGTATGGAGAAATTTTGGTTACAGAAGGAAACAACATGGTCACAAAATTTATGTCTGTCACTTCCAAAAATTAAAATTTAAAAAGAGAAGAAGAAGAAAGAACAACGGGGCAGACTACTAGAACCATAGCATAATCCAATGCCGCGATACTTGCTCTTCAGCCAAATGTTGCAATGAGGAAAGCCTTGTATATGCTCATGAACTTGGCCACAAAAGCTGCAAATTTATACATACAATGTCAAGTTCAGTCAAAGAAATGTATGGTTAAATTCGTGCGTACAACCTGATCTGGAATTTAAAATAAATGAAAGCAAGACCTTGAAACTCATACACCTACATTTGAGAATATTAAATTACCATCAATTCAGATACCTTAAAATTATTTTGAGAAAGGAGAATGCTAAAATTGGTGGAGAGAAATTAACCAGCTTGATATTGGCCAGTGATCCATGGATAAATTCAAGGATAGCAGACAACTCAGTTTGAACAAACAGTAAGATCTAATCAACTACTTGGTCAACTAAGACAGCTTTTAAACCCCTACCATTTTCGATCTGTTAATACTTAAAGACGGGAGAGCAAAATACCATAGCTTGAGATGACTGATTACTTTACTAATTTAAGTAAAAGAACTGAGTCTAATATTTAGAGACCTAAAGATGAGCGACCAACAGATAAGTGGTAGAACAAATTGTATCGCAGGCTTCTGAAATTGATACAAACAAAAGCACAAATACATTTTAGTATAGTGATTTCAGTATAGTACAGTGAAGAACAGACAACCATATACAAAAAGCACAAATATCCCTTAAAAGCACTAAACATACAGAGGAGAGTATTTATACATTTTAGAAAAGGACAGAGAAAGACTTGGTTGGTTCTTCCTGACTTCGAACAATAATTTAACTGATTGTGAAAGGAACCAAAGCCTGATGTTGGGGTCACACTTGCAGCAGTCAATTCAATTACAACAGTCTGAGAAAAATTTACATACCTTCAAGGTGAAATATGGCTTTCTGTCCCATATGCATCCTATGTTCCTGAGGATGATTACAGTCACAGGAAAAAAATTGGAAAAGTAAACCATCGTATGCTGTTATGTTGCTAAAACTAAAATAAACTGAACTCACATAGTTTCCAAAAACTCAAAAGAATTGTTTTAAGTTGTTTATTACACAAACATAAAATTTCACGCTTCATATGACAACTAAGTTTCCAAAGGAGACATCATCCCATGAAATTAATGGTGAAGTAGCTAGTAATCTTCAACAAAAGCATTTCATTATGTGCAAGCCTCAATAGTGCAGACTGATAGGGTTGCATGTAGGCAAACATTAAATTCAAATCACTTGACCAAACAACTTCAAATGCAAACGGAAAGAGTTGAATACATGAGTGTACTTACATAATAAGCAGCCCAATGGCAAATTTCATGCTTTAACTCCTCGTCTAATTTCCTCAACAATTCATATAGCAGCCTCTAAAACAAGCAAATTTCGGACTTCAAGTTAAGAAAAAGGAACATTTGAAAATTGGAGAAGATGCACAAAAGTGATGTCCTTACTTTCAAAATAATCTCAGGAGGAATGCAATTAGTCAACAACTCATACAATTTTCCACGAACTTGAAACAGCCTGAAATATGAAACTCAATTGAATGAAAAATTGGAATAATGACTTGTTCCATTTAGATGGGTGCAAATAGAGAAGCTTCTAAATGCAATAAAGATACATGAAAAATGCACACCTTTTAGGGCTTTGCTCCCTCATTACATCAGATGCAATTTCAGAAATGTACTCCTCCCAATCCATGGGGGGTATGGCTTGATTAACAGTAAAAGGGTACCTACAGCCATGGTGACAGAGTACAGGATAAGTTATAAGATAAGGAATATGAAACTATATTCTCCAAGCAACAGACATGAGCTACAAATTGATTTGATCTTAACTGTTGGACTCGGCAAGTTTCAAATAACAATATTGCTCTCCTCAAACTCCGCTGTGATTTATCTGCTATACGAGCAGCAAATCCAGAAGGAACTTGGAGACCTTCCTTCTTCCCAATAAACTCCAATACTTTAACAATCTGACGGATAAGAATACAAATTGATATGCAAGGTATAACATAGTAAAGTAGGGATTTAAAATCATGCGTAAAACATATTTAGAAAACATAAAGCATTAAAGTAGGGACATAAGTGGATGATTTAACCACAAGTAAATAAAGGGAAAGGAAAAAGAAAATTATAACTGAAAAGAGAACATGCACAAGTGAATATGATCGGTGTAGAACAAGTATCATTTCGCAATAACCAGTCAGTGCTACAGAACTTTTCTAACCTGCTCATCTGTAGGTGAATTAATTCTGACATTCAAACAGCGAGATCGAATTGCTTCTGTAACTTTTGAAGAACTGTTACAGCACAGAATTAGCCTACAGTAAGAACTGTATTTCTCCATTGTTCTACGAAGTGAATGCTGTGCCTCTCTTGAAAGCTTGTCAACCTCATAGAGCACCAGCACTGGCATTTCACAACAAGATATCAATAAAACTAAAAACGTGGCTTGTCAACCTCAAAGGAATGCTTGAGTTACAGTTATCCAATTATATTGATCGACTTAAAACAAGGCATAAATGTTAAGCCTTAGCTTTTAGAAGGGTTAATTTAACTGCTGACAAGCACTGTGCTTAACATGGTATCAACATAGCCTACCCAATTGGTAACATGAAAGATGAGATAATTATAAGAACAAGAAAGAAACTTTAAATGGATGATGTAGTACACTAGCACTACAGCTTCAATTATACCAAATAAGTAAATCATGGAAGCATTTCCAATCATGCTACCCACCAACTACGCAAACTTAATTTTGTACTTAATCAAAATTCCATTCAAATCAATGATTAGAATAAAAAGAGTCTGCGTCTATAACAAATCTTCATCGACAGTATGCTTTATCAATGCAGATTATAGATTGATAAGAATTAGGGGAATTTTGGTATCATATAAATCCAGAACAAGTGCCATCATATTTGATATAACTGAGAGCTGTACAAAATCTGGAAGATAAAAGAAATCATATTCTCAACTGATGCAATAACCTCTAGCGTCCCTTGAATACCTAACGTCTTATAGGCGTCATTATTAACGAAGAAGCTTGGAAGTCTAGACCGAAGATTACCTTTGTACCCCTTTTTCCCTTTTGTGTCAATAGGTCTATTCTTAGCCATCTCTTTAATTATCTCCTGAACAATATACCGGTCCTGGAAGCCAACATCACTAGGACACAGCTCGACATGGTTTGTACTCGACACTGTAGTAAGTTCTAGATCAATACTCCTATTTCCAACCTAAGAAGAAATCACAAAAATGGGTGTAAGTAACAACAAAAATGAACAAAAAGATTAGAAATTCAGTCAAAAATTAAAATTGTTCCATATTATGATCAAGTTATATCGGTATAATTGCAGGAACTGTATCATAAATCTCTACACGTTACATTGGGGAATCGAATCGCCTAGCATGCAACTTTGTTCTCATAAAAGAACAAATGGCAATTGGACAAGAAAATTCAATACGGAATGAAGTAAACACATTGTAACAGATAAAACTTGAGTACTTCAGAAAGATCAATCAAAGTATCAAACCCATGAAACCAATAATAGAAATAACAAAAAGATGTGGAACTCACGTCAATTTTCCATGCCCTATTCTCCACCTTCCCCTGCAATTACGCGGTAAGAGTCCAAAAATCAGTATTTTACATCGTTATCCCGGAGAAAATAGGAAAAAACAAAAAAGAGAAAGAGAAGAGAGAGAGAGAGCAACCGTAAAATATAAAGAGGTTATCATAAAGCGTAAAAGAAAAATTAACAAGACCTTTGCGGCACTCGGACCGAAAATTTGACGGAGAAGGGCCATGATTAGGGTTTTCTTGCCGGAACCAGAGGGGCCATAGAAGAGCAAATGAGGACAGTCTTGTTCAGTAACCTTAAAACAGCAACAGCAAGACAACAAAAATTAAAGGGGAAAATTTTTTAAGTGAATAAAGAGAGGGAGACAGAGAGGAGAGGAGAAAAAAGAGACCAGTTTCTTGAGATTTTGGGCAATGTCTTGATGGACGATGACCTGATCTAGAGTTTTTGGTCTGTACTTGTCCACCCACAGCATCTTCGATTTCTTCCAAAGAGATATGAAGAAGGCAGACACTGCAGCGGAGCAAGTATATATGACACTAAGAAAGAAAGTGGCGGGAAGTCACATACTATATATCCCTGTGCCAATATACGACCGTCGTATTTCAAGTCGCGGTTGTGGAGTACTAAGTACTAACAGATCTAGTTAAATTTTTATTGTTATTAATGGTATTGCATTATATTTTAATTTTTTTAAAAAACACTAGAGTTAAGTTTTAATTAATTCTCAATATTTGACCGTTAATTTGGTTTGAATTTTAGTTTTTTTAATAATTAAGCTTAATCTTTGTGGCATTATAAATAAATAATTTAAATTTAATAGATACTGACTTAATTTTAAAATAATTTATTTAATATTCATTAAAAATATAATTTTCAACTTAATATTTAAAAAACTAAAATAACTTCTTATCATGATCATCTTTAAAAAGGTTAAAGTTGTGCCAGCCTTTTGACCAGTATTAAAGTTTATTAATTAATTTAAATATATTTACTCCATTAATAATTTTTGGTTGCATGAAATATTACCTAAATGCTACTTTTTAGGGCATTAGTAATAATAGTCGACATGGAATTTCAAACTAATATTTTTTTCTCCCTTTACTTAATTATTCTCATGATAAAAATTGTCAATAAAATAATTTATCAAGAAACGCTATTAAGTATTGTCTCATAAAAGATTATTAAATTTTATAGTAAAGATTACACTTTCCTCTATAATTTAATTAACGTTAAATTTTTAATTTTATGATTTTTTTTAATTCTTTCTTTTAAATTTTCGTTAAATATAATAATAAAATAAATGTATGTATGAAAATTGCACATGTATGAATCAAATATTGATGTCATGACGATCTAATTCAACTCTTATATTCAATATAAATTAATTAAACCTTATTCAAAATGATAACTTAGAATTATTAAAATAAATGATTAACGTAAATCATATTTAATTAATTCATGGAGTAACTAAAAATTGCTTTATTATAAAACAATGGCCTTACGTTTCCTTTTGAATTTAGTAGGACTCTATCCATATTTTACCTTATCCTTCACTTCAGTTTCATATCACTAAAATCCAAAAAAATAATAGCAGTTACTATAACATAATATTAGAGATGATAATAGGGTTGAGCTCGAGCCACTTTGATCTGAAGTGAGTAAATTTAGTTTGAAATGATCAAACTTCAAACTTGATAAAACTTAAAATATATTTAAACTTTATGTTAAATTCAGACTCAAACTTTACAACTTGACTTAGCTAAGGCCTGACTTATATATAATAAAATTTAGTGGACAAGCCTAATTCTGATTTCTCAACCATTTTTCTCACTTCTTATTTGTCGTTCTTATCTTTTGATTCTCAAACTTTTCTTTAAGGATAACTAATCTTAAGGTGCCTAAACTTTTGAGATTTTTTTAATCTATTGTCTAAGATTTTATATTTTTCAATTGAGTGACCAATATTTTAAAATATTAACATCTCAATTCAAAAAGTTAATTTCATTAATAATTAAAGATTTGACTAATAGAATCTTTGTTAATCATGACATGTAGGTATCTACGTGAAAAAAAAAAAAGGTCAATTAAGCATACCTATAACCTAATTTGAATGACCCATAACCATACCCAAGACCCTAAATACTTATTACCCATATACCCAAATATCCATTACCCATGTACCCAAATATTAATCCCAAAATACCTACATGATTCAAGTCTTAAATCTTCATCCTTTACACATCATGTCCTCTCCTATGCATCATCCTCTCACGCTTGGAAGCATCATTTTGAAGACATCTCACTTATGCATCATCATTTGAGGCTATAACCTTTTGAGATTTTTTTTAATTCAGTGCCTAAGTTTTTAAAATTTTCAGTTAAGTGACCGATATTTTAAAACATCGTTAGTTTCGATAATAATTTACTAATTTGGCTAATATAATATTTGTTGACCATGACATGTAGGTGTCCATGTGAAAAAATAGTGGCCAACAAAGCATACCTATAACCCAATCTAAATGACCCATAACCATACCCAATACCCTAAATACTCATTACCATATACCCAAATATCTATTACCCATACACCTAAATATCAATCACAAAATATCTACTGTTGGATCGGAAAAAGAAAGCATGCCATATTTGGAGAATCGGTAGATTTTAAAACTTTTTATAAATCTTATTTGCAGCGGAAGTAATATATCCAAATCATCATGCCAATCTATACATGATATGGTATAAGGATAATAATAAACATAAACAAGATGAAGATTGTTACAGACTCCTTCGCTATAGCTTTAATTCTTCGCTGCACTATCCTCTCCTTTTTCTTGTATTCAAAGCCTTTGCTTTTGAATCCTTTCCTTTGTCAATCTATCATCTCCTTGTTGTTGTATCCTCAATCAATTTGATTTACCTCTTGTTCTTATAGGACAACTTGGTTAACAAAATCCTTTGGTGGGAAAGGAGAAGAAATGTTTGGAGAATTTTCTTAGAAAAAAGAAGGAAACAATGAGACACCTCTCATTCTAGGTTTCGGCCATGCATAAATGAGAGGAGAGAGTTGGTCAAAACAATGCAAGAACACTTTCTTACACTCCTAATTTCGGTTATGCATGAAAAGAGAGAAGAGGGCCGATCTGTACTTGCATATATACATCCAAGATGATCCTTTACATGTACTGTCTCCAAACTTCAAAATAATCATTAGTG
>JAOSBL010000002.1:10000383-10011193 GCA_027568915.1 Erythroxylum roraimae
ATTATAAACATGCATACAAAGTCAAGAATGACACTTATTTTGAATAATTAAAATGTATCTAAAACGACTCTTATTATGAATCGGAGGGAGTATTGAATTACAGATGAGTCACATTTTGATTGACATTAAGCTTTATGGGTAGAAATTGTCCCTCCCTGCTATCACAATTCACAAGTTCTAGTTTTGAAAAAAAAAAAGATTTTAGTTATATGCTGTCAATAATGGCAAATAATATATACGATTTGAGTAATATTAATTAGAGTTTTTTAATTGTTGAAAAATAATTGGAAAAAGAAAGAAAAATAACTTCTCTCGTTAAACTACCTTTTTTTTTCTGTCCAAGTGGTGTGGTCAGGACCCGTCACTAATTAATAATTACAACATTTTTTATAAAATTAAACGAATCTTTTTAATCTAATGAATGTAGCTTATATGCATGGCCTCATCACTTAATAAATGGATGCATATTATAGATGCATGCGTCAATGAATGAACCGTTATGCATATTTTTCTTTGAAATAGTGATCAATTGATACCATCAGTCGACGCACGGTATGCTTCAATTGTCTAATCTACATGTGTTAAACAACAGTAAATGCTTCTCTTGTTACCTCATCTGCTATCCTTTGCGATAATTGCAGTAGTAGGGGAAGACCAACTATTGATTCTCGCGATGAATTTCGTATATTAGGGTTAAAGACCTGTAGTAAGCTTGCTATAAATTAATTAAAATTATGTTTGTTTGAGGGTTTATTAATGGAATAGAATGGAATGTAATATTATTGCATCGTTTGAGAAGATGGTTAATAATAGAATGAGATGGAAGATGAGAGTTTCATATTACATCTCATTCTATCCTAAATTATAAAAATGAGAAACATCCGATTTGGGAGATTTAGGATGAAATATAAAATGATAAACAACATTTCACTATATTACATTATAAATCTTTCTTCCAAACAACATTTTACTATATTACATTATAAATCCTTCTTCCAAACAACATTTTACTATCTTACATTATGAACCCTTCCATCCTTCTCAAATAACAATTTTCTAATATTTTATCAATTTACATTCTTTTCTATTATAAACCGTTCTATTCTATTTCATTAAAAACCTTATCTCAAAACATTTGACTGATAAAGCTACGTATTTTGAATCTAATTCTTGAACAATCTCATTAAAATTAGAAGGTAATGAACAAGAAAAAAAAAAGGCACGCTTTTGGAGGGGTTAAAACTTCATCCAGATAAGAAATAAACTTGTACACTGATTCTTAGGACCATATAGAAATATTAAAAAAAAAAAAGTGAAAAACAGGTTGTCGCTGTTTAATAATTATGATAAGACAATAGCCATCTTGCGGCAATTACATCGAGTTCTCTTGTTAAGACTTCCATTGCATCACAAAGAGATAGGGAATATTAGGGAGACAAAGGATATCTTCTTGTCTCAATCTCTTTGCCTTGCAAATTTATATTGACTTTAGAATAGCTATGTATAACAAATCTGGTTGCTAAGCCAATAAACAAATACATCAGAGAAACCCAAAGCAGATAAGGCATTCATCCAGAACAAATCAATTTAACCAAATTAACCTTTAGAACAAATCAATTTAGGTGGAATCTTCAGCTTCATAGTGGTGCAAGAACATGTCATATAATTGTGTTACATAGAATAATATTGGAATAAGAAATGCATCGAGATTCCTTCTTTGCATTATTAATTATCATAAGAGAATTCGAATAGAAGTTGACAATGCATGACATTTGATTGAAGTTATTTAGTCAAAGACATTGACATATCTCAAATGTACAGCAGTTATCCCAAATTCGTATAAAGATTTTCATCCGAAATGAGATGAATTGATGCATTAACTGCACAAGATTGCGTACTTATGATGACAAATGGTAATATCCCATTAAAGAAAAGAAGAAATGGAGTGGATAATAAACTAAAAAGTTGCTAACTTAGACATTTTTATGCTAACGAACATAAAGATAAGACTTATACGACTCTCCCTATAACTAGCGATGGATACATACATTGATCATTACGTAACCTGATTCTCAACTGGGCCACCGTTAGTCACCCCCTGACTGGGAAGTAACCCTAAAGACAAAGTAGCTTTTACATAATAATAACAATATGACAAATGAGAATGTCATAATTTGTCTGTCCACCGGCCAAACTCCATCTTTGAAAGCTCTTCCTTCAATTATTACATCTTATTAACATTCGAGATTTATATGCTTCTTTATGTTTAACATTATCTAATCTTTTAAGTTTTTTTAATTTAATACTAAAATTTGTAAAAATTTAATTTAGTAATTAAAATTTGAAAATTTGTAAAAATAAATTAAAACATTATTTTTGTTGATATGGTTAATACGTGGACATCTACATAGTATTTAGTCGATACAGTACATTAATAAAAGCAATCTTTTGATCTATTTGTATAAAAATTTAAAGAATTGTTACTAAATTAAAATTTTTAAAAAAGTTTGATATTCAAATGAAAAATTTTAAAATATTAGATACTTTTAAATCTGTTATATTTTAAAATGTATCTCAATGATGAATGTTAGTCAATTAATCATATTAACGTATTAGCAAGTAGTGGTTCGTAATTCTTGGTAATCACGTGAGCGGAAGTGTTGTCACGGAAAAAAATGATGCAATTGACGATGTAATAGTTCTGGGAAAGGGATGTTAAACATAATATTTAGCGAAACTGAAGATGAAATTATTGCAGTACTTGCTTTTGAGGAAGAAATGTTGAGGACAACGGTTGGCAGGCAAGATCAATTGATTACTATTACTGGTCAAGTCGTTTCTGCCTGCTATTTGTTTAGTTTGAGTTTCACACAGGTAGCAACTATTCGTTACTTTGTAAGATATATTAGCACATCTTAAATTAAGAGTGCCACCAAATCTGAATCCAAGATCGCACACAAACAAATTGCATATTTTTTATGTCATCAGAATGAAAAATTCAGCACGTTTAAAGTGGACTTTAGTGCACAAGCTAGCTATGACATACAGCTGTAGAAATCACATAATATGATATTAATTTTGTTCATTTTGAATTAATGTGTTCATTAAACCTGAGGGCTGTGGACAGTTCAAAACGACTCATGACATGCGGTTTTATGTATCCAGTTTCATCCATTTACTGAATAGCTACGTATACCAGCACAGGTGCTTCCGTTTAGGTTTAGGTGTTTCTGTCTGATTGGGTACATTAAAAGACGCCTAAGTAAAGCCCAGCAAGTGTGGAGCTCTTTTCCTTCGCACATAATCACTAATGAGATCTTCCGTATGCCAGCCCAAGAGTGGATCACCACAAATCTTCAATCTCACCGCCAAGTTTTTGTGCACGATTGGTCTATCCTGTTTAGTGTTACCTGTTGGTTCCTTGGAACTTGACGTAATTGATTACTCTTTGATGAACAGTTTTTTTGGCCGTCCTTACCTATTTCTGTTATTTTGTCTTATGCAGGTCAATTACAACAGGCATCCAGGTGGCAAGGTGGAGCAGGCCCGGGCTATTGGCCTCGACATGCGCAGCTAATTGGATGGTGCAAGCCTCCTACTGGGTGGGTCAAGCTAAACACGGATGGAGCGTGCAAACGGCACCCATTCTCTGCCACTGCAGGCGGCATCATACGGGACAGTGGAGGCAATTGGCTTGGAGGCTTCAGCCAGAATCTTGGCGCGTGCTCATCAGTGACTGCGGAACTGTGGGGAGTGTATACAGGGCTCACACTCGCCTGGAACCTAGGTTATCGTTGGATTGAACTCGAAGTAGACATCGATTGCAGTGATAAATCTCCTATCGTCCACGTCTAGCCGTTCTATGGCTCTCAATCCCCTAGTTTAGAGTATTCATGTACTATTCACTCGAAACTGGAAAGTTTTCTATCGCCACATTTATCGAGAAAGCAACAGATGCGCAGACTGGTTCGCAAACTATGCTACACAATTTGGTTTAGGAACCATCACTTTTGTTAATCCACCTATTGGGTACCACCCCTTCCTCCTCAAGGATATATCAGGACTCTGTATCCCTCGACTTGTAGTGTAAGCTGTTTTCGATTCTCCCCATTGATTAAAAAAAAAGACGTCTAAGTAAAAGATACAAAACTTAGTTGGTTTTATCCATTTTAAAAAATATTTTTATTATTTATAATATTTTATAATATAAAAAATAATAAAGAAGATATTTTACCAATTTTTGTAACACGTAGCATAGACTTTATTACGTGTTCCGGATCGTTCATGAAAGGGTTAAAAACGAAGGAAATGCGAAATACCTGATTTTGTTTCCATCTTAGCTTCCGAAGCAATTTCCGAGGTCAAACAGAACTTCAATCACCTATGACCTTCACAAAAAGTGATCACTGACACGTGTTTAACGTCTTTTTACAAAAAAAATTTCAAAACTAAGCGCTTTTAAAGGGTTAGAGGATCCGTATGGTTATGAATGATATGAGCAACTGTATAAGACCTTAACCTTTATATATAGCATTCATATCGGACTTTCTCATCACAAGACCGATATGGGTCCGGTCCATACTGATTAAGATCTATTTTCATATGAACTTCGACCAATTGATTTAAATCATTTATTGGGTCACTTTATTACCTTTATCTGGATCAAATTACGTAATTTAACCGATAAGTTATTGAAAAATAAAAAATGCAATTAATAGTTGTCCAACTTTATGAGAAAGGACAAAAATGTCCAACAGTTTTATCTCATGTTAGTTTAAGTGATACAAACCTTACAATATGATCAGTAAATAATATTTTGAGTCAAAATAATTCAACATAAAATTAATATTTTTTTAATATTTTTTTTATAAAACAATAGTATTTCAAAAAAAAGTAATAAAATTATTTGTTTAACTCTACGTCTCAATTATATGTTCTTGGTATTATTCTTATAATTTCAAGTACCTGGTTTGGTGCTGGATAAAGAAAAGCAGCCGGCCTTTGATCCACAGTACGTGGCAGAATGGGTTGTTTCATTATTGCATAATTTTTGCTTTTTGTTCCAAGCACAATTAATTGTATTTGCTGCAATAAGGGAAGGCAACAATTATTGTGACGCAATTGTTCTCAAACTTTCCAGTGCATGTGTTCCTAGATAACAAAGGAACTCCATCTCTTCTCTTTTAAGAACGACACTTGCTAGCATGAATGATGAACCTTTGAGGCTTTTGTGTACAATCACATTAAGTATATAAGTGGAACCCAAGTGTTGTGAGACAACGTTTCCCGATTTTTACAGAGTAAATTTACAAAAGTAAATAATTTACAGAAGAAATATATAAAGGAGAATCAGTTATCTTTTGATAAATGATAAACCAAAACTAAAAATTTGAGAACAAAAAATTAATTGGTTAGATTACTATTACTCAAATTATAACAGAATCCTAAGAAAAGTTAAAAATCAAATTATATGACAACGCGGATACTGTGGAAAGGAACTGATCACAGCACGGTCATTGACAGACAGAAGCTTCACTCATGCCAAAATCATTTTCTAAATTTTGGCCACGTAATAACCACCCAGCATTTGGTTTGATTTGATGATAAGGAGTTAAAGACTATCTTTTAACCCATTATAGTATAAATCATAAGTATAGGATGATTGAGAGATGTACATTTAGGCTAAAATACCTATTTATCAGATAATATATTGCTTAATTCAACTCTTGAGCTATTTGGCACTGAATTTAACCTTTGTGGATTTTATACACATCCACTTTTTAAGTGTCTCCTCCACTCTTTTTAATCTAATCTTAAATTGTCTTTATTTTGTAATTATGTTATTTTCTGCTTTCAAATATCAATTTTAAGTTTTAAACCTAAAATGATGAAGTGATTTTTTGTTGCACCCTTTGTTGATCTACAAATAGTGTTTTGCCTGTCTAGCCCACGCTCCAAGTCATAGAAACACCAATTATTTTAGCAAGCACAAAGTAAACCTATTAATCATTTTATCAAATGAAGTAAGTAACAGTTGTTCAATGATAAAAACCCTACATAAGCGTAATTTAATGACTTCTGAATTGTTCAACTATTAAAAAAGAAAGATAATTGCAAATGACTGTCTTTTGTGATAATTGATTATTTTGTATGTTTTATTTATTATATTCAATTATTAAATAAAAAGTGAATTCAGGTGAACCTGCATCACTATTGTATTGTCACATCTGCATGTGAGTCTACCAGAAATAGCCTCTCTATTATGTAAGAGTAAGGCTGCGTACTATCAGACCTTTTCAAATTTCGCCTTATTGCGAGACTTTAGACTGAATGTGACGATGACGATGATGACGAAAGTGAATTTAGGTGAAAATAAATTGAGAAAAAAGTCAGATAAAACTTAATTTCAACCGAACAATTTATGACATAAAATCTATTTTTTGACAGGAAGTCCCAAACTTACTTGAAGATGAATGAGGAACAAAATTGACTTGAAGATGAATAGTACGCAAATCACTATTTTGTGAAGTTGATGTCTAAAAAACAAGTGATCTTTTCTTCTGATTTATATCATGGCTTCAAGGTAAAAGGCCCGACAGGCATGCGATAATAGGGTTTAGATTGGATGAAATTTCATTAAAAAACAAAATAGTGTCTTGGTACAAGACGCGAAATCTCATGAATCTTCGTTGCCCTCTTCTCCCCATTTTGTATGGTTGTGGATTTTTTTTAGTGAAGATACAGTCACTTCAGTATGTATAGAAACAGAGTTATAAAAAAAATTTTGGGGCGCAAAATAAGTAGTCGATGTGAAAGTGACAACTGACAACCACACCACACCACAGGGGATAGAGTTAGGCAATAAGTGGGAACTCACCGAAAAGATGAAAGAGTTTATATAAAGAAAATGATATATGAGAATAGAAATAAAAATAGAAGGGATAGTTGACTTTGTGGAAGGTGTATGAACCTTTCTTTTTTATACTCAAAAGTAATTTGTCAGGGTGCTCTATATAAAGCACCACCACCCACATGCCTTGTATTGCCATATTCATTTCTTTGATCTTCGCATCTAATATATCTTCCTATTGACTATTGTGTTGGTGTTGTCGTCTTCTTCTTTCATCAAACTTCAACAATGGTGCACAAAGGCTCTTATCATCTTGGATTGCTTCTGCTACTCTTCCTGGGCTTCTGTCTTGTCCTTTCTTCCACTCTTGCAGTTCCCACAAGTAGTGAGTTCCATGTTAAAGAGAGAATCTTATTCCTGTGTTTGCATTTGATGTTAAGAGCTGTTAATCATTTGTCGGCTTTTATGGTGAGTGGTATATACAGGAAGCCTCAAGTCAAGTGCTGAAGAGAAGGCATCAGCGGTGCAGGATTTTCTGGTTCAGGTGACGCTCTCTCTCTTTTGCAGCGTGTGCGAGTGATCGATTCTAGATTGAATGATCGAACGATTGAAACAATTAATAACAATTGAAGACTTAGCCATGATTTGCCATATATAGCCATTGTTATATTAGGTTATGGTCATTCCTGTTTTTTTTGTAATGTGAAACTTCATTCTCATTAAGAGGAAGGAAGCCCTCTTTCATACATCAGAACACATAATCGCTGCAAACTCTTTGGTTCCTATATCTTTCCAGTTTTGAGGTAAGCAACTGATTGCTTTAATTGATCTGCTACCTCCTAACATTATTTGCTCTGGGAATAAGCAACACAGGTGAACAAGACGTATTTTCCTAACTATTTAATTATGTGAGCAAAAGAAGGGTACTTCTCTTCTTGGCTCCTATCAAGTTGCACTTCTATGGTGTTAAGCTCTATCCTTTCACAGTTTATCACATCCAATAGCAAATGATTTAATTACCATGAGATGTGCATACTCTCTGATTATGTTCAGGATGAGATATTTGGCATGGAAGAAAGGAATGTTGAAGGAAGGATGGATTTGGAAAGCACAGATTATCCGGGAACTGGAGCAAACAATCACCATGATCCAAGAACCCCAGGAAGAGGATGAAATCCAGAAAGAAGATGCACTTAAATCAAAAATATGTTTCTGGGTCATGGGTTTGGGTTTGGGTTTGGGTTTGCGTTTGCGTTTGAGTTTGTGTTTGTGTTATTGAAGGATATACAGAGTGTGTGGACTGTCTATTGAAGGATGTTTGCATGTGTATGACCTAACTTAATTGGAGAGTAATGGAACGAATGATTGTTTTGTGGGTATGAAGATAAGTATAATTACGGGTATTTAATTGATGTATGTACGATGTTGTGTTGGAATTTGTGGTCTACTAAAATGTCTATTGGATTTGAACTCCACACTGAAAAGCATATGCTACAAAAAGTTCTTTTGAGTTTGGAAAGAACGTAATTAATGCAAACCTGCCCCATCCCGTGACTCTAAATCAGAGATTCAAAACTTTTTGTCTCCAAATCATAATTTATTTTATGTCCCATCACTTTGGTGTAGAGAGGGAGACGAAGCTAAAATATCTTGTATTTGAATTTCTCTATTTACGCTTTTTCCATCAAACGTATTGTATAGAGCTTATTTAGTACGGAGTGTCCGTGATTTATAAATTATTGTATCAATCTGAAAATTTATTCAATGCACATCTAAAAAATAGCGGCTACAATTCGTTTGTTTAAAAAAAAACTAATTATATAAAAATGCTTTATTCTAATCCAATGAATACTATTAAAACGTAGTGCACCGAGCATCAAGTATTTATTATTGGTTAGGGCCAGCCAATTTAGCATCCATTCTTGGATAATTTCACTCAAAATCTCCAAAAGGGTTAAAAATATTTTAACTCGTATTTCCTTTTTTCAAATTCATTTCCTTTCCTCTGAGGTCCTTAATATTTTTGAGATTATTAATTTTGAGAATATTTTTGGTGGCTTACAAAAAGTGTCTTTTTTCTCCTCAATACAAGAGTGGGCAACTCAGCCTTCAATCATTTAGTTAGAAAATTTGCTTATGAATTAGGAAGTTTGGTGAAATGAGTGGCTAACAATGGCAAGTTTCTTTCTCAAACAGAGGATGTTCTTTATTTAAAGGATAAAAAGTTCCTCCTAAAGATCTTTCTCAGGTGATCAAAACTAACCTAAAAGTAAGGATTAGTACAACGGACTTAAAAAAACTTTTTATCAGTGTGGAAATTTGGGACATTGTCATATGCAATTACTGGGTGAAAGTCGTGTACGATTAATGTGGCAAATCAAGCCATATCCAAATGAATTATCATATCAAGTTACGTGCAATAAGAGAAAATGTTTCATATGAAAGTGGTTGGATAGAGCAACCAAATTACGAACAGTGTTTATTTACTGAAGCAATTAATCAACCAAAAATTATAGCATATATTGTTCAATCGACCAACACACTTATATATGTCCTTACTACCATTAACTATAATCAAGAATGGAATTTTGATCTTGGATGCTCTCACCATGTAATGGGAAATGTTGCACTTTTGTGAAAGAAAGTTCATTTTGATAGTTGATAATTCTTTTCATCATGTAATGGTTAAAAGCAGGCCGTAGGCAAGAGCAGTCAAGACACCTGTTTAAGGCCCATCCTCACAAATATCAAAATAGGGCTCATTTTTATTCTCATAAAAAATAAAATGAAACAAAATAATGCTCACTCTTGACCTTATAAAGAACAATACAAAAGGCTCATATTTTGCTTCTGTTTATTCTTTATGAGAACCCAAAAATAAGTAAAAATAGGGGTCCTTTTTGTACTTTGCCCAAGGCTTATAAAATACTAGAAATGACCCTTGTTAAAGGACATTTAAAAAAAACTCTAATGATGGAGTTTTTTTCAAAGATATTTATCATGTTTAAAGTTTGAAAAAGAATATTTCTTTTGTATCTCACATTATAGATTCAGGAAAGTATGTTTTCTTTGGTTTAAATAATGTTTCTAATATGGAGGATATTGCTGCTAAGGTATTGTTTTTGAAAAAAAGGAAAGATCCATTATATGCCCTCTCTATAAGTGCTACATATGTTGAAAAGGCAAGTCAGAATACGAATTCATCACTTTGGCATGCTTGTTTGGGCCTTGCAAGTTGTCAATTACCAGAGAAAATCTCCATGAAAAACTTCTTAATGACATTCCTATTTTTAAAGATGTTTTCCATGAAAAACTTCTTAATGACATTCCTATTTTTAAAGATATTTTTTATGATGTGGAGAAAGCAAACAAACGCAAGAGGGGCGAATTGTGTGTAATTTTAAAAATTTTGCAAGTTACTTTCAATTCATATAACAGAAAGAGCCTAGTTAAAGATTAAAAAAAAGGGGTCCTATTAGACAATAACCCCCCGTTTGGTTGCTGTCCCCGTCGCCGGGGACAGAGTACAGAACAGTAAAATTTTGTCACTCCCACCTGTTTGCTTCCTGTCTCTGGCGTTTTGTCATCTGACCTCGGTAGACAAAGACATGTTGTATTTGTCGCTCGCCAAATCGACGGACAAGAGACATTCTGACTCTGCCTCCGCAACAATAGGTCACCCATTGTCGAAATAGCCCCTGCCTCTCTCTCGTTTGTGGTCTCTCCTCCGGCTCACCTGCGTCTCCCTTAACCGTGGAACTGTGCGTCTCCCTCAACCGTCGTCTCCCTCAACCGTGGAACTGTGCGTCTCCCTCAACCGTCGAGCTGTGGCCTCGTCCGTTCTCGACCCACAACCCCATCAGTCCTCTTTTCTGTCGACCCACAACCGGCGCACGTTGACTCTCGCACACGACCCTTCTTCCCCAACAGCTTCGTCTTGAGGTTTGTCTGGTTGCAATG
>JAOSBL010000002.1:10043919-10060696 GCA_027568915.1 Erythroxylum roraimae
CTGCTTGAAACAAAAGATATTGAATATGACCCAAAATTTAAAATCGTCTGTTTAATTGCTTAATTTTCAGGCATAGAAGATTAACATAACTTAAATGTGAAATAAAAAGGACTTATTTTGATACTTAAATCATGTTTTATCAAAAATTAGTGATAAGAAACTCAAATAAGTACCCTGTGCCTGTAGCTTCAAATCTTTGTGCTTCTTGTGGTTAGCTGAAGAGTAAAGAAACGATTGGTGCAAGTGCAACATAAAAGAAAATTGAATCAGAGGCCAGAGATAAAAGGTAAACACCGGCAAGAAAGAATGAAACAAAATAACGTAGCCCAAGCCATGTATGAATTACGAAGAAGCCTGCCTGCGTCAGTTCTTCCATGCAAGTTTAAAATGCCGCATTGTAAGTTGCTAATTCTTAAGCTGCTTCCAGGAAATTAAAAACATAAGTACACGAGGACTTTATAGTAAACCAAAGGGAACGAAGGGAGTGAGGATGCAGTTAAATTTCTAAATTTTTTAAATTATAATATTAGTTAAGACCCTCCCAAGCAAGCTGCGTTTGTAGTCCAACGGTTAGGATAATTGCCTTCCAAGCAATAGACCCGGGTTCGACTCCCGGCAAACGCATTTGTATTTAATTTTTCTCTGGCTAGCTGCCCGCCCGGTGCCTACCGTTGGCTTCCAGGAATAAGGGGTTCTAAATTCTATCTAATATCTGGGTGTCAATGTGCGATGTTATAATATCTCTTATCAGTTATCACAATAATAATGTAGATTTTGTTTTTAAATTAAATCAGATTTGAGAGATTGGTTATATGAATAATTAAAAACGAAATTTATAAGGTGTTTCTTAGCGTAAAGACAAAATTTTAATATATTTTGACACTTTTTTTAAAGTTCTTATTTTCAATTTTTGTAATTAGTAAATTAAATATATTAAAGCAGTATCACCTATAAATTGGTTGTAAAATAAATATTTACCTGTAAAATGGAAAGGAGCTATATTTTAATAGGAAAAAGAAAATACAGGTTGACCGCAAAGGCACACCGACCATTAAGAAGGACTTTGATGGGTTCAAGTAGTTGGATCCACACACATTTTAGCTGTATAGACTGTTGATCCACCGGTGAGTGTTAGTTTTCACATGGAAACAGGGGCATAACATCGGTACTCACGAACCCAATAAATATAACAAAATTTGGACGGTGAGGAAAGATGCAGGATGAGGTCGGCTGGACGAGGTTGTACAATATGGACAAGCCATAAGCTTTTGCTGCGTCAAATCAATCTAAGCTACAAACACAGCACATATGCTGGGTGGAGTGACAGTCACAGTAGCAGTACTAAAATCTACAGTAATACCAAAAAATTTTAAGAAAATAAAAACAAAAAGCCTGACACTACCAGTACTACCACAGTGAAGATTCTCATCTTCTCATCACTGTTAATTACTTAATTGAGTAGGCAGTTTTCCATTTGTAGCTAAAGTCCAAAGGCCTAGAAAACCTTGTAAAGTTGACAGAAGTGGTAACCTACCAAACTCCCACTCACCCATGTTGCATAATCATACTCTCATTGTTTATTTACCTTCTTCTCTTTGTACATTTTTTCTGGGGTTTCTTTGTTTTTTGCTTTTCTGGTTGTGGCGGATTGTTGAAGACGTATCTTTTGAGAGACAGTGACCAACATCTGGTACTGCTTTTAGGGCACATGTGTTAAGCAATTTCACTTTCACTTGCTCGATATTTGAGGTCTGTGTTTTTCATCAAAACTAATGAAGCTACTCCGTGCGGTTCCTATGCTTAATTTCTTTACATATGCTTTGGCAGCAGACAGAATATATGCGTGTAACACTCCACATGTGTTGACCTGCAAAAGCATCGAACAAAGCTTATAATGACAGTGCTTCTGCGGGGAAAGGGTGGTTGAAATACAAGACACATCGTATAATGACTGTTCTTGCTTAACCAACATGCACACCTTAGAATCCATCTTCTTGTTGGTTTAAAATATCATTTGGCCTTGGAATTTCCAATCTGCATGATAGTGGAAGACAGAGCGAGATGTTGGTAAAAGCGCGACTGAGTTTTGCTACAGCGTTATATATGTTGTGATTTAATTATTTAAAACATGGTTTGGTATTTAAAACATGGTTTAATTATTTAATGTTGTGATTTGGTACATTAAGTGAGGAATTATTGCTTTTTTAGTATAAAAAATTAAAACAACAGGGCTTACTTATGAACTTCAAACAATACCATTTTTAAATATTTGTTTATTTCTAACATCACCAAGGTACCTGATGGCATTATTACACCAGTGAATCAAAAAAGATTCTTCTCGGTATGATTCTTAAGTTCGTGAAATTAATATTTCACCTATAAGTCTTACTAAAGCTGTATCGTGAATTTTCAACCTATATATCAGTCAAGTGGGTTATAGAACAGATCATTCATAATAGATCAAGGATAAATAAAAATTGATTGTAGTATAAATTTAAGGTATGCTAGCTGAGACACAAGCCTTTTTTCCTCAACGGGCATCAACTCTGAAGGCCCGCCTTTTAGGAATTTACACTCTCCAATCTTTCTCAGTTAATAATGACCTTAAACAGGATCTATGGTCTAAGACTTTCTGATACATAGGGTCTTCATAAAGTGGCAAATGTAGAGCATACTTATATTTCTATATGATTTGGACTACATTACTCAAGAATCAAGCTTTTACGAGAGAAAAACTTAGAAAGAAGCCATAAGATGATAAATACACAATATTTTTATTTCCTAGCCTTTTGATTCTAAGACAAGATATATATTATGGATATAAAATATATGCACATTGAAAGACTGTGATAAAAATTAATTTAAAGTTGTTGCTGACCAACTTGTTTCACATTAGTCCATAAATAAACAGATGCAATGGAGCATATGTACGTTAGTTAGAGTGCATATGTAAGCCAAGATGAGATAAAGATTTACAAAGTAAATAGTTCATACTCATGAAGCTTATAACTAGTCCATTGTAGGGTGACCAATAACATTTAGGAGGATGTCACCCATATAGTTTGTCCTGTATATAATTACCACATGTAAGGAAAAAGCTTATATATTTAAAAGAAAAATTAATAATCACTAAATTTTAAATTAAGAGTAAAAAATAGACCTAACTTTAAGAATCTAAAAACATTTGTTGTTAATTAATTAGAATTTGTTGTGAGGTTCTTATGGTACATTAACTGGATACATAAATGTTTACCTATATATCATAACATTTGAACCTTATAGCTCAGGGAAATATACTAGAGTATTAAATATTGTTATGATTTATAGCTAGACAAATAGCAAGATAACCATGACCATATGACTATAGCTCAACTAATTTTATTTTTTTTGAAAAATAGCTCATGAAAACACCATTATATCAGACAACATAAAGAGAATAGTTGAATTTGTTTAATTATATAGTTGAAAAGCACTTAAACATATGTAGACAACAGTCGACCTCGAAAGACTGGTAAATATTTCCATCTTATCCCCCCAAAAGAAAAGAACAAAGACCAATTTATTTTTGATGATTAACCACAATGAATCGTGAATCCCATGACCAACTAGAATCTTTGAGATTGAAAGCAGAAGGAAAAAATTAAAACGGGACAGAAAACCGCGTCTGAGACTGCAGAGTTGTTCTTGTTTCGTACACACATGAAACTAACAAATATATATATATATATGTATATGAGAAAGTAAAAAGAGAAGACAAGTTTTGATAAGGCATATAATATATTGCAGATTAGCTATTAGCCTATTAATACGTACTGCATAACATTACACACATACAAATGTAGATACACGTAAAAAGTGTTGGGAGTTTAAGCCAGCCCTTAGCTCCTCCGGTTTAAATATAAGAATTGAGAGTGACAGAGAAGAAAAAGGTGGGGCAGTGCCACTCGAAGCCATGTTTCCTTGTACGTCACTGTTAATAAATAATTGCACGGTTTCTTGACCTTATATTTGGATTCTTTCTCTCATTTACATCATTCTTTATTCTTTATATTTACTTGACTCATCTTTCCATGCAGCCCTTCACATGCACTTCCCCCCTCAAGCCGAAAACCCTAGCCAACTTTGTTTTCTCCATCTTTCACATTACCATTTTTGACCACCCCCCTTTGTGTTTTTTCCCCATGCAACCTTCTTCTTTTGTTGTTAATTTTCATTAGTATTTAATCCAAAAGTGGGGGAGCTTTGGCGTGCGTGTGGTGCGTTATTTTATTCTTATCCTTTGTTGATTTCATACACAGAGTTTTGGTAGATAGGTAAACTTTGAGAATAATCCTTTCTTTCATTCCTTAAAGAAGTCAAAATTAGACACTCAATCAATGAGAATTCTCTATATTAAACTAGCTAGTTCATATTACCTAGTTTCAAGTTGGTGATAGAGTCGTAGCTAGATAGATCATATTACCAAGTTTCAAGTTGGTGATAGAGTCGTATTAACTTCCATACCTTTAGAGAGAGCTGTAATGTTTCAGTGATGCAAACTTATCTTTTACAAAGCATAAGAATCACTTATAGTAAAAGCTTGACAGGATAAGTTACTCATAAATCATTAAATTACGGTGTTAGTTTCCCATTTTTCTTATGTCAAAAAGAAAATATTATTGTCAATTATTTTTTTTTCAATTATCTAGACCGGAAACACTGCTAGTAATAATCACCTATAAGCCTACAAATACATAGGCTATGCTCCAATCATATACAGGTTGTCGGCTTCCAAGTTACTGACATGGTTTTATCACTTATTTTTTTCCTTCACTAATCATGCAAGAGGGCAGTACTAAGACTCGAATCCGGACTTCTGCCCATACCCATTTTCAGCTCTTTTTTTTTCTTTAATAGAAGGTCCTAATGATGGATTTGGAATGTAACCTATATCTAGTGGGCTTAAGGTTCTAGCTGACTAATAATGTTCCCCTAAACTAACAGGCCAGGTGTAAGGCGGTTGACTTCTAAGAGAAAATTAATGATAGATAGGTGAAAAGGTAATTTCAATGAAAGTACTCCGCCCACTACTAGGGTTTCTTTAGTAATTGCACAAGTAACATTCCTCCACCACTTTATATGCATGTGGCTCACCTCTTCAATGCATTCTGGCTTGTGTATATTCATGCCTTTGTTTATCTTCCTTATATTATTTTAAAACCCAGCAACAGCATTTCTTTTGTTTTCCTTCACAGTAATGGAAGATAATCAAGGCCAAGACCCCAATAGTCCAAGCAACCCTGGCACTGAGAGAAGTGAACCGGTGAGGTCGAGGTGGACTCCAAAGCCTGAGCAAATCTTGATACTCGAGTCCATCTTCAACAGTGGTATGGTAAATCCACCAAAAGATGAGACTGTGAGAATAAGGAAACTCCTTGAGAAATTTGGGTCTGTTGGTGATGCAAATGTCTTCTACTGGTTCCAAAACCGGCGGTCAAGATCACGCCGCCGTCAAAGGCAGCTACAGGCTAGCCTCGCAGGAGAGCAAAGAAATCAACAAATAGCTTCAGCTAGCTCTGGTGCAATTCAGTATGAAAGTGGAAGCAATAGTAATCCTGTTGGGTTTGCTAGTTCTCATGCTTTTTGTGCACCTCCATCTTCTTACATTCTCGCTCCATCTTCCTCTAGTTGTTCTTCTTCCTGTGGAATTGTCGGTGATGATGGTGTAGAGGGCCTGATTTCCATCTCTAACCAAATGGGTTTTCAAGAACTGGGGCAGAGCTCTGGCATGTCTTCAGTTTTGTGCCCATCAGACCCTTCTAACTTGCACTACCAAACTGGTGAGTGCATGGCTAGATAGCTAAGTTGATCTCTTTAATTAATCAATGCCTTTCCTCACGGTAATATTCCTTACACCAATTTGTTTTTCCTGAAGATGGTTTTGAGGTTTTGATTCTACATATACTATCACCTGAGAGGCTGGACGCTGAATTCTCCTGATATCCACCCTAAGTCCTCTCTCTCTCCCCCCTATAACAAATCTCAGCAATTTGTGTGTCCTAAGTAGGTTTATTAAGAATAATAGTTTCTGGAGCAAGAGTACTAGAGAATAAACTGGCTGGTCAACTTTTTAATGATGTGACTATAGTTGTGTTTTATTATGTTTTAAGTCGTACTTTTCACTGGCAAACAATGGTCCCCCCTCTCATTCTCTAACACCACCTTGGAAAATTCCAAAACAAATCTACACCCTCCTGGACCACAACATTTTATTTACTTTTACTTCGTGGAAAATATTGAGAAATGACAACTTCTGAAGTTTCAGGAAGTCAAAATTTTAGATCTAATTAGGATCTAACTGCAAGAAAGTGGTCCTTCCCTTTCCATAGATCTTCTTTTTGTTGCTTCCGGCACTTTGCAGATCACTCTCTCTCTTTCTCACACACTCGCTCACTCACTCATCAAAGTAATCAGAGAGAAATTAACGATCATATAAGCTGTTCCAGCAGGTGCATGACAAAGCTAGAATACAAGGAAAAGATGCCATCTGTTGGGTCTGGGTCTAACATGATCTTCTCTATGGTACATGTTGTGTAGGATTTATCACAGTTTTCATTAATGGGGTGCCAACAGAAGTTCCAAGAGGGCCGCTTGACTTGAAAGCCATGTGTGGTCAGGATGTTGTATTGGTTCATTCCTCCGGGGTTCCAGTTCCAACTAATGAATTCGGGTTTCTAATGCAAAGCTTGCAGCACGGTGAAAGCTATTACCTGGTAACCATCTTTTCACAACCCAAAATCTTTCTTAGAGACTAGCAATTCGCAACTCAAAGTACTACTTCGAGATCAACATCTCTATAGTCTTCTTCTTCATCCAGACTGTATTCTTCTTCTACCGTCTTGTATTTAGTGGTAGTTAGTTTTCATTTCTCGGTTAATATTTTCCTGAACATGCCAATTTCTCTTGTTCAAATTTAGTTTGTGTTACTGGTCCTTTTTGCTTAACCTGGTATGAGCGAAATTTTCTCCTCAACTTCTCTTATGTAATTGGGGAAATCCTGTGCTGATACCATTTTTGGTACTTTACTGGGTTCAAGATTCCAGGAGATTAAGTACTGTTTACAGTTAGCAGTTTCACAAAAATTTTGGTTTAATAAGAAAGTTTAGATTTTCAAAGCACAGTTAAGCAAATATTCAACTGAGTAATCTCTCTTTCCCTTTTCTGTTTTCATTACATGTAAACACACTCATGTAAATTAGGTTTTGTCCTATTGTTCGCAACTTATTAGAATAACGAATTTTGTCACAGGTTTCGAGGGCTACATGAAATTAACTTGTGTCGAGAAGCTGCATTCAAGAAGTCGGAGCTCCCTGTGTGTTGGTGTGCAGCATATATTAATATTAGGGCCTAGTACTCTTACTGTGGTGGAAGATAAAAGAAAGGGGATTTGGGGTTACTATTTCTTCTTGCTCTTCTAGCTTCTTACGAAGCTTCCCAAACTCCGTATATTTACGGAAAAGGTGTGTCAACAAGACAATCTGTCTTCTGGTTAGAGTATGTTATGGGAAATAATCACTAAAGAATGAGACATTTCAATGCTATATATGTTTTCATTGTCACCACAAATGTGATGCACTGTTCTACTTCACCTACCTAATTAATCACCTACCGGAATTATATTAATTGCTTATTTCGCCATTGGAATTTTGTAATTTTCACAACTAATTTCATGGCCAATATGTACAACATTCTGTATATTAGCCATATAATTGTAAAAGATATTGGGATTCAACATATGTAATCTATTGATTTTTGAGGAATTCTTAAACTCAATCGTCTTAAATTATAATTATTTTTAACAATTAATATTTTACTTATATAATTGATTTTAAAAAATGCAATATCTTTTTATATTGTTCATAATTTCTAAGAGATTTCATTCATTATAAAAATATAAAAAATTGGTTTTATGTATTTAAAAATTTATTTTATATGATGCTTAATAAATGTGTAAATTGTTAACCGTAATACATAGGTTATGAACGTGCTTTTCATCTCGGAGGCATCCGTTTATTACCCTTGAAAAACTTGAAGTTTTTTATCCTTCTCTCTTTGTTTCAGAAAGGTATAAGCATTACTAAATTTTCCAATTCGTCCTACACACGAAACGTCTACAAGCATCCCTTTTTGCACTTCAAAGTAGAACAACAGTCCAGAAGGATGGACAGGCGATGTGCTAAAAGCAAGGCACTGTGCACTGCTTACTTTCTCATGAAATTTTGGCAAATTTTATGAACAGGTGGTTGGAAAAATGGATTAATTACTAGTTGAAAGGTCCCGCCATAGCAGACAAATCATTTGGGAACAAAAGGTTCTTTATAAAAAACGTTTTCAGAAAAACAGTAAGACTTCTCAAAAACAAATCTAATAACTTTTATTTGTTAATTTTAAGTTCTCTTCACGCTTATTTTTAAAATACATTCACTTCCTTTCTGGCTTCCTTATTTTCACCAAATAACTTTTATTATTAGAAGTACAAACAAAAGCTAGGTTTAGATCCTCCGTCCCTGTCACTCTGTTCCAATCTTATTTTTGCACCAAAACGATATCATTTTATGTCTATTTACATATAAAATGATGTTATTTTAGAGGCGAAAACATAATTAAAACAGAGCAACGAAGACAGAAGATTTGATGCCACAAAAGCCACGTTGATAAACTTTGTCCATATTAAATGTGGACTGGTGAAGACTATTTGAGAATTATTGAAATAATATAAGTAATATACGATTTATTAATTACACAATAATTAATATTTAATGTTAATTATTTTGATTAATAATTAAAATATTTATTTATTACTAATTAATCATATATTTATTAATTTATATGATGATAAATTAGTTTAACTATTAAATTTTGTATATGAGGTACTACTACAATATATAAGGTAACCAATTCATATTTTATTATAATTAACATTTTATATTTTATAAATAATTAATTTTATTATTAATTTATTATAAAATGTTTATTATTTTAGTAAGTTATCATATTTACATGTTATTACTAAATTAATAACGTAATTAACTAATTTAATATGATAATAAATTAAGTTTTTCATAAATTTTTTATTCATTATATAATACTAGTAATAAATAAGATGATTAATTTCTTATTATTATTTACAATCATATTTTTAAATATTTAATAGCTAATACTATCAATTTTTACTATTTATCAATAAGATACAAATATGAACTATAAATAATTTATTAGTAGTAGTAATTAATTAGCATTAATATTGAATCCATCAGACCAATGAAATAATAAAATTTATTCAGCACTATTATTGCATTTTACAAATATATATGATAAGAAAAGTTAATTAGTAGTAACATCGAAGACATGAGAAATTAATCAATATGGACACTAAATTTAATAAATAAAATATAATAAGAAAAAAATTGATTAGTTTTGAAAGTGAATATAGTTAATTGATACAATTTCAACTTAATTCATAATTATTGATTAATAGTGAGTTTCAATTAATATATTTTATATTTATTTCAAAATATTAATTATAATAAAATTCATTATCTTGCTTATTAATTATATAAATAAAAATAAGAATTTAGTGAAATGTGTAATCTATTTTTATAAATTATAAATTAATGATAAAGTATAATAAATTATGCAGCACCGCCTATCAGCACCTGGTGGTGTCAGATGGGTGGTGATTAAAAGTAATTGAAAATTATCGCAACTGCAGTAGCTGCAAAATTTCACTGCAACCAGCTGATAGTACCCGACGACGAGGGTGATAAGAAGCTAAATGATAATAATGCATTATTGACTTTGCCCTGCAAAACAATATTCATCGCTACCACTTGGAAGTCTAATTAAGGATCTCAATATCTAACACTTATGCCGGGAAATTTCATATATATATAACAAGTAGTGAAAGTGGTTTGAGGAGGGATCTATAACGGGGAAGGAATTTATGGTTGTATTTCAATCTGCGCAACTGGAGTAGAAGGAAAAACAAATATACAAATCAATGAGAATGAAATCCAACAGTCGTTTAGGAAATGTTTTTTTTACTTATTGCTTTTTGGAAAGTGTCTTTGAAGAGATGCTTGTTACAATGTATTACAGAATTCCAATTATTACTGTTTTAATTAAATTTATTATTTATTTTTAAAAACAAATTATTTAAAGTACATAAATTATAAATTTTTATATGTAACTTACACAATATATATTTAAATAATAGTGATTTCGAATTAGATGGCAATATCTACGTATGATGGTGTGTATATATCTTTCTATGTGATAACGTAATTAAACGATGTGTGTCATTAATTTTCATTTGTTGTGTTAATTTTGGTTAACGTGTATTAATAGTTAAGGTTTCTGAAACACGTGGCAAGTCACGTCAATAAACTTAACAGAAAGACTAACGTCGGGCTATAATAAAAAAAATAAAAGTTTGAACATTTTATTGTTACATTTTGAAGTGCAGGTTATAATTAAAAAAAATTAAAAACTTTAATATTTTATTACTACTTTTAAAAGTTCAAGTCATAATTAAAAAAATAAATTTTTTTTGAATTTTTTAAAATAATTAACCCAATAATCTTATACCAGCATTGAGAACAATTACATTGAATAGTAAAAAGATTATTGCAGCACATGATATAAGGATATTTTATTTTCTTTTTCCCGTAAACTAAGGATATCATATAACGAAAAGTTGCTTGACAATATCATTAGTTGAAGCTGCATTCAATGCACGTATGGGGGGCGTCTTTAAGAGATTCCTAAAGCGGCGGCCGCTCACAATAATACCAATATAAACTTGTAAATCAGCGGTGCTTCGGTAGTATCATTAACATTCCGAGACGAATGATTTGTTTGCTCAAAATGTTCTCTGTCATCAAACAAAGTATGATACGAAAAACTGAGAGTGAATAAAATATTATGTCCACTTTAATTTTATCTTCTACAAAATCAAAAAGGTTAGGCGCTTTTATATGTGGCTTTTTAAGATTTTAAATTTTAGTCTTTACAAACATTAATCTAATAACAAGACCTTCCTTTCCATGTCTTCAATATTAATATCATTAGATAATACATGTACCATAAATTTGATACTAAAGTAAACTCTGACTTATTAGGTTAAACTTTTTATACTGTTAAATAATTATTTGGGCATATTATTCCTAACAATTTTTTTTCTTATGTTAGATTTACACAAGAATATTTGTATTATATTATTATAAGAACAAAACCACTTATTTTTTTAAAGGTCAATAAGCACTTATTTATCACTTGCATAATCATCCTTTTTTAATATACTTGTTTTGATCGAAACTAAGTCTTTTATTCTTATTAGAAAATACCAATAGTCAAGATAGTTGTAATTAATTTAACTATTATATGCAATTAATTTTATAAATTGGTTTATCCATTATATTTCATCTTTTACTCACTCGTAATGTGATTAATTGATTAAAATTTTGAAGTGCTCATATTTATCTGACAACCCATCAACCAATATATGACAAGAACTTATTATTATATATATGTTAGGAATATATGAAATCTTGACTAATGACTCCATTCTTAAGTAGACCTTGTATCATGAATTTTGTATTCCTATTTTGTATCATGAATTTTCTGTCATCCCATTTATTTTTCATCTTGAAATGATCGCATCCAATTATTTCACTAAGAGAATTGGACACATTTGAATATACTTTGATATGAGTTAATAATCAAAATAATCTTTCTTTATTATAATTCTCTTAAATTGAATTAAATTGATTTTTTTAGAATTGTCCTATAGAACGCATCATACGTGGTCCTTTGATAATACTTTAAAGTAGTAAACTTTAAGTATAATTCATACGAATTAAATAAAAGGTCTAAGGGTATATTATGAGGCTCATATAATCTTTAGGATTTCGCACAACGTAAGTTAAGATTGTTTAACTCACATTAATCTCTTTCTATAGTTGATATTAAACATATGGTATTAGTCATTTATTAGGGCATTAACTCTTTTCATTTAGAGTGTACGTCTCATATTCATGATCATTCTTGTTTTTGTTTTTGTAATTATTTTGTATGAATTTTTCATAATTATTCATTAGAGAAAGTAATTCATTAATTAGTTTAGAAATAGGTAAAAAAGTGAATACACAATTCACCCTCCTTCTCGTGTGCCATCCTAAGACTAACATAAACATGTCAATATATATTATTTAATTAGACATAATAGAATAATGAATTAACATTCATATAGAAATAATTATCAATAAGAAATGCCAAAGCAAAATAGTTTTGTATACTATAACTAAAAATGTTGTGAATTCAACTTCCATTTCGAATAATGCAATACAAGATTGTTTATTACCTTTTACATGATATTGTACCATTATTAAGTAAGAAACAAATCGAAGGGCAAACTTTTTCTCATCTAAATCTCCTTTCCAGTCTACATATGTAGGTCATTACTTTAATAACATAATGGGTAATTAACGATAACTTTTAGATGCCTCAATATTCACTTTACTATATTATAATGTTTCTAATTTAGATTTGAATAATATCAACTCACCATAAATATCTAGCCTTGTGGTCAAGTTGTCGAAGCCCCCAAAATAATTCTGATTCTCTAAACTTCTTGTAGTAGTCCTGGAACTAGGTCGAATCCCTAGAAAACTAAACACTAGTTTTTTAATTTACAGTAATAAAATTAAAAGAGGGGTTTGATTAAGTAACTGATTAACTAAAATTAATTCAACTGGATATAAAAGTGAGAAAGTCAAGATTACCAAACTTCGATTCAAGGGAAAGATCTCATGTTCTAATTGTAACATTGATCATTGGTTTAAAGAGAATATTTACACAATTCAAATAGTTAGTCCGAAACAATTTAGGATAGCCATAATAAGTCTCAAAATTTTCTAAATTAATTGGTTTAAACCCAGCATCCAAACCAAAACTTACCATCCATTGACTGGGTATGATAGCATTCCATATGAAATAAATAATAGCAATAAGCTTAGTGAAAAGCCTAACCTTAAATTAAATAATCGAGAAAGCTGTAACTATTCAATTTTCTTTTCTCGTTTATCATAAGTTAAATATGAAACTTATAAATAACGTATTTGCTACTTGTACCAATCTTTCATGACAATTACAAATCATTGAATTCGTAGATAGCGATAAAATAATCAACATTGAATTAAATTATCAGATTAATCAAATATTAATCAAACTCAAAATAAGAAATACTTGAATTAAAACGTGAATAAACGTTAAGAACATAAAACCTCACAAAGTTACAACTATAATATCGAATCTCCTTGAATTAGAATCATTGTGTTTAGTCACATATGACTTTTTCTCCAATAACAAAAATAGAAGAAAGATACAGAATTGTGAAAAACTTAAGAAGAGAGAAACTTTTTTTGTTGTGAGGAATGTCCCTTTTTTAGGGTTTTCCTGATCTAATCCTAATCTAATTCTACCTTTCAAAGATGTCTATTTAAAATAAATTCAAATTCAAATTCAAATTCCTACATGACAGGGATAGAAAGAAGTTTTTCAGTTAAACTCTAAGTCTTTAAATGATTATTCTTATCCATTACAACAATCTCTGCACTTCATCCAAAATTTGTGATTTATCATCAATAGAGTCTCAATTTGATGCAATCTCTACTTTTCATCTCCTAAAACAAAACAAACATTAATTTTCATATTTAAGCACCAAAATAATCTCAAAACAAAGGAGATATTATCAAATAATATATCAAGATAGCATCTTATCAAATTTCCCCATACCAAACTTTTGCTTGTCTTTAAGCATACATCAATTCAATACATTAATCATCTTCATAACAACCTCTCATCTCCTTTCATGCTACCCAGAAACATCCAAAAGCTAATACACATTTAAGGGTTAAGATAAAATAATAATCGAGAGAATAAGCACTCGAAGGACACATTGTTAAAACATTGCATCTCATCAATTCCATCAAAATCAAATGAACAAGACTTAACACATTCTCAAGGATTTCTATGTATACACTCAAAGTGTTTAGGGTTCATTAAGCTTTCAAATAAAAACATAGCAAGTTATTTCTATAAGCTTGCTCAAGAATCATATCGCCACCACTAAACAAAAAAAAGGGACTTTATAAGGGTTGTAATGTGGCTTAGGTAAGGTATGACAAGACGAAGCTTTTTGGCTAAATAAATTAAAGGGAATCATACAGATTTATCCACATAAGTTTCAAATTAAATCAAAATTCACTTGATTTAAATAGCATCTCTTTCAATCACTTTTGCTTTTCTTTCTTTTCTTTTCTTCTATTTTTCTTTTCTCTCTCTTTTCTCTCTTTTCTTTTTTTAAACAAAAATATCAAAGAGGAGATCTTTTTTTTGTTTTTTGTTTATATTTCTTCATTCTATAAAAAAATCAAAACACTGCAACTTGAATCATCTAATTAACTTTTTATAGAAATAGTCAAAATCATATGCAAATACAATTTCTTCATTTTAGGAGTTTAAAATCATTAAGGATATTAACAACAAAAGGGGTAAATTTGGTTTATAACAAGGTTATTATGCAAGAAAACAAAGGTTAAGGCTCAAATTGGTTTTCTAAGGATAAAAAGTAAGGTAGAATTGTTTAGGTAAAAAAGGTTATCCTAAATGCCCTCATCATCTTTATACACAAATTCATCAAAAATATGGTCTCAATACCTATTCAAAAGCAAGTTCTAGCATAAACAAGCTATGTTTGATATCACACAACAAAAAAAATATGTATGAGTATATATATGATAAATGCTCTTAGGCTCAAAGCTCACATAGGTGTCAAAAATTGTATCAATTCTTGCACACTTTCATTCAACAAAATTAATGAGATACTTGAAATAATTCAATGAAAATGCTAATCATGCTTGTCTCTCTCATACATTAGATCTTAAACCGAAAATGTATCATAACTTAAGGATTATTCATGAACAACAATCAGAAAATTATGAAACTATCATGAGGAATAATTAATAAATGAATCAACATATCATTCGTTCAAGTACAAATTACAATATTCATCATAATATAAATAATTGCTCCCCCACACCTAAATCATACATTGTCCCTAATGTATGCATAAGATACTCACAACTTAATAAAGATAATCAAAGAAAATAAAGAATAGAGGACTCCCTTGAGGTGTGAGCATCAAAACGGGCGTGTGCGAGTGATATATGAGGAAGCTGGGCCTGCTTGTGGTGGCTACTGGTGCGTGGGTTGTGTGAGGAAGCTGCCAAATTTGTAGTGGAGCTGTGGAATGGGGAAGCGTTGGGCGTGGATTCTGTGAGTTGGGTGCGCTGGAGCTGATGGTTTGCGTAGGTGTTCAAATTTTGTGACTTGTCTTTTCCTGCTAAACACTAAACAAATCACAGCTGTGAGGGATGTGCTTTGTGTGGTGGGTGTTAGAAGTTGGACTGCGTCTGCGTTACTGGTCTGCGTGGGAGGTGAGTGTGTAGTGGAGCTACTGAAGGTTGGCGTATGGGGTTGCCTGATGCGCAATTTCTGCGTTACTGGTCTGCGTGGGAGGTGAGTGTGTATGGGACTGCTTGATGCGCAATTTTTGCGCCACTGGTGTGGTGTTTCTGCGTGTGAAGGGCATGGCTTGGCTGAGCGTTAGCTGCTGGTAGAGTGGGCGTGCGTTGGTGAGTGCTACGTTGAAGTGTTTGGGCGTGGAAGGAGGTCTTCTCTATTTACCAATTAAGTTCCCTTGCAAAGAAGAAACAACAAATTAGAGTGGTGGGGTCTTTTTTTTAATAATTAAAATAATAATTAAGTAAATAACTCAGTCAAATAATTAAATGAGAGATTAAAAATTTAAGTTTTTTTTCAGAACACTAAATCACATAAGGTGAGATATCGCTTTATGAGATTTAGTAGTCTGGAATTCCAAAGCACTAAATTACATAACACGACATCTCTTCTTATGATATCTAATAGTCTAAAATTTTAAGGTTTTCACTCTAAAATACTAAATCACATAAGATCATATCTCGCTTTATGAGATTTAGTAGTCTAGAATTTTAAGACCTCCTGATCTTTTTAAGACAATAAATTTATATTTCAAAAGCAGTCTCATGCAAGGTATATGTAAAGAAAACAAAACAAAATAAAACTATTATATATTGGGTGGTCACCCGAAAAGCACAATTGTTTAACATCATTACGCTCGATGGAGTCGGTTCTTCTTAAACGTGTTTATATGATGGAAGTTCTAAATCAATATTCACCGTACTAGAAACCGTCATCTCCTCATAAAATGGTTTTAGTCTATATCTATTAACTTTAAAAATGTTTCCAGTCTCTAAACTTTTTATTTCCACTGCACCATGAGAAAATATATTAGAAACAACAAACTGACCAAGCCATTTAGAACATAACTTACTTGGTGTAGCACCCCACTCCCGCAATGACCCGAACCCGACATCGATGGTGATATCCGAGTCCGTGCCCCGCAAGGGTAGTGTACTAAAGCACTCAATCAATCGAAAATTGGTACACTTTTTTGAAATCGAAACTCACATTGGGCCCACATTCATTCATAGACAATTTCAATAAACACAATTTATACAAAAAGTTGCGCAAAATACACTTCAATACAAAATAAGGACATGCAATGCAGACGTGAACTGATCCCGACCTCTATCCTTCACTTGAATGCTGTAGGTATACTCCCGTTGGCCTAACG
>JAOSBL010000002.1:10111343-10123692 GCA_027568915.1 Erythroxylum roraimae
ATTTGAATGTTGTTTTCTTTTTCAGCCTCCTGAAGTTTGGGATGGTGGTGTTGGCTTTGTTTCGAAGGAAATGATTGAAACGCGTTGCCCCTTCACCCGCTTCTGATGTTCAGGTATAGATATGTTGTTAATGTTGGGCCTGAACCTCAAACGTATTCGCCGATTCTCTGAACTTTGGTCTGCTTAAGAGCCCATAAGGATCATGTTAGAGAAAAACCAATAATAAGTGAAAAAGATGAAAAGCCTAAGAAAGGAACTACATATAGTTTCTATTATCTAACCTGCAGATTCTCAGATGTGGACCACCACCTATGAACAAGGCCATGGCTGGTCACCTTGAAGCTCTTGGCTATGCAACGGAAATGCAATTCCAATTCTGATCCTCTGCAAGTTCTTGACTTTCATATATGGAGTGCAGACTGGTGTTTATCAGTTCAATAAAGGATTCATATACTCAGTTCTATCTCCTATTCTTTAACGAAAACTCAGAACCTTCAAGGCAAATGTATTACCGTTTTAACTTACAAAATTTGGGGCCTTTGAGAACAACATTATTAAGACAGTTGATTTTTAATTATGAACATTCCCGAGGCTATAGGTATTGGTGAATTGGTTAAAAAAGACAACTCGATCCACTTAAAACACTTTACCTGCTTAGTGGATGTGATGGGTGGGAATATAGTTAAAACAATATAGCGTTAATTAAAAAAAAACTCAAACTTTGTTCAATTTTATAATTAGAGCTTTGAACTTCAAAAAGCAGTAATTAAATATTCAAGCTTTCAATTATAGCCCGATGTTAGTGGATCCGTTAAGTTTATTGATGTAATTTTTCATGTGTTCCAAAAGCCCTAACTATTAATACACGTCAACTAAAATTAACATAATTAATGAAGATTAATAAAATGGCTTTGTTTAATCACATAACTAAAACGATATCATAGTTAAAATTTAACGCAGTTTAATCTCTAAATCAGTTTACGCATCCCTGACACCCTTATCCTTCATTTTTAGTTTGTTCCCTTCATATTCAGTTTGTTCTCTCGACACTCTTAACCTTCTTTTCAGTTTGTTCTTCGGACGTCATCATCTTTTATTTTCAGTTTGTTCTCCTGATGTCCTCAGCCATTCGTTTTCAGTTTGTTGGTGCACTAAGATGGAAGCCAATCATGGCGCGTATAACAGCTTTTCAGGTATCCCTTATAACTCGCTTATATTTGATAGTAAAGAATACGACAACGTTTCATGGATAGTCGATTCAGGTGCCTCTATTCACATGTGCGTAAACCCTAATTCCCCTGAAAATATGTCCAAAAATGATAAAATAAATCATGTTACGTTACCAGATGGAACTAGCAAATCTGTCATACATGTAGGAGATATCACAGTATTACCACATTTGAACCTCAAAAATGTTTTGTGTATACCTACATTTCACCACAATCTTTTATCCGTTCAAAAAATCGCTACACAAAATAAATTAGCTGCCATATTTATTACTAATAAAGTGTTTCTCCAGGACCCGACGACTAATTATGTTGTAGCGATATGTGAGGCAGAGGGTGGTATCTATAATTGACTCCAAGACATTTTCTCCCCGAAAAAACACTCCAAAGTCCATCAGTCCAATTCTACTTAAATAATGTCGTAGCTTACAAAGTATCCAATGACTTTGATTTGTGGCATTTTAGACTTGGACACGCATCTAGAAACAAGTTATTGCATTTACCCATTTTGTCCGTAAAACCCCCACAAATTATTCATGCGAAATTTGCCCATTAGCTAAGCAACAACTAAAATCCTTCCCAAACACGAAATTACGGCAAAAAATTCATTTGAGCATTTACATTTAGACTTGTGGGGATCATACAAGACCCCAAATATAGACGGTTTCACCATTGTAGACGGTATTCTCGTGCAACATGGACTTACTTAATAAGTAGTAAGAACCAAGTTCACGAGTTACTTAAGGTTTTTTTACAAATGATCCAAAGCCAATTTTCATTACCCATCCTATGTGTCTGTACAGACAACAATACTGAGTTCGTAAATAAGAATTGTACCGATTTGTTTCAGGGTAAAGGCATACAACACCAACAAACTTGTCCATATACATCGCAACAAAACGGTGTTATGGAACGTAAACACAAGCATTTGCTTCAAATCACAAGGGCCCTAATGTTTCAAGCCAATTTACCAAGAAGTTTTTGGGGGGAAGCATCCTAACGTCCACATTTATTATAAACCGCCTACCATCAGAAATCATAGGTTGGAAAACACCATATGAAAAACTATACAACAAACCACCCAATTACGATACGTTAAGGACATTTACATGTCTATGTTATGCAACAAACACTAAGCCATTCAAAGAAAAATTAGGATCTAGAGCCCACAAGTGCTTGTTTCTATGATACGTGTCCGGTCGAAAAGCATAAAAATTACTTAACCTGCAAACAAACAAGGTACTTGTCTCTAGAGATGTGTTTTTTCATGAAGAAATATATCCATACAAGACAAAAAATTCCGACACACAAGACCAACCTAGAAATTTACCCATGTTCAGCTTTAGGCCAAATAATAGCTCCCATTAAGAACCCATTTCTGACACACAAAACCAAATGACCAATAGAAACAATACTAACCTGCAAGAAAGACCATTAAACTCACCAAATCCATTAATACAAACAGAATTGGACCCGATAAACCTTAACTTACCTGACATAACTCAAGACCCCAAGACCAATTTGTCACCACCATCACCAATGATAAGAGCAACTCAGCCTCACCAAATTCAGCAACTCACCCAACGAAACTGTCCCCGACCAAAATACTTATACAATTATTGTTAGACATTTTTGCCCTTAAAGTTAAGGGCATTTTTGCCTTTCTCCTTTTAAATGGACAGTTATTAATTGTAATTTTGGTTTTCAATAAATTACCGGTTAAGTTACGTAATTCGATCCAGATGAGGGTAATAAAGTGGCCCAACAAATGATCTAACTTAATGGGTCAAAGTTTGGGAGAAAAATGGATCCCTTTTAGTGTAGACCTGGTCCATATCGACCTTGTGATGGAGAAGCCCGATATGAAAGCTATATAAAGGTTAAGGTCTCCAGCAGTTACTCTGCTGGTTCACGAGCATAAAGTTCTCTGACTCGTTAAGAGAGCTTGTGATTGAGGAAATTGTAGAAAGGCCTAGATCGAATGACGGTGAACAACTTCCTCAACTGGCCTGAGAGAATCGGAGCTCGTTTGGATGGCAAAAACTGCTTCGAAAGTCGGAATGGACCCGAAAACAGGTATTCCGCAATTCCTTCCTTTTTACCCTTTCATGTTTGATCCTGGGTACGTAATAGGGTCTGTGCTACGCGTAACATGTGGTATCAGAGCGGTTACGTAATCGGGTTGATGGAAAATGAAGGTTTTTCGATTTCCATTCATTATAGTTTTCTTCGTTTTTCCAGCTTTTTTACGTAAATAATTGCGTAAAAGTAGTATACATAAGGTTAGCTACAAAAACGGGCATGCAACAGTGGTCGAGGAAGGGCGGTTCGGTTCGCACGCGCCAATCACGTCCTGCCAAGTGGCACCGCAGGAGGGGGACGCGTGTGGCACTTGCGACACATGCGCCTCACGCGGCATGCGCTCCCACGGGCACGTACGCCCCCGCATCCAGCACATTGCAGGTGCCACACAGTAGTTGCGCGTGTGGAAAATGCGCCAGGCCGCTGGTGAGCGTGTCTGAGCTCGCGCGTGCAGAGCACGCGCCCTGACGTGGGTTGCCACGTCAGCCGGCTGACGTCCTACAATGTTTGAAAAAAAAGAAAATTTTCAAAATTTCCTTAGAGGTTCCCCGGGTCCTTTTGGGTCAGTTTTCAGGTTCGGGAAATTTTTAAAGTATTTTTTAAATTTTCTGGATTTATTACGTTGGTAATTCCATTCCGGAAGTTTTAAAACCTATTAAAGCTAATTTTGAGTGCATTCGTATTTCGAACAGCACATGAGGGAGACACTTAAGGTCTAATGTCTCGTGCAATACGTTCGGTATCGGAAAGTACGATAAACACTTCTATTGAGATATTTTGTTTTTCAAATCCTCAAATAAAGTTTAAAGACAATGTTTTCAGTGTGAGTATGTGATTAATTGATTGTGAATCTGGTTTCTTCATTTATGACTGATTTTCACATACACTATGCTTGTGGACTTTCTAGGGTACTGATGAGAATGTAGTCACCAAAGTAACCTTTCAAGTCAGTATTTTAGATTGATCTGCTAACATGTTTGGAGATGTCTCTGACCTTATGTTTGGTTATTCTACCCAAAGGTGTTGACCTTACATAATGTTTTGAGATGTTCATAAAGGTATTTGATAGAGGAAAGCCGTTGCTTAAATGGTCTATTCACCCAAAGGTGGCAGTATCATGAGAGTTGATGGTTTGTACTCTGATTGCTTTTATGTGGGAATCTGATTGCATATATTATGTATTCAGCCCAAAGGTGTTTCATAATATGTGTGATTATATTCTCAGATGAGATACTTTAATGTTTTGAGTATCGTTGTTATCCTACATGTATACTGTTTTAACATTGTCTTTTCTATTCTTCAGTCACCTTCTCAGTCAACAATAATGTTGTCACCATTGAAACCTTGAATGGTTTCAACTTCAAGAAGTGGAAGAAGGACGTAGATTTCACATTGGAGATAGCGAATATCAGTATGGCCATGCATGTAGAGAGGCCTCCCCCACTTATAGATGTCAGCTCAGAAGCTGACAAAGCAGCAATGGCGACCTGGGAAAGGTCAAATAGACTGTGCTATTTGACCATTAGGAGGTCAATACCGGATCATTTGTTGAGTGGGTTGCCGGACACGACAGTAGCTCATGAGTTCATGGAAAGTATATCCCAGAGGTATAAGGTCTCTTCTCATGCGGAGCAGAGTGCCTTGATCAAGGAACTTTTCTCCATGAGGTACACTGGAGAGGGAGGCATCCGAAAATATATCATCCGGATGGTGCACCTTCAGATTAGGCTGAAGGCACTAGATATAATTATTCAGGACTCATTGATAGTGCATCTGGCACTAAATACTCTTCCTAAGGAGTTTGAGATGTTGGCCACCTCCTACATCTCTTAGGATGAGAATTGGGACATTAATGCTTTAATTTTTGGGTGTGCTACAACAGAAGAGAAGATCATGAGCTCTTCTCATTCAGCCATGTATGTAGTCGCGAAGTGAAAGGGGAAGGCTAAACCCTAGCAGTCTAAAGGTAAGGATAAGGGTATGAAATCCAAACCCTCTCCTCAGAATTATAGTGGGCAGTCTGGAATTGCGAAGGGCCCACATGACCTTAAGAAGATGAGATGCTTCTTCTGCAAGAAGAAGGGGCATAGGAAGTCTGAGTGCCAGAAGTACAAGTTGTGGTTGGTCAAGCAGGATCTGTCAGGTAACTCCTCGGCCTTCATGATTCATGAATCCAATGTTGCTATAACCACATCAAGTTCTTGGTGGTTAGATAGTGGAGCTTCTAACCATATTGCTTCCACAATGCAGGGATTCAGATCCAGGAGAAGGCCGACCAAGGGGGAGGAGAAGCTGATGGTTGGCAATAATGAAGAGGTAGACATTTTGTACGTAAGAGATGTAGGATTAAACCTTGATACAGGGTTTGTATTGGTTTTATGGGACACATTTTATATACCGTCTTTTAGACGAAATCTGATCTCTGTATCAGTTTTGGATAAAGAAGGTTTTCATTTTGTATTTGATAATATAGTTGTAAATATGTCTATGAATACAAAACATATTGGTACTACCTTCTTATCATATGGACTATACAGAATGTGTCTTACTCCTAATGAAATGTATGCCTCTTCATATGTTGCTGAACCTGTTACTCGAAAGAGAACCCTCATAAAGGAAACATCGTACATGTTGTGGCATAAACGTCTTGGCCACATTTTCAAGGAAAGGGTTGAGAGATTGATAAACGATAACATTTTTCCAACTCTGGACTTCAGTGATCTGGAGACATGTGTCGATTGTTGCAGGGGTAAGTTAACCAAGATAAAGAGAAAAGGGTCAACTCGTGCTTCTAGTTTATTGGACCTTATACATACAGATGTCAGTGGTCCTTATACAGTTACATTATGCAATGCTACCTGACATTTATAGATGATTATTCCCGTTATGGTTATGTGTTCTTGCTTAAAGAGAAGTCTGAAGTTCTTGATAAGTTTAAGATCTTTAAGACTGAAGTTGAGAACCAGTTGGAAAAATTAATAAAGATTGTCAGATCTGATAGAGGAGGGGAATACTATGGCAGACATGGAGTTGCAGGATAAGAAAAAGGTCCGTTTGCTAAGTATTTAGAATCGGCTGGAATAGTAATTCATTTCACTATACCAGGGAGTCCTGAGCAAAATGGTGTGGCCAAAAGGCGTAATCGCACCTTAAAGGACATGATGAGGTTAATGCAGAGTAGGACTAACCTATCCGAATACTTTTGAACAGAGTCTCGAATAAGTCAGTATCAAAGATGCCTTTTGAACTTTAGGTTAGAAGGAAAATAAGTCTTGCACACATTTGTGTGAGGGGCTGCCCTGCTGAGGTAAGGTTGTATAATCCTCATGAAAGTAAATTGCAATCTCGTTTGACTCGTTTCTATCTAGTTGATTATCCTGACCATTCTAAGGGTTACAGATTTTTTTGTAGAGAAGGAGGAGCCAGAATAGTGGAGTCACAGACGGCGAAGTTTCTAGAACACGATGTCTACGATGAAGGAGGATCTTCACATCCTCCAGTAGATAGTAGGACGGATACTACAATTATTGTGTATCCACAACCTCTTATACAGTCGATTCCGGTAGATGAAGGCTTGGGTACTGTACCTATGCATGTACAGGAACCTAATCCTATTGAGGAAGAGGTTTCTGAGGTGCAAGAGCCTATGCAGTTGTGTAGATCCACCAGAGAGAGGCGACCTGCTATCTTATCGAACTACATAGTCTATTTAGGTGAACAAGATTATGATATAGGACAAGTTGTGGATCCAGTGATTTTTACAGAAGCTGTTTCTGGACCTCATGCGGATATGTAGTGGGAAGCAATGAAAGATGAGATGCAATCTATGAGGTATAATAAGGTGTGGGAACTTGTTGATTTACCTCAACATTGCAGGCCTGTCAGTTGCAAGTGGCTATTTAAGACCAAGAAAGACACACAGGGTCAAGTTGAGCGGTTTAAGGCACGTCTTGTTGCCAGAGGATTCTCTCAGAGAGAGGGAATTGACTTTAATGTTACATTCTCTCCTGTATCCTCAAAGGATGCATTTAGAGTGATGATGGCACTAGTAGCTCATTATGATATGGAGCTACATCAGATGGACGTTAAAACCACTTACCTGAATGGTGACCTTTATGAGGAGGTCTATATGGAGCAACCTGAAGGTTTTCAGGATCAAGATGCAACTGAAAATGTCTGTAAGTTGAATAAATCAATATATAGTTTGAAGCAAGCTTCCAGACAATGGTACCTAAAGCTTGATGAGGTTCTGATCTCATTTGGTTTTGTAGAAAACAAAGTCGAAAAATGCTTATACTATAAGGTCAAGGGGAGCAGAGTCATCTTTATACTTCTGTATGTCGATGATATCTTGCTCGCGTCAAATGAGGTAATCATGTTGCATGAAGTAAAGCAACTTTTGGCTAAACATTTCGACATGAAGGATTTAGGTGAAGCATCTTGTGTCCTCAGTATACAGATTCACCGCGACAGATCTCAACACACATTGAGCCTGTCGCAAAATGCATACATCGAGCGAGTGCTACAAAGGTTTAATATGGCTGATTGTAGACCTGTTGTAGCACCTATCTCTCGCGGAGAGAAATTGTCTTTGGCACAGTGTCCAAAGAATGAAGTTGAGAGAGAGGCTATGAGGAATATTCCGTACTCTAGTGCAGTAGGTAACTTAATGTATGCACAGGTGTGCACTAGACTGGATATTGCATTTGTCGTTGGACTGCTAGGTCGATATTAGGCAAACCCTGGTATGGACCATTGGTATGCAGTCAAACGGGTGTTGAGATATCTGAAGGGTACCAAAGATTATGCGTTGACATACAGGAAAGTCAATGATTTGATCCTCACAAGGTATACGGACTTCGATTTTGCTATGTGTCCAGATGATCGCAAATTCACATCAAGATACATCTTCATGATGGCAGATGGTGCGGTATCGTGGAAAAGTGTCAAGCAGACACTGGTAACTTCCTCTACCATGCATGCAGAGTTTGTTGCATGTTATGGAGTTGCTACACAGGCGGTTTAGCTCAGAAACTTGATTTCTGAGTTGTCTATGTTGGATTCGATAGCTAGACTCATTCGGTTGTACTGTGATAATCTTGCTGTAGTGTTGTTCAGTAACAACAACAAGAATATCACAGGGTCTAAGCATTTAGAGGTCAAAAATTTGACCATAAAGGTGTTGATTCATAAGGGTGACGTTGAAGTGGAGCACATCAGTACTGAGGAAATGTTGGCTGATCCCTTGACTAAAGGACTTCGCCTATTAGTGTTTATCAGACATGTATCCAGTATGGGCATGTTGAAGTCCTTAGACAGCATTAGTTGGGGATCATTGTATTTGCTCCTTAATATTTTGTGTATTGTGATGTATTATGACATTATGGTTATTTGTTAATTAAAATGATACTTTTCTTTTATCCTCAGTAATAACTGTTTTTGTACATAGTCATAATACATATGGAAGTGTTGAGAATTGTGTTAATCTCAAGCATTCTAAAGGTCATAAAGGCATATATAAAGATTGACCTTGCATTTATGTCATTAAACACATTAAGTTCGTATAGATATCCTTAAAGTTTCGTATGACATAGAGGGATATGAGGTTTTGATCTATCAAGGAATTCTCTAATGCTGTTTAGCATTCAGTTGGAGAGCATATTCTCTAATGCTATTTAGCATCCAGTGAGAGAATACAGGATTTCTCTGTTGTAGTTTAGCATAAAGTTAGAGAAATCGAGACCTACAAATGAAGATGATACATTTTAGATCATACAGGTATCATCGTAGTTTGCCATACTCCATTTTCCCGTTCACGTTAGTGAGGTATTAGATATTTGTGATTATATTGGACCTGCGTCACATATGACACATATGCTTGATATTTTTCAGTATCGAAAACCTTGTAGGACAGAATGGTGAACTTTCATTACCTTTGGATTGAATATTTTTTAAAAAAATTGGTACCAATACAATAGCGTAACCTAGCGGATTTTTTAAACTGTTTTGAACTTGACAAAATTGCAATTAATAATTGTCCAAGAGGGAGATTGTTAGACATTTTTGCCCTTAAGGTTAAGGGCATTTTTGTCTTTCTCCTTTTAAATGAACAGTTATTAATTGTAATTTTGGTTTTCAATCAATTACCGGTTAAGTTATATAATTCGATCCAGATAAGGGTAATAAAGTGGCCTAATAAATGATCTAACTTAATGGGTCGAAGTTCGGGAGGAAAATGGATCCCTTTCAGTGTGGACCTGGTCCATATCGGTCTTGTGATAAGAAAGTCTGATATAGAAGCTATATAAAGGTTAAGGTCTCCTGCAGTTACTCTGTTGGTTCACGAGCATAAAGTTCTCTGACTCGTTAAGAGAGCTCGTAATTGAGGAAACTGTAGAAAGGTTTAGACTGAACGACGGTGAACAACTTCCTCAACTGGCCCAGGAGAATCGGAGCTCGTTTGGATGGCGAAAACTGCTTCAAAAGTCGGAATGGACCTGAAAACAAATATCTCGCAATTCCTTCATTTTTACCCTTTCATGTTTGATCCTGGATACGTAATAAGGTTTGTACTAAGTGTAACAATTATGTCATGAATATATCCGCTGCCTATACACTGATCGCAACAACGTTGTCAGTCCAGGTCTGTTCCCACAAAAATACATTCCTTAATATCAGTTTCTCTCCATCGTTCCTAAACTTTATGGCAAATGTATCAACTAACCATGAACTGTTGTCATATGAAACTGTCAAAAATGACCCGTTATGGGTGGAATCCATGATTTGTGAGTTAGACGCGCAGGAAGAGAATTCAACATGGTTCGTTGTTGATCTTCCACAAGGAAAGAAGACACTTGAAACCAAATGGATCTATAAGATAAAAGAAATCCTGATGGGACAATAGATAGAAGAAAAGCCTAGCTCGTCGCAAAAGGATTTATTCAACGTGCTGGTGTTGATTATTTGGAGGTTTTTTCTTCGGTAGCAAAAGTGACAACAATTCGGACACTATTAGCCATGGATGCCACACAAAACTGGTCAGTCGAACATTGCGACATCAACAATGCATACCTTCATGGGTCTATAAAGGAAGATATATACATTAAACCTCCACAAGGATATCGAGAACCAGAAGGGAAAGCTTGCAAACTCCACAAATCCTTATAAGACATAAAACAAGTCGGGCGCCAATGGAACAAAGAGCTAACCACAATGCTCAAGGATATCGGTTTCATACAATTCGAATCAGACAACTGTTTGTTTACGAGAGGTAACAATGATTCCTTTATCTCAATGGTAATTTATGTAGATGACTTGCTATTGGTTGGACCAAAAGAAGATTTCATCAATTTGGTTAAATTGCATCTACACGAAAAATTCAGAATCAAGGACTTGGGCAGTGTAAAATTTTTCGTTAGAGTCAAAATTGCAAGGTTTGATGGAAGGATGTTTTTGTCCCAATCAAAGTACATCAGTGACATCATCCAAGATGCTGGATGTGGTGACTTAAAGACAACAGCTGTGCCCATTCCACAAGGCACTAGGTTATCAATTGATGAAGGAGCTCTATTGTCAAATCCTGACAAATATAGGAGAATTGTGGAACAACTATTATACCTGAATTTTACACGACCGAATATCACTTATGCAGTCCAACAACTAAGTTAATTCAACACAGCACCAAGACAGCCCCATTTACATGTGTTACGATACTTGAACGGGTTAGCCAAGAAAAAACTATTTTACCCAGTCCAGAAAAATCTAGAATTTAGGCTTATTCCAATTTTGATTGGGTTAGTTGTGCGTATGCTGGCAAGTCATTAACTGGCTATTGCATAGTTTATAGAAATGCCCCAATATCATGGAAGACCAAGAAACAACACACGGTCAGTCGCTCATCCGCCGAAGTCGAATATCGGAGCATGGCAAGCACTCTATGCAAGTTACAATGGATTTCGTATGTCCTACAAGATCTGTAGGTAAAAGCAAAACTACCTATCCCATTTTATTGCGATAATATGGCAGCCATACATATATTCGAAAATCCAGTCTTTTACGAAAGGACAAAACACGTGGAGATTAATTGTTACTTGGTTAGAAATGCTGTCAAGGATGGATTCATACGAACAAATCACTTATCATCACAACATCAAATTCTTGACAGCTTCACAAAGTTTCTCACTGCATTGAATTTTTCGAACAACATTTCCAAGTTCGGTCTCATAGATGAGCCATCAACTTGAAGAGGGGGTGTTAGAATATATGACCCAATGAGTCTCAGATCTAAAGACCATTGCAAATGGAACAAATATTCGGTAGAGAAAAGACAAAGCAAAGACAGTATAAAGGAATGAAAATAAAATAGCAACAGACACAATACACCTTTATTTGTATAGCCTTTTTTTTTTAGTCGAGTAATAATTCACAATCTGGTATAGAGACAGAAATACATCAAACCATGTATAAATAAATCATATACAGCATTCAGAAATAACCCAACCATGTATATATAAACCATGCTCAGCATTCAATATACACAAAGGGAGAGCAACCAATTTCTCATTCTCTTATCCGATCATTCACTCCATTACTAGAGTTTCTTGCGAAAGAATAACCAAAGTTTCAATTACCATTTTCATCTTCCAAACAAGTTATTACATCAGCGACTGATGCCCATATATGTTCCAGATGTTCAGTAATTTCCTTCTCTCTGCCCATTATTACAGTTCTATGGTCAGCATTGGAAACAATACAAACTTCTGCTTCAGGAACCTTGCGTTTGATCTCTTCGCTGCACTCCAATGGGATTGTTAGGTCACGTTGGCCTTGAATAACAAAAATTTTGACGCCAAAATTCATCAATATTTCCAAGAAATCATCCATAAATTTGGCTCCTCCACATATCACATTATGCATTGTATGCCAAGCTGAATGATGAGTGTGTCGTGTGAAGTCTCTGATCAAAAAATGCAGATCCCTGAATAGTAAGGATAAAAAGAATGATGGTTATCCTTTGCAGCAATGAAATTAATGATTCTACA
>JAOSBL010000002.1:10132461-10147737 GCA_027568915.1 Erythroxylum roraimae
GGAGTTTTGTCTATTCTTCAAATTGCAGAAATAGTATTCTTAAAGATAACGTATTCTGTGTTTGATTTTTAACCAAACGCAGGTTTAATAATAACTTAAGAATAGCAAAATAATAACATTGCTATTCCCACGAACCAAACAGCCCGTTAAGGAATGATCTCTATTATATTATAAGGTATTGATATTTGTCTTTGATATCTACTAATTCTGATTATGTTTCGTTGACCATTCAAAGACCACCAAAACACACCCACACAAACACATGGACGTTTGATATCAAACTAACTTTTGATACGAAGGACAAGAAAAATGTTTTTTTTAATTTTAAAGGTATTTTTTTAGATGCATTAATTTTAGTAGATAAAGTGATAAACCAAAAGAAACAAATCCATGTTTTAATATCAGATATTAAATAGGGAAAGGCGTGCGTCATAAACGTAACCATAAATAGTCAAAAACAAAGAAAAAGGATAGCTCCAAAGAGCCCGCTTCACCTGATAGATCCTATTCCCACGCCAACTCCATCTTTTCCTGAACCAGAGAAAAACACAGATAGAGACTGTTTTCACAATGTCAATGTGCAAGTACTGATTGGTGTGTGTCTGTGTTTACCCTTTTACGGTACAAAATTCTACAACTTGCGTTCTTGTTCTTGACAACCTACCACATTTTCCTTTCTTTTTTTTTACTTCTTTTTTACCCTTTTCCGGTCTCTGGTTTTTGTTGAGGGTATTTGGTAGTGTTTGTCTGTCTTTTGTTTGGTGGTTTGGTGAGATTGAACTTGGTGTCAGCTGGGCTTGTTCCTTTCTGGACATGGGATGTTTTTTTCTTTTTTGGGTGGGGGGAAATTACGTGCGATGGTTGCTGGTTAGCTCATTTCAGAATTTCTAGGCTATGTAAAGAGAGCTTCAATGGAAGCCGATGGTAGAATTGGTGGTTTTGATATATGGGTTGAGTAATCCATTTCAGTCTGTTTTCGGTTTGGAGGTAACATCAGTTTATTAAGAGGTGAACGTTTTGTAAGATATTGAGCTCCATGTGAGGAACACTTTCCAATTTGATAGCTATTTCAAAGGTTTCTTTCTGCTACTCTAGTTTTTTTTTTTTCTTTTTCTGATATTGATAAGATGCTTGTAGGGAGTACTTTCTGATTGTTTTCTTCAACTGGTGTTCAAATGGCTGAGAAACAAGTCTCATCTGTTGGGATAATTGTATCTAGGAAATTCGTGTTTTGTTTATTCCCGTTTATAACGGCCTTGTTTGTATTATCTTGGTTCTCTTTGTTGCGTTCCACAAGCCGTCCCAGTTTCCTAAACCGTAGTTCCTTGTCTAATCCTAAGCTTCTATCAACAATTGACAACCGAAATATTCAATCTCTTAATCAGTATAATGTTGCACCTCCTGTTGCAAATCGAGCAATTATTGTGGACAATGTAGTCTCAGATGAAGAAGAAATACAGGATGGAGGGCAATCCCAAAAGAAAGCTGAAGTTTTGAAATGTAGTGCCAATGACAAGAACAGGGAAGAACCTCTCAAGGTTTTCATGTATGATTTGCCTCCTGAATTTCATTTTGAGCTGTTAGACTGGAAAGCTAAAGGGAATAGTGTTTGGCCTGATCTTAGAGCTGGGGTACCTCATTATCCTGGTGGGTTGAATTTACAGCACAGTATTGAGTATTGGCTTACACTGGATCTTCTTGCCTCAGAAGTCCCTGAAATTCCTCGAGCTAGTAGTGCTATAAGAGTTCATAATTCTAGTGAAGCTGATGTTATATTTGTACCATTCTTCTCTTCATTGAGTTATAACCGCTACTCTAAAGTTAATCCCCACCAAAGGAAGAGCAAGAACAGAATGTTGCAAGAGAAGCTGGTGAAGTTTGTGATATCACAGAAGGAGTGGAAAAGGTCTGGGGGACGGGATCATGTGGTTCTGGCTCACCACCCAAATAGCATGCTATTTGCCAGGATGAAGTTATGGTCAGCAATGTTCATTCTATCGGATTTTGGGAGGTATCCTCCAACTATAGCAAATGTTGACAAAGATGTGATTGCACCTTACAAACATATAATCAAAAGGTACACCGATGACTCTTCCAATTTCGACAGCCGTCCAACTTTGCTGTACTTTCAAGGTGCCATATACCGAAAAGATGTATGTATATCCTTCTCTTTACTCATATTCTGCAGCAAATTTGTTTTAGATACCTTGATTTTCTTTTGAAATTACAAAACATAGCTAAGGCTGCGGATGTTTTTTGCTTGCGGTCCTTCACATAAAATTGTTTGGGCTGTTCATTGAATGTGTGAAGAACAGGGATCTTTGCAAAATTACTTGTGAAGATGTATGATATTTTACTCAATATTGAGAGCAATTAATGCTAAGTGACCTAGCTCTATCAATGTAAGCAAACACATGTTTTCCATCTACTATTCCTGGTTAGTTTTGCCTCCCACTTAGTTCGTGGATATGCACCAACCTGGCCTTATGATTAGAATTATAGCTTTACAAAATTACAATCTTCTCGAGGACTTAAAAATATGACATTTCCATTCCTTTTGGAATAGCCTTTTGAACTTGAAATTGTTTGAAATTCATAAGGCATTCTTTGCTAAACTCTAATCTCTCGTTGGTGAATCTGCATTTCCCACCATTCTAGATTTAACATCTTACATCTAATGCTTTTGTGTGTTACAACCAGCTTTATGTATGTTGTTCTCTGTTGATTGGCTTTAGCAGTTTTGGGCTTATGGGGAGTTAGTGGTTGCCGAATTCAATTTGTCACATTTTTCTTGTGAACTTCTATCAACACTTAACATTGCGTGGACTCTGGTAACAAACCAATCATATTCCTTTCGTTCATTTCTTACATATTGGTTTGTCTTGTTCAGGGTGGTTTTGCTCGCCAAGAGTTGTTTTATCTTCTTAAAGACGAAAGAGATGTGCATTTTCAATTTGGTAGCGTTCAAAAGGATGGAATCAACAAGGCTTCAAGGGGAATGCACTCTTCCAAATTCTGTCTCAATATAGCAGGTGACACTCCATCCTCAAACCGGCTCTTTGATGCCATTGCTAGCCACTGTGTCCCAGTCATCATCAGTGATGACATTGAGCTCCCTTACGAGGATGTCCTTGACTACTCTCAGTTCTGCATATTTGTTCGCACATCTGATGCTATCAGAGGGAACTACCTCATAAATTTCATAAGGAGCATTGGCAAGGAAGAATGGACCAGAATGTGGCAAAAATTGAAAGAGGTAGAAAACTTCTTCGAGTTTCAATACCCATCAAAGCAAGGGGATGCTGTCCAAATGATCTGGAAAGCAATTTCCAGAAAAGTTCCTGCTATTAGAATGAAGATAAACAAGGCTAGGCGATATGCTCGATCTCCTATCCGTAAAGATAGAGGGTTAAGATCAATACCAGCACCTGGGAATTTTTGGTGAGGAGGAACTGAAAATTCCCCCAGTTCTACAGTTTTTAGATCCATTTTATGTGAAACACCAGACTAGGTTTTGCTTCTTAAAAGGGTAAGAACTGCAATGTGTTCTTGCTGCAGATTATGTGGTCATTCTTGTAAAAAGAAAAAGAAACCATAGATAATGAAAAGAAATTTCGTTTGTTATAAGAGAGCCTTATGCCATGTACGTGTTTTTGGATCCGACAATGTTGTTCCCATTTCCAAGTGCTTCTGAGGCTAGTAATATGCTTATTTTTTATACATTTTCCATGGTGATTTCAAAAGCCCAATACTAGAAAGGAAAAGTAGGCCACAGATTTCAAAAGCCCATCTTAAACCTCTCAAAAACCACATTTGCTTTCTTTCTTCGTTACCCAAAATCAATGGCGCACTCTTCTTCTCTCCTTCTTGATCATCGTCTCTCCACGGTCATCTGCAGTCCTCCTCCTCAACACCACCGTTACTTTGAACCCCTCAAAAGGTTTTTTAACGTCTCATTTACCTCACAGACCCCGAATTCTTCTCTTCTTGTGCATGCTAAAGCCAAATCCCCTCCTTCTCTTTATCCCACACCCACCTCTGCTAAACAGGTAGAAGAATATGAAGAGGTCAACATAGCAGAGGATGTCACCCAGGTCTGTTTTTTTTTAAAAAAAATTTCTTCACAAAACGTACGGTAATGTGTTGTTTGTTTCTCTATTTCATTAGTTTTGGATAAGGTCGCTGAAGTGGGTTCGGTTCATCTACTCGTTGTTTTTTTAGACTTATAAAGAAAATTTATAAGCAAAATGAGCATGAATTTAATCATGTTTGGTGCATAATAGAGCTAGTTGATTGGGAATTTTCCTTCGTTTTTGTGGAATTTATAATGAACTTAGCATATTCATGTAGTTGATTGGGAGAACGCCGATGGTATATCTTAACAAAGTTACTCAGGGCTGTGTGGCGAACATTGCTGCAAAGCTTGAATCATTGGAACCTTGTCGGAGTGTCAAGGATAGGTAATATTCTTTATTACCTGAAATGTAAAATTTATAGACAGTAGCGTTGGTGATTTTCGGTTTTCCAGTCATTGAAGGTCTTGGACGCAATCCAATATGTTATGTTAGTGTAGGTTCTCTATATTTTTTCATGCAAGCATTTAATATATGTGTTTAGAGTTAACCGAGTGTTATCAACTTTTTATTGTTGAGATTTCAGAATTGGCTATAGTATGATATGTGAAGCGGAAGAAAGTGGAGCAATATCTCCTGGGAAAGTTAGTCTTCACTTTTAATCTCGGATATATAAATTGGCACGGTAGAAAGCCATAGTAATGATTAGACAGTTGAATACATTTCTTGTTTCTCTGCAGACTATACTGGTTGAACCAACAACTGGAAATACAGGGCTTGGTATTGCTTTTGCTGCAGCATCTAAGCGGTACAAGCTAATTGTGACTATGCCTGCGTCCATTGGCCTTGAAAGAAGAGTGCTTTTGCGTGCATTTGGGGCTGAGATTGTTTTAACTGATCCAGAGAGAGGTCTGAAAGGGGCTGTTGATAAAGCTGAAGAAATTGTTCTCAATACACCAAATGCATACTTATTTCAACAATTTGAGAATGCGGCTAATTCAAAGGTTAGATGTGATTAATCTCACATTACTTTCTAATTTTTTAACATAAAATTAATGTGTATGGGTGCGTGTTATTGAAAAACAGTTGTTTTTTATGTATCACAGATTCACTTTGAAACTACTGGACCTGAAATATGGGAAGATACTTTGGGTAATGTTGACATACTTGTTGCTGGAATTGGAACTGGTGGTACTGTAACAGGGGCTGGGCGTTTCTTGAAAATGATGAATAACAGAGTCAAGGTTCGGGTCCTTGTTTTTTTGAAATAAGTGCTGACTTCTTTCTTCAGAATGACAAGTCATTCACATATGTGTTGCTGCATCATTCTTCTCCTGTAAATTTGCATCTTTGTGTATAATATCTGGTTAAAGTTATTGGATCTTCGTTTACTTAGGTCATTGGTGTGGAACCCGCTGAAAGGAGTATAATCTCGGGAGAGAACTTGGGTAAATATTTGTGTTTATATTTTATTTTGGCATTATTTCTTTTTTCTTCTAGTATAAGATCTAGAAGAGAAATTTGTGGCATGGTATTGTTAATGGTGCGTAGAATGTGGTGCAGGCTATATACCAAGTATCTTGGATGTTAAATTGCTTGATGAAGTTATCAAGGTAAGAGGATGCCAGTGGTCTAGTATAATAGAAATTTGTATTTCAGACAGGGAAGGAGCTAGGTTCGCCCTGCTTTGATTGTGGCCAAGAAGAAAAAGATTGATAGTGAAAAATAAATACAAATCTTGTGAAAAAAAGTTGGAGCTTAACAAAGATTGATAAAATTTCCCCCCACTGAATCCCAAGTCTAGCTCCACCTCCCTGATTCCAGAACATACTTGTTACCTGAAATTATCTTGTTTATTTGCTTCTTTTGTTAGATAAGGAAAATCAAGATCGGTTCATAGATAGCGCAAGCAATATGGATACTTTCAGGAGATATAATGCATTCTTCTTAGCAGAAGTCGATTTCTCTTTTGTAATCATCCTATTATTTTCTTTATAAAATGAAATGCCAACGTTCTGAATATACATTGTAGTTTATCATATTTGAACTATCATTCCTATGTTTATTATGTTATTGGATCATCCATGTGTGGTTTGATGCTAATTCTTGATGTCCTTAGTATATAGCCAGGCTTGTACTCTTCTCAACTATTGAATGTTGAAGTTTGGACTGTGAAAGGGATGCTATTCAATTTATCTCTCTTTCATATTTCATTTTTCAATTTTCTACATTTCAGGTTTAATGTAAAATATCCATAAAGGAACCAACTTTAGGAATTCAGGCTCTTGAGAAATATAGTTGATTTTTATAATAATGTATACACACTCAACTTTGATCACCCCATTTGGTTTTAAGAAAGCACTTCAGTTTCTCTGTGCATGCAGTAGCAGTATTGTTCCTGGCTAATTTGTTGTGATGGATTATTCAATACAATGTTTTGGCACAAAAATTGAAGGTCACAAATGATGAAGCCGTTGAAATGGCGAGGAAGTTAGCGTTGGAAGAAGGGCTGCTGGTAAATTGCAAATATTGACATAAATGCATACCTTTCTAGTGGTTTTGCTTCATTACTTTGCTAATAACATCACCTTTTACCAAATTACTATGTTGTTTCCAGGAACTTTCTCAAGTTGGTCTTGATATTGAAAAATTGTTGACCTTTCATATTCATATCCTTTTTCAAGGACAAAAATAAAAGACCTTTCTTTTTAACTAGCGCAGTTTTAACTAGCATGATCTTAAAGGCCCTTTGCTCTTGTCAAGGAAAAAATTCAAACCTGTGCTTTTAATACATACAAGCACCTCAGTGTGTTTGCATACTTTGTACTTGATAAATATATGGATTTTGTGCCTTTTGTAGGTCGGAATTTCATCAGGCGCAGCTGCAGCTGCAGCTATTTGTTTGGGAAGAAGGCCTGAGAATGCCGGGAAACTTATTGCAGTGAGTTGGAATTTCCTTTTACTTGCCAATGCTAGATAAAAGTCATCTGAGTCAAAGTACCCCGCTCCTTCAAGGATTATACATTTTCATATGCCTAAAGAAAAGTAGTTCTCTGTACATTCTGATGTGTCATCCTTTGGAAACGTGATGTGTTCTTTGGTAATTAATCTACTAATAATAAGAGGATTTCTCATCTTAATTTGGATATAACTTGGTTTTCGTTGATCTTACAAAAATTTCAGGTTATATTTCCAAGCTTTGGTGAGAGATATATTCCTACTGTCCTTTTTCGCTCAATATATGAAGAGGTTCAGAATATGCAACTTGGGTAGTCCAACCATTCAAAACGATTGAATCTTCTATAGATTTGACTTCTACTCAATCTTTGAAAACGAGATGGAGCCGTTGTACACCACTGACAGGTCGTGGCTTTAACAAGTATTTTTTTTTTCCCCTCTTAGATTACTTGATCTAACCTTGCCTACCCTTCTGTTTGCAGATGCAATCTGTATATTGTGGTATAGACCCTGGGTTTTGCTTCGAGGTAGAGTGACAAGATTCATTCTTGTGGAAGCAATCGAAAAAGGATTTCAAAGTTTCCCTTCATTCTTTGACCCCGTTTTATTCGATATGATTGTGAATCTGTGTTGGATGGAGAGGGGTTGGTACACTGGATCAGTTTGACCTTGATACTGGATGCTATTACTTGGCTGGAATCAATATGTGCATCTGCAGATTGATTTGATCTCAGAATGGAGCTCTGTAATTTGACCATGTGCATCGAACATGTATATCATATAAGGACTTGTGGGAAGGTGCAAGTTACCATCAAAAGAGCCTGTACCCAGGAATACAATGAATAGGCTGTTCCTAAGCTGGCGTAATCTACTCTCATATGTGCCTGTTTGTCAAAATCACTCTGATTGCAATGTAATGACGAATCTTTAAAAGCAATCGACTAATATGATTAGGCCTTTACGCAATGCACGTCACCGGTACTATACAATACAAGTGGTCACTCTCATTAGTTGTAGAAACTATAAATTGAAATACGAGAAAAAATGTATTTTTATTTTTAATATTTGCACCAAAAATTAAATAATAATAAAGACAAATTTAAGTTTAATATTTTTTACAACAATATAAATTAAAATTTAATGTTTTATAGTGTTCAATGATTTTTAATATTTTGTAATGTTTAAAATAAAATTTAATATTTTCACCTTTACACAGTCGTTTCCCTTCTCTTCGTTTTATAATGACATAAGACCTAAATAATTTGCTTCCTTCGAAGATATCAGAAAGTGGCATACTGTCTTTTGTATGAAAAGCAAATTGCAGAAGCCTCACAGTGTAAGCTGATATGAAAGTAGGGAGGACTAAACCGAGAAGTGGAACGAGGCTATTCGCTGAGAAAAGTATACTGAAGGCCACTAGTTGGAGTTCAATCGCAAGCAATGATCCCATTATACCTCCCACTATTGGTTGCCGCGGCTGTAATTAACTTGCTCTGGGGATTTTGTTTAAGCTTTGCTGATGGAGTAGAGGCCTCTATCATTTTTATTTACTTTTACTAGAATCTAATAACTTCGTATCCCTCTTTGTATTCCTAATTTTGACAGCTGATTGCCATGTTTTTCCATATGAAGATCTGAAACTCAAATCATCCATTTCATTAAACAAATTAAGAATCTTATCAATTTGTTTTCTCTCTAGCAAAGACTTAATTAACATTAGGAACAGCTCTGTCTCTCCTCATCAACTTTACAATTTCATTGTGCATTGACAGATTGAGTTTTATCGAAGGGCAAGAAATGGACGGGAAAGACAGAAGCTGACACAGGGAAGCGAATGGTGAGTCAGAGACAATAAGAGAACTCACAAGGCTATGGGTTGATTCCGAGCATGAAGCTTGTGAACTTGTTCATGGTTTTCGTTATCATTGCGGTTGATTGGTAATCAATGGCTTATTAGGTCGGTCCCCAGTGAGGGTAGCGACTAAGCAAAAGGGGGAACAAAGATTTGAGATTAAACTATAAAGTAACTGCTTATGTTGTGTAGTCCAAATTAGTTAAACGTTTTATGTTGAAATCTTGTACAAGGAATAGGTTACAATCAATACATAATTATCCATGCGTTGGCGTGTGAAACAAGGAAAGAGTTATGGAGTTGCCTTGCCAAGACGTCGATCATCATATCCTGTGAACGCCGTTTCTTGGTTTAAGTAACAAGTCAGTGGATGCATCCACTTGCCCATTTCTTTACTCTTCTTTTTTCTATTTAGGAGAAGAAACAAGAGCACGACCTTCTAATAATAGCACATATGATACACAGTACAAGTCCTTTTGGCCAAAAAGAGAGATCTGTAAAATTAATACACAATATCGCTGAGGATTTGTCGTCAATTAATGAGTTGAGTTTACTGTTGGAATATGAAATTGATGTTTTGTCCATGCATAGGTTGCACTCCACTCTTACCATTCACTTTCTTGGTGCCTTTGGTATGGTAATACGATGAACAGTTAAAAGACAGAGAATGCTTAATAATAGGAGGTTGCAATTCCTTTTAAATATTAGAGATATAAAAAAAAAACCTGCAATAGAAGCCAATTTAATTTAATATGACAATTTTCATAAATTTCTTATTATATTATTGTTTTTGAATTTTATAAAATAAAAATAAAAATATCTTGATGAAATTTAATTTTTTATTTAAAAGTTATGAATATTTATTTTTAAAGCAAATATAAATGTGAAATTTGAATATCTTACCAAGTGAAAATATTTCTTCCGATCTTGTGGCTCCAAATTAATTAATTTTAGACTCCTGAAATTATAGATTTCAAACATGCTTATATAAAATGACCACCCTAATAATTATAACAAATTGACTTGTGCTTATTAGTTGGTGCAACTTGAGGTGGTGGGAAAGAGAATAAGAGGTTGGAGGGCTATTATATATTATCTCATAAATTTAAGAGGTAAGGGCTTACATTTGACTATTCTTAACTACGTCATAGTGGATATTGTTAATTAAAAAATGTGAATTCATGATAAAAGTTATACTCATATATGAAGAATAAAGTCAAAGTCAAAGTCAGTGCACAAAATTCTCCACTTTGTGAAGGTCTGAAGACAGTTAGAATGAATAAAGTCAGTGCACAAAGACAAAGTCAGTGCATAAAATTCTCCACTTTGTGACACGTTCACAGATGTCAATGTCCTTATTAACTATAAGGATTGGATCGTTCCCATCATGCAATAGTTGATATTTGCCTATTGTTTAATGTTCGTCCGAACTGTAGAGAAAGGTCATTGTGACATCTAATAATTCCTTGCATCTTATATTGGAAGAAAGACATTTTAGATAAGGTAATTACAATGATAGAGACATTTTTTTTTCAAACATGTTTATTATGTTCTAAGCTTAAAAAGAAATCTTATTTTAGTTCCTCAAATGATCCACAAAGGTATGCTCTCTTTGGCTCAAATGATGGACGAGTTCTTTCAAATGTAAATTATATTGCAACCAATGTTTTGTTTAGTAAAAAGAAGAAGAAAGAATCATTATATGTGTTATCTAGAAATGATGCATATGTTGCCAAGAGAGGTCAAAATGAGAGTTAGGAAGAAATTTCTTGATGGCATTTTTATTTTAAAGGATATTCACTATAATGATGTTTGTCCTGGCTATCAATATAAAAAGTCTCATCACCTTTCAAGAATGATGTGGAGAAAGAATTTAAGCTACTAGTAAAGTACTTGTGCAACAATATTAGAGGTGAATTTATTCCGGATCAAATTCAAAATTTTTACAGAGAACATGGATTCAACACTCAAAGACTTGTCCATAAACTCTACAACAAAATTGGGTTACTAAACAAAAACATAGGATTCAACATTAAAATATTTGGCCATAAACTCCACAATGAAATGGGGTTACTAAGTTCACTTATTTAACATCTACGTGCTTATCATGCATCCATGCAAAGAATCTTCCAACAGATATGGGCTGCAGCTTTTCATATTGTTGCACATGTTATAAACTATTTGCCTATTTAGTTAGGTACAAAATCATCTCCTTTTAAACTGTTATATCGTTGCAAACTCAAAGTCAATTATTTTCAAGTTTTTTTATCTATTTTTATATTCATATATTGAAACATAATTGAACTAAGCTTGACCTAAAAGGCCAAGTAATGCATTTTTGTTGGTTATCACACTAATAAGGAATGATGGAGATGTCTGGATCCAAAAACAAATAAAGTAATTATTTCCCATGATGTGGTGCTTAATAAAGTAAGTTTGACGTAAATAAAGACAATCGTACAATTGATCTTGCACTTTTTCTTTTTTACGGTTATACACTTAACAGTAAGGGGGAAATATTCCTTTATCTGATGAAAACATTCAAATAGAAGAAGATACAAAGGTTTTCATAAGAAAATTGACGAGACAAAGAAAGCAACTTGGTTATCTTAGTGATTACGAAGGAAAAACAAAATTATGTTCTATCTTAATTTGTCATGGGAGATTTATGTGAAAATGAGCCTAATCTTATAATGAAGCAAAAGCGATTCCTAAATGAGAAGATGCAATACAAGAAAAAATTAGTTTTAAACAAAAACAACATGTGGGAGCTTGTACCAAAACCAATGGGTGCTGATATGGTAATATGTAAATAGGTTTACAATTTGAAGAAAAAGGTTGATGGCACAATTTATAGATACAAAGCTGGTCTTGGATCTTTGATTTACTCCAATAGTTTGCTTTGTGAGAAGTGTGAGCCTTCCATACTTAATATAATTGTCGGTGATTCCTCGATAGCCTCCTTATTTGGTTCCTCCTCTTCTTGTTCATCTTTCTTATCTTCCTTCTCTTATTAAAAAATAGTATCATCCTTTTCTTCAACCTTTAGTTCCTTTTTATTCCATAATGTTATCATATCATATATTCCCCTAAAATTGGCTCAGTGTATCTAGATAAAACATGACTCTATGATTTTATAAAGCGCAACCTTATTTAAAGCGATGAACTTCATAAGAACATCTTAAAGATGTTGATACTCCTCTTACTGCTATTGTTACAGAAATTCAAATGAATCATGATCTTTCAATGCAAAGCTGTAATAACTGCTCCACTTTGTATTAGAAGTATTCTCATTATTCTCTCAGTGATATAATCAAGATTATGATGAAACTTTCAGCCTCGTTACCAAAATGATAATAGTTCGAACAATTATTTCTTTAGCTATTAGTAGAGGCTAGAAATTATGATAACTAGATGTAAGAAGAAAAGCTTTTCTTTATGGAGAGTTAGATAGAGATATCTTTATCAAACAACTATAAGGATTTATTTCCATAAAGTTTTCTAATTACATGTTTTGCCTCAAGAAGGCATTTTATCATCTCAACCAAGCTTCATGTGCTTGGTATAGTAAGATTACTTAATTTCTAATCTTTGTGATTTCAAGTCTTTAGCTACTGATCCATGATTATTCATCAAGAAATCATCTATTGTACGCACTAACAACTTATTTATGTAGATAATATGATTATTATGGGAGATAATGATGCTAAAATTAATTATCTTCAAAATGTTTTGTCTGTTCATTTTGAAATGAAGAGTTTAGATGAAGTAAGTTGTGTTTTTAGGTTGGATATTAAAAGATCTGATGGTTATTTTTATTTCTCAAAAAGGATATAGAACAAGTTTACTGAAACGATTTCAAATGGAGGAGTCAAAAACAATGGCCACTCTTATGGAACCTTGAGTTGTCAAAGAATGAAGGAAAGAAATTAGAAGATGCAACTCTTTTTAGACAAATTGTTGGTAGTTTATTCTATTTTTCTATCACAAAACTTGATATTGTATTTTTTATTGGAGTTATTTCCACTACAAGAAAATTACAAATAATCGATGGAAAATCATCAATGAGAAAAATCCCCTAGTAAATTAACGACGAAAATTGACTTTCCATCGGTAAAATTATGGTATTTTGCGACGAATAAAATATTCATTGGTAAAGGTGGAAGGAAATTATCCAGCAATTTTATTGATGGAATATAGCAACGGAATAGTGAAGGTCGTTGTAAAAATAGGTGGCAATAATTGGCAGCAAAAATAAGCATTGAGTGTACCGACAGAAGTAATGTTCATCGTTTGGTTTAACACCAAATGATGTCGTTTTGGTTTTAATTAAACCCCACCCGAAGCCCCCCTCCTTCCCCTGTGACTTGTTTTCTTCGTTTTCTTCTTTATCACCGTCGGTCTTCTTTCTTCCATCATCTATTGTCCATGCTTTGCTCTCGTCCATCATCCATTGTCTTCATTTAAGTTGAGGTTAGTCGTCCATGTTTTGCTCTCAGGTTTATTTTTTCTTAGGAAAATTTTGTTGTTAAATGGTTATATGAATGTCAGTTTTGTTGATGTATGAAAGGGTTATTTTGCATTTTTGAACTATGGTTGGTTCATTTTATGTTTGAACGTGTTTATGATGGTGGATAATGGAAAAATACAGTGGTTGTGTTGAGTTAGAGATGAATTCAATTTGCCTAAGAATTGTTCGATGAAATGTTTGTTATGAATTCGGTTTGCCAATAGGTGTCTAGCTCATATGAACCTTCCTTTTTTGTTTTCATCTTCTTTTGCTCTCTCTCTCTCTTAACAAGCCCCCATCACAAAACATATCTTCATTGACAAAACAAAGGACATAAGTTTTGCAATTATTAATTTTAGCTAGGTGACATACTATAGTATAATTAACCTCTTTTGTGGACATTATTGAATTAAATATTGCATATTCCCTCTTCATATCCTTATATTGAATAAACGGAGATAGTTCTTGATATTGTATGAATTTGTATTATATACATTGCCTGGCTTTATGAATTAATACACTGAGAGCTGTCATTAAACTACTTTGACATTTAAAAGTTGAAATAAAAGCAAAGCTATGTAGGAGCAAGAAGCAACGTGTTATTGTTCTTTTGATACATACTTTAAATAAGTAGCAAGTTGCCAACATGTTTATAATGAATAACATGTTGAATCATATTAGTAAACGTTAAGATACAACTAATAATTGATGACAAACATGTTGTATATAAGAGCTGATCCGTAGATATGAATTGCCTGCAAGCCAACTTTTACAAGTTACTAACATTATGCTACAACTTTTGCAAGCAAAACCTTGTGATAAACTTATTGAATGCTAATACTGAAATATGATTATATACATTTTCTATTGGACTAAAAGAATTGATTGATCAATGATTACTTAAATATACAATTAGCCTACTTATTTACATTTAAATTCAATTAGAAAACTTTAGTTTCCAAGTATCCGTGAACCCACTTTGGAGTGGATGCCATTTCGTCATACATTTCACCTATGGACAGACATCGAATCTTACAAAAGATGAATAGATTCCTAAATTGCAAAGCCAAAAAAGAAGGGGGTGTTGAAAATAATTTTTTGGTGTTAATAAACAAAGAAAAGCACCCAATAAAAAAGAGATTCTTGAACTCATTATTTGAAACCTTATTATCTATTTTAGTGGAAAATGTTTCGAGTAATTGTAATAATGTGGTTGTTTTGTGCCGATATTTGTTATAAACTGTACTTGTTGCTACTATATCCATCCACTCACATGAAAGTTGGAAAATTTCCCGTCAGCTAGTTATAAAGTTTTCTCTTATTTGTTAATCCATGCTAGTGAAATATGTGATATGTCCTTTGGCAATATAGACAAAAACTGACCCTTTATCTTTTTTTTTCCCCAAATTTCCTATTTACAATTATTTATTAGCAATGATAGATTAAGTATAACTTTATCTCAAAAATACCCGGTGATTACTTGATGTTATATCATTTTTCTGAAACATTCACAAAAAATACAATATGCATTATGTTTATTAACATTTTTAGCTATAATGCACAAACCTTTAAGCCTTATACTCAACGGTTTTGAAAAGTTTCAAAATATAAAATTATTTTCATATTAAAAATATTCTCAAAAAATTTAAATTACATATCCATTTCTTATTTATTTTTAAAAATATTAACTAATTTGAATATTCTAAATTTAAGTTATTAAATTTATATTGAATAAATATTAACACATATTTAAGAAAATCTTTTAAGAGTAAGAATTATTAATTATATCTAAAATAAAAAATTAAATTACCCCTCTGATATATAACACACTTTATGCTCTCCCAGGTCCCTTCTTATATATATAATTAGCATTTCAATGTTCT
>JAOSBL010000002.1:10147837-10160750 GCA_027568915.1 Erythroxylum roraimae
GTGTTAAGGGGATGAAAATTATGGATATGGTGTTATTTGGTTTTTGATGGATTGTTAGTGATCAGATGTTGTGGAAAGTGATTTTAGAATTAGAAATAGCATTGAAATGATGTATAAGGTTAGTGCGGAAGATTAAAGTTTGGAAAGGTGAAACATGCTCTGTTTCTTCACTGTGCATGTATGAATATATAGGTGTTTATACGTGAGTTGATAAAAACTTAGAGATGTTCAAGAAAAAGGTTTTTGAGTTGAGGAGTATAGATAGTATCATCTTAGGTTGACTTTTTGTTTCATCTTAAGTTAATCGTCTGTATCGTCTTAGGTTGACTTTTGCTTCGTCTTAAGTTGACCGTCTGTATCGTCTTAGGTTGACTTTTGCTTCGTCTTAAGTCGACCGTTTGTATCAGCTTAGGTTGACTTTTGCTTCGTCTTAAGTTGATCGTTTGTATCGTCTAAGGTTGACTTCTGTTTCTTCTTAAGTTGACCATCTGTATTCGTCTGTAATGATGTCACACTATCTGTGATGATGTCATATCGTCTGTAAAGATGCATCGTCTGTAAGGATGATTCGTCTGTAAAGTTGTTTCGTCTGTAAAGATGCTTCGTCTGTGATGACGTCATTTCAACTTAAGACTTTGCTTCATCTTAAGTTGACTCCATTTGTCTGCTCTTTGCATTCGTCTGCTCTTTGCTTCGTCTGCTATCTGCTTCGTCTTATGTGGACAGAACCTTGTTTGATTCTTTTAGCCATAACTTTGTCGTCCAACCTCCAAATGACCTGATTTTTGAAGTGTTGGATTCATAACATATTTCTCTATCTCTCCATAGAGATTATAGCTTTTGGTTTTAACTCGAAAAAGATTAGTCTAATCAAAGTAAGGGTATCGGTGGAAGAGCATGAAATGGATATTTTACTGAACATGTTTCTGTATTTTGATGATATCTTGATCTGTAGGATTCCAAATTAAGTGACTTTGGTGTCAATGGAATCATAAGACAGAGAGGAACACTGTTCTAGAAGAGAGTATGGCCAAATTACCTCATTTTCACATTCTAATTGAAAGTGAATAGTAGACCGAATAGGGTGTCTTGGAAAGATCTGAAGTGATTCAATGAGAAAAGAATAGGGATTTTAATGATTTTAGTGAGGCATAAACCTAAGTATAAATTATCCTTAGATGAGTTTTGGATATGAGACTGATTTTGTGATGAAATTGAAGGAAAGATACCCGGGATGGTCATGAACATGCATTGTACAAAAATTCATTTCATACATGTGCATTATTGAATACTTATGATTGTACAAATTGTGATATCGTGTATATTATTTGTTATAGAGGAGCAACTAGAATGTCAACCTCCAGATGTTGCCGGATCTTCCATGCATTAGCTTTGAGAGCAACTTGTGAGTAACCTAGACGGTCTCACTTAATTACTTGTTTGCTTAGATTATGTTTTGATATGTTTGAGTGATAAATGAATGTGTTTGATTGTGGATTCCGGACGGAAGGTCCGATGATTGTTTAATGGATTAAGATATTCAAGTGCCGCTTAATTGTGAATGTGAAGACCTATGTGCTTTATAATGTGATTGATTGTGGTACATGCATTCCATTCATGAATGCATAATCAGATAATGGCAATTGTGACCAGAGTAGCCACCGATTAGAGCTTAAAGCTCACCGAGTGAAAAGAGCTTCGAGCTCAAACAATGGTCAAGAGCCTAAGGCTCACTATGTAAAATGAGCCCTGTATCTTCATCGGATAAGGGACATTTATTAATGAGCCCGGTATCCAAAGTGGACACGGGACAGTTCAGGCACTCGGTCACAACAATGTAATAATTGGAAAGTGTCTCATGAGCACCTCATATGTATATTGTTAAGTATATTTGTTGAAGTCAAATGCCTATGCTTAAGTGAAAATGTGAAATTTATGTAAAGTGCAGTATGTGATTATATGTTATGTGAATTGTTGTGATGCATGGATTGAGTGAACCATCGATGATGGTTACCTCATTGAGTTTGCAAAACTCACCAAAATTACAACGTTGTCTTTTCAGGACTGAGAGATGACTCTAGCTTTTGAGAGGCTCTACCAGTCTTGTAGATTGTGATTGGCAAGAGATGCATGGCTCAAGGGTCGGTCAGCTGAGATTTTTGGACAGATTAGTTAGATTGTACATATTTTCCTCATTCATGTAGTACCACTGTATTAGGTTTTTTTGATGATGTACATATGGAAAATGTTTAAAGACACATTGTAGACAATCGGGTTTTATGAAATGAACTGAGGAAAAAGTTAGTTTTAAAATATTGTGATTTTCTTATGATGCTTTATAAGTGAATTATGATACCATGCCATATGAAGTGAATGGAGTGATCGATCGTAGCTCGCCCTTATCATAGGATATGTACCAGAATAACCTCCGGGCGTCCCGGTGTGTACCCTTCGGTAAGGAGGCACTACATCCATCATCCATCATCCATCATCCATCGTCCATTGTTTTCTCTCGTCCATTGTCTTCATTTAAGTTGAGGTGTTGTCCCTGCTTTGCTCTCGGTTTTATTTTTTTATGAGAAATTTTATTGTTAAATGGTTATATAAACGTCAGTTTTGTTGATGTATGAAAGAGGCATTCTACATTTTCTGAGTTGTGGTTGGTTCATTTTATGTTTGAATGTGTTTATGTTGGTGAATAATGGAAAAATACATTGGTTTTGTTATTAGTTAGAGATGAATTCGGTTTGCCTATGAATTGTTCGATGAAATGTCTATTATGAATTTGGTTTGCCTATGCACGTCCAGCTCACATGAACCTTCCTTTTTTTGTTTTCATCTTCTTTTGCTCTCTCTCTCTCTCTTAACAAAGAAGGAGAATATGTGTATATAAATATAGTGTGAATTCGTGGACTAGCTCCTCTCTTCTACTTTCATAAGCCCCCATCCCAAAACATGTCTTCATTGACAAAACAAAGGACATAAGTTTTGCAATTATTAATTTTAGCTAGGTGTCATACTATAGTACAATTAACCTCTTTTGTGGAAATTATTGAATCAAATATGGCATATTCCCTCTTCATATCCTTATGTTGAATAAATGGAGATAGTTCTTGATATTGTTTGAATTTGTATTATATACATTACCTGGCTTTATGAATTAATGCACCTAGAGCTGTCATTAAACTACTTTGACATTTAAAAGTTGAAATAAAAGCAAAGCAATATAGTAGCAAGAAGCAATGTGCTATTGTGCTTTTGATACATACTTTAAATAAGTAGCAAGTTGCCAACTTGTTTATAATGAATAACATGTTGAATCATATTAGTAAACGTTAAGATACAACTAATAATTGACGACAGACAAGTTGTATATAGGAGCTGATACGTAGATATGAATTACCTCCAAACTAACTTTTGCAAGTACTACCATTATACTACAACTTTTGCAGGCAAAAACCTTGTGATAAACTTATTGAATGCTAACACTGAAATATGATTATATATGTTTTCTATTGGATTAAAATAATTGATTAATCAATCATTACTTAAATATACAATTAGCTTACTTATTTACACTCAAATTCAATTAGAAAACTTTAGTTTCTGAGTATACATGAACCCACTTTCGAGTGGATGTCATTTCTCGTACATTTTACTTATGGACAAACCTTGTATCTTACAAAAGATGAATAGATTCCTGAATTGCAAAGCCAAAAAAGAAGGGAGTGTTGAAAAAAATTTTGTGGGCTTAAAAAACAAAGAAAAGCACCCCAAGAAAAAAGAGATTCTTAAACTCATTATTTGAAACCTTATTATCTATTTTAGTGGAAAATGTTCCAAGTAATTGCAATAGTATGGCTGTTGTGTGCCCATAATTGTTACAAACTCTAATTGTTGCTACTATATCCATCCACTCACATGAAAGTTGGAAAATTTCCAGTCAGCTAGTTATAAAGTTTTCTTTTATTTTTTAATCCATGCTAGTGAAATATGTGATATGTCCTTTGGCAATATGGACAAAAACTGATCCTTATATTATTTTTACCACATTTCCTATTTACAATTTACTTTCTTATTTTCTTTTATTTATTAGTAATGATAGATTAAGTATAATTTTATCTCATATATAACCAGTGATTATTTGATGTTATATTAGTTTTTTGAAACGTTCACAAAAAATACAATATGCATTATGTTTATTAATATTTTTAACTATAATGCACAAAACCTTTAAGCCTTAAAATCAGCGGTTTTGAAAAGTTTCAAAACATAAAATTAATTTAATATTAAAAATATTCTCACAAAATTTAAATTACATATCCATTTCTTATTTATTTTTAAAAATATTATCTAATTTGAATATTCTAAACTTAAGTTAGTAAATTTATATTGAATAAATATTTACATATATTTAAGAAAATCTTTTAAGAGTAAGAATTATTAATTATATCTAAAATAAAAATTAAATTGCACCTCCGATATATAGCACACTTTATGTTCTCCCAGTTCCCTTCTTATATGTATAATTAACATTTCCATGTTCTTTTTAGTTTTTATTTTCATACAACTTAAATCAAAACAGTTGGACCTCTACCAATAGCCAACTTATGAATCACCTTTATGTCACTAAGAAGGAATATGTTATGATAAGTGCTTCTGTCATTTTTGGTAGGTGTAAATCTTATTAGGAGTTTCGTAGGTTTTTGTAAGTCATGATACAGTCCAATCAAAGAAATTAAGAAACACTATATTTAATAGTGCACATGGTAGAGGTGACAAGTCATATACAAACTCTTAAACCTAGTTTTGAAGCTTTTTTTAAATTAAAACGTGTCATTAACGAATGAGATAGAAATACATAGGATAACGTTTAGATACATACATCAAGAGAGTTAAAAATAAACTCTCCTTCAAGAAAATAAAACAAAAAAGCCTCTTGAAATGCATCGTATGAAGACCCTCACAACATCGTCATTTTAAAAAATAGTAGAAATACATTTTATAGGCATTTGATGCCTCCAGAAATTACCCAATTAGGGATAGAAAAATCCCATGCTCCTTTAAACTGAAAAAAATATTATTTAAGCCCTTATTGCTTTGTAGCTTAATTTATATACTTATGGTTTATTCCCTAGCTTCATTTGAATATATTTGGAATTTAGTAAGATCTATTACCTGTTTGATCTCTTGATTGAACTTATATAAGGCTATGCCTATATTCTTTTATAATACAATTCTTTTATTGTATAATGCTATTGCCTATAATACAATTCTTTATAATATAGATCAAAACTTATATGAAACTAGCTAATTATTTATTGTCTTTCTTGCAGGCCGTGTTCTGTGTTGAATAGCGTCGATAATTGTCCAACCTCATCCGTCTTCTTTGTAGTTTGTGATTGTTCGTCTATCAAGATAAGTCGTTCAACTAACTAATTAATAATGTGATCGATTTTGTGTTGTTCTTTGCAAATTTACCTTTAACAATGGTTGATGAGTTAAAATATCGAGTCTATCTAAAAACAACATTACCTAATTATGGTTATCTTGGTGTAATTAACTCTTACAAAAATATAATTAGAAAAATGTCATGTACTTTCTTCAATTTATTTAATTGAAAATGAAATGAAGACTTTTTTTAATCCAATTTCATTGTCTGTTGGAATTAAAACTTATTAGGTCAACTTCTAATGAGTTATCATTATGTTATTTAGATCTTTGCTGTTTATCGTTTGTCGTCTCCGATTGTCCATCAGTGCAAGTAAGTCGTCAAACTTCTGTTCATATTTTATGTTCTATTTTAATAGATTATACAAATGTGTGTTGTTCTTTGGAATGGTTATCTTGGTTTTGTATATTGTCGTTTGGAATATTATTAAAATGATTGATGGCTAGATGTATGAATTACATAAGTATTTACTGCATGTCGAATGAGTTTGTATAATTATAGATGATTTGAGGCATAATAAACCCCTAGGATGGTATATAGGCTGAAAATCCGAGATGCAGCTCCCATGAAGCTTATCGGTGAAAAATTTCACGAGCCTAGAAGTCATAGCAAGTACTTGCTTTCTCGATTCATATGGTGTAACAGTGCCATGTATCGTAGTTCTTGCTTAAAATCAAACTTTGGAAATGAACTTGTAGGTGATTAATTCAAACATAAAAACTTGAACTTCAATGTGATGAATTCAAACTTAGTATTAACATAAGAAATTTATGTATAATTAACATGACAATTCTTTGCATAATAAACCCCTAGGATGGTATATAGACTGGAAACTCGTGAAATAGCTTCCGTGAAGCTTATAGGTGAAAAATTCCACGAGTCTAGGAGTCACAGCAAGAACTTGCTTTCTCGATTCATATGGTGTAACAATGCCACACACCATAGTGCTTATTTGAAATCAAACTTTGGAAATGAACTTGTAGTTGATTAATTCAAACATAAAGACTCGAACTTCAATGTGATGAATTCAAACTTAGTATTAACATAAGAAATTCAATTATAATTGACATAACAATTCTTTGCATAATAAACCCCTAAAATGGTATATAGGCTGGAAACCCATGATGCAGCTCCCATAAGGCTTATTGGTGAAAAATTCCACGAGCCTAGGAGTCATGATTAGAACTTGCTTTCTCGATTCATATGGTGTAACAATGCCACGTACTATAGTGCTTGCTTAAAATCAAACTTCGGAAATGAACTTGTAGGTGATTAATTCAAATGTAAAGACTTGAACTTCAATATGATGATTTCAAATTTAGTATTAACACAAGAAATTCACGTATAATTAACATGACAATTCTTTGCATAATAAACCCCTATGATGATATATAGGCTTGAAATTCGTGATGCAGCTCTCATGAGGCTTATCAGTGAAAAATTCCAAGAGCCTAAGAGTCACAGCGAGAACTTGCTTTCTTGATTCATATGGTGTAACAATGCCACATACCATAGTGTTTGTTTAAAATCAAACTTTAGAAATGAACTTGTAGGTGATTAATTCAAACGTAAAGACTTGAACTTCAATGTGATTGCTCGATGTGGTGTTGGATTTAGTATATGTAGGTTCTTTTTTTTACTTCTTAATGTCACTTCTTACAGGACATTGGTTGGAATATTGTTTTATTTGACTGATAATCACATATGTTGAGTTTTCTAATTGTGAACTCATATAGTGGGATAGGTTGGCTTCAATTTGGAGGGGAAATGGTTAGAGACCTATAAAAACTTAAGGAATGTTCTGTAAAGTTAGGGGAAGATACTAACTATGAAATAAATTTTTTAAATAACAATTTTGCATAAATGAGTAATGTTGATAGATCTTGAATGTATAGATGATTAACACCTGATGGTTTCAATAATCCTGAGTTTGTTGAGAATTGAAATTAAAGCGTTTCAGGAAAATGGTTATGAGATAAATGCATGTGTAACATATGACAAGAATGAACCTTTGACGATCCAAATAATGAATATGTTAAAATTTTATCTAGAGAGGATGAGGCGGGTGAGAGATTTGAAGAGGAGCCTGAATAAGCTTGCATTGATATAATTATCGACTTCAGAAGCTGAAGTTTCCCTCTATAGGATAGGGCTCTATTAGTCCAAGAACCCCAATCTTTTCTAAATTTTTTCTATTAAAGGAATAAATTCACAATATCTTAGCCTCTTAGATGAGATAGGAATGCCCATATATAGAAGAGGAGGATCTTTGATGTCCAAACCCGTAGCTAGTGACAAGGAATCTGAAAGGTGAGTAGCACTTTTGGAGAGTATGAAATAACTTTTTTGAAGATTGATACTCAGTCCATAAATCTCTTTAAAAGTGTTGAGGGTACTCATCTGTAGGGAGATTGAATGAACATTGGCCTTACTTAGAAGAATAAGATCATCTGCAAAATATAAGTTAGTTAGAGAAAGCTTCTTACATTTGGAATGGTATCTGAATCTGAGGTCATTAAAAGTGTTGTGCTTTAGCATTAGGGTAAGAACCTCCATGCAAATTAGGAATAGGTAAGGAGAAAGAGGATCCCCTTGCCTAAGTCCTTTTTTACCTTTAAACATCTCTGTGGGGTTTCCATTAATCAAAATTCCATAAGAGGCAGTAGTGATGCATTCTTAAATCCACCTTATAAACCTATGAAAAAATTTCATAACCTCCATAGTCTGTAGCAGAAACCTCCAGTTCATATTGTCAAAAGCTTTTTGTAGATCCACCTTAATAGTAAAGTTTTGAGGACTTCTACTATGATTGTACCCTTTCAAAAACTCTTGTACTAAAAGAATATTATCCCCAATATCCCTGCTACTCATAAAAGCACCTTGATTCTCACTGATGAGAAAGTGTAGTACCTCCTTCAACTTATTTGCCAAAATCTTGGTGATGATCTTATAGAGGAAATTAGTACAATATATAGGTCTGAATTCACTCAATGTGGACAAGTTGGAATTCTTAGGGACCAAACAAAGAAAGGTTTGTTGACCTCCTTAGGCAAGAAACCATTTTGGAAAAACTCTTGCACAACCTATTTAACTATCCCCCAAGCTAGTCCAAGTTTTTTGATAGAAAACCCCATTCAATCCATCTGATCCTGGAGCCTTAGAGCCATTCATATTAAAAATCACCTTCTTTATTTCCTAATCTGTAACTGGTCTAATTAACAAAGAAGCCTCATGCTCAGGGATCTTAGCTGTAACAAAATGCCTAAGGTCTACTCCAATTCCTGATGAGGAACCATCTGAGCCTAGGAGCTTTTTATAAAAATTTATGGCTTCCTTTGCAATTCCATCTTGTCCAAATACAATCTCACCAGCTTCGATTTTTATGGAAGTGATTCGGTTTACATTCCTTCGAGCTAACACTGAATTGAAGAAGAATTTAGTGCAACTGTCCCCATCCTTAATCTAATTAATTAGGGCTCTCTGGTTTAATAATGAACATTGAATATCCACCATTTGTAAATAGGTCTTAAGGGCTTCCTTTTCAGCTATTGCTAGAGTACAATCCATGGGGTTAGCTACTAAAGATTTTTAAATTACTGAAAGCTTGTTTCTTATTGTATCTATCTCCTTTGAGGAGTTCTGACCTTTCTTTAAATTTAGCATCTTCAATTCCTGTTCAATAACCTTGAGCTTATGCAAGCAAATGTACTCCTTAGAACCATAGATCTCATACTCCAAACCCTTCATAATTGCTTCTTGAAAGCCCTCCATACTAACCAGAAAATGGTTGAATCTGAATGGATGATGGATTTTGGTAGTTGTAAACAAGTTATCGACCTTTATAGGGGTATGATTGGAAATTCCTGGGCCTAGGAATTTGGCTTTGCTTCCTGAGAACATATTTAACCATTCCACATTAACCATAGCTCTATCCAGTTTTCCTGATGTGCTAAATAGAGCTTTGTTTATTGGACCAAGTAAACCTATGACCTTCATATTTTAAATCTGTTAGTTCCATCTCCTGCATATAATCGAACATATTAGAAGTGTAGTTGAGCAGGTTACAGTTGCCTTCCACCTATGATCTGAAAAGAGTAGTGTTAAAATCCCCACTAACTAAACATGGAACAATAATTGATGCTTGAGTCTTCAAAGAGAATTTCAAAGCTCATTTCTTTGAAAAACTGTGTTAAAACCATAGACAAAAGTTGCTAAAGCACAAGAGTTTTCCATTTTAAAGGTAAGTTTGGTGCGGATAAGTTACTGACTGGTTTCTAGGACCTTCACTTCTAGGAGATCACCATCATAAATAATAATAATCCTTCCATAGGCATGACATTGGTGGTTTGTGAGAAACTACTATTTGCTACCCAAATAACTTAGTTTATTTAGATTTTCTTTTTTAATTTTAGTTTTCACTAGACAAAATAACAACAACTTTTCCTTTAGAACAAAATTCCTTACCAAATTAAGCTTAGAAGGTTGTTTATTCATCTTACATTCCATACAATCAGGGAAATAAAAGATTACTTTTCCCTTTGGAGCCTTTCCTACTGCTCCTGCTACTTTTTCGAGAGATAACCTGTTCGAATTATTCCTCTTGAGTAATTCCACTCTGCAGTTCAGCCCTCTACTGGTTTTGCTCATTCTGTTGGATATCATGAACTCTCTCACTTGGATTAATTTCATTAATTTCCATTTCATTCTCCCTCATATTCCTTAGTGACTTATTTAAGTCACTCGATGGATTCTGAAGAACTCCTCCTTGCTGAACTGAACCTGGACTATTTTCTTTTTGAATACTCTCCCCATTTTGAGGTGAATCCTTATCAACTGAACCATTTCATTATTATCATAAACTTGTTCTGCTTCCTCCTAATCTTTGTTGACTTCTGAATAATCTTTCCCATACCCATCGCCCCCCAATAGTCTCCTCTAATGAAAACTCTCCCCGTAGGTTTCCATTCTTTGCCTTGTACTTTTAGAGAAGGTTTCCATTGGTATGTAACCATAAATTTATCTTTTCTGAGAGAATGTTCATTTGCCAACCTTAGGATAGGGATGTCGTCTTTCATTTCCTTAGAAATATCCATACTCACACATAACTGTGCAAAACCAACCCTTTTCCTCAACGCATTGTTTTCCTCCATACATGCTGGTTTTCCTAAGTAACTAGCTAGCATACTCAGACCCATAGTTGTCCAATATTTCAAAGGAACGTTGTGGATATTCACCCATAGAGGAATGTTTTTCAAATTTAATTTTTTCTAATTCTATACCTGGTTACCAATTTTGAAGAAATAAAGGAAGTTGAGCGATGTGCCAAGGGTCTTCTTTAATTACCTTTTGAGCTTTCGATTTTGAGGAGAAGGTAAAGATTAAGTTATCCTCCTCAGTTAGCATAACTTCCATTTGCCTTCTCCCTTTCCAATTTATCTGGGTCCATGCTTGTATCACTGGAAAAGCATGCCTTTTATCTATAAAAAAAACCAACAAAAGCAGCTTCCCATGTCCTAGCACCTTCCTGCAGAATATCTAGACTAGGAGCCACCATCAACTTCCCTTCAATCTCAACAGGTGGACTGTAAAACAAGGAAGAATCAAAATTGTCACCCACAACCTGTTTCCAGGTCTTTCTAGCCCCTTTAAGATGTTGAAATTCATTGAAAAATGTGGCAGAAGGTTTAGGAGGAATGGCAGAGGTTGAGGGAGGATTAGTTGTAAAGAGGGATGGAGAAGAGGAGTGGGATGCAGAAGGTTGAGCAGGGCATGAGGGAGTAGAGTGAAGAATCAGGGAAGTAGCTGGTAGAGTTGTAGAGGGTAGTGGTGGGAAATTAGACTCCATTTTAGCTTTGGAATCTAATTTAATCTATTGATGTTTTGTTTTGCATGTCATCCAAGGAAGAATAATCCTAGAAAACAAGAGGAAAACAATGGATAAGGGTACCCGAATAGAGGATGGAAGGAAAGAAAGGAGAATGATTCAGATCCAGGGTTAGGGTTTGATGTGATGAGAAGATGGTAGAGAGAAGTTGGAGTTTCTATCACATGGTAGAGAGAAGGATTTTTATTATCAGGAGTTTGAGGTACACAAAATATATTCTTTAATTTTTTGTTTTATTTAATTTTATACATTAAGTAGATAAATATTGTCGTTTATAAGTAGTTATAGTATGTTTTTCTTTTTTTTCAGAAAGAATTTTTTTGGGGATTCAAAATTTGATGCTGTAATTTATAATGTGTGGGAGAGGCGAGCTCGTATATGTTATAGAGACTTTCTTGCTTCGATACACAAGAATGGTGTATGAGCACCATATATATCTTAAGAAATATGGAGTTATTGGTAGCAGTATTGGGCATCACTTGAGGCAATATATTAGAGCGTAATTATGCCAATAGACGTGGAGGACCGAATGGAGAAAGTCTACCCATACACACTGGAGGATCTTTGACCCACTAAGAGCATGCACTTCAACTTGAGAATAATAATGTTATAAATATCTAGTGCCATTAATGACTGTGTTGTTGAGTTAAAATTTTTTTTGTCTAATAAGGGGTAAATATTATAAAAATAGAGGAAATTCTACCAAAATTTTTGTAAATTGAAGTTCACTTATAACAATTTATTTTGATGCAGGAAAAGTCTATGGGCAGGAAGCCTACACCACGCCAGCTCTTTTTGCACACACACACTAAGAAGCATGATGGTGTGACCTTTTTTAACACCTGATGCACTTCATGTATGTAAAATCTATACTTTAATATTAATTCTTAAAAAGTATCACTTATTAACATAAACGATTATAATGATAAGACCAAATATAAGAAAACATTGAACGATAGTCTCAGAACTCTGAAATTGTTTATGAGAGTGAGGCATATCTTGATGCAGTGGGAGGTAAGGATCGACGTAGAAGGATTTTCGGCTTGGGTTCATTTCCAAACACATGTTATTCGCAATTCTCCACATCTACTACAGCTAGATCTAGTAGGTCGTCCGCATCAAATGAAAGAGTCTTTCAGCTTGAGAGCATAGTAGAGAGGCTGATGGAGTGCATAAGCCAGCTTCATAATGAGGTGGATGAGTCGAAGGGTAGGGACAAGACCTTATCGCAGTAATCAGAGCATCCACCTTCACCACTTGTATAGCTTAGATAGATAAGTGAATGTATTTGATGTTTTGCTACTCTTAAGTTTTTGTATAAAATTTTAATTTACATTTATTTTCAAGATTCTCATTCGTGTACATTATAATTTTTTTGATTATATTACCATTCATGATAATATTGATATATACATGGTTGTATATGAGTTCAAGAAGGTGTTTGAATCCTTTCGGTATATATGCCAGTGATATATAATGTTATATGCTCTTTGACCGCGCGTCGTAACGCTAGTCAAAATTAATTAACTAGACTACTACTGTAGCAGTGGTGAGTCTAGGTCGATCCCACAGAGAGT
>JAOSBL010000002.1:10160850-10172481 GCA_027568915.1 Erythroxylum roraimae
GTCACTCCCCTCGTGTTTAAGTCACGGCAATGACTCCCTCAAATAAGCTCACACACTCTTGCCTTTTACCACTCAATCCCCTCTGAAATTTAAATCACCACTCGGAACCAATTCTCAACCGATTAAAAGAATCAAAAGGGTGTGAAAATTTTGAACCAATTAGTAAGAATAAACAACCCCAACTAATCACAATCAATCAACAATTTGAAACCAGTAATATGCAACAAGCTAGCAATTTTTAGAAAATTTTTGAAACTGCTTACCACAGGTGATTCAAAATGAAACAAAAAAATTTTTGTGGTGTTTCTATACTTTTTTTTGACTTTTTTCGTACCTCTTTTATTTTTTCAGACTTTTTTCATACTTTTCTTTTAATATGGGCCAAAAGTGTCAACAAAAGAACTAAGAAGAATAATTGAAAGCCTAGCTGAAAATAAGAACAAGAAGAAAGATTTAAATCCTAGGCCGAAAGTTAATTCACACCTGAATTGATGAACTGACAATAATTGGATAGTGATGGACGGCAGTTTCTTGAATTTCGACGGAGTTGAATAAGAATTCTCCTCCACACCAATGCTCTAAACCAAATAACACGCACACACAGAAGGAGCGAAGAGGGATTGTTTGAAACTCCTTAATATGATAATGGAAGCGTCGGATTTGATGGAAAAACCACGGAATTAAAGGATTGAAAAGTGTGAATTCAAAGAAACAAGAAGAAGGTAGATTCGAATTAACCAAAATTAAATCCAATACACAAGGTTTCAAATTTACCTACTAGACCTCACAGAAAACTTGTCTCAAGCAACCTAGATAACGGGTAAAGAACAAATCAAAAAAGTTGTTTAGGATCAAAATCACACCACAATCTGATTCGATTGATAAGTGATGTTTAATTCCTAAGTTGAAAGGAACAAGAGGGGTTTCTTCTCTCAATATGCACACAAGAAATAATATGATCAAAGTTTTCTTTCCCTAACCCTAAAGAGGGTATTTATACTTAGGTCAAATAATAAAAGACTTGGGCTAAATAATACATGGAAGCCCAAAATAAATATAAGTTAAAATAAGTCTAAAATAGAATAATAAAAACACGCTTAGGCCTGGTCCAACGCACTCCCAATTTTGATTATAGGCGCGCCTCTCCTCTTGTGCTTAAGTGATGATGCGTAGCCCAATACAATGGTCTTCAAGTCCCAAATGAGTCCAATATAAGGATTTGAGATAAACAAATCAATTTGGACTATGATTCAGATAGCTCCCCTCCAATAGGCTTGGTGCACTCCATCCTGTCCACAAATTGGCCCACGTGCGCATAGAGAGCCTCCTTAAGTCTCTTGGTCCTAGCTTTGGACATAGTTCCAACTGGAATGATAAGCTCGCCCCCTTCATGCACGCCATCTCCATGGTGATCCTTGCTTCTGCCCACATCAATCCCTCCCTCCTCAAGAAGATTAGTCCTCGAATTTGAATCCATATCAAAAGGAGAAAGGTCAGCAAAAATTTTGTAGGAAAATTCCTGATAGAAACACAATTCCGTAGGTAAATTACTACGGAGTGATGTTTACGTGGGTAATTTCCTTTTGGAAACACCATTCTGTAGGGAAATTCATTACAAAAACCCCATTCCGTAGGTAATTTCCCTAAAGAATGGTGTTTTTGTCAGTAATTTACGTACGAAAATATCATTCTGTAGGTAAATTCAAATGATATTGACATTGTTCTTTAATTTGGAAGGAAAATGACGTCGTTTCCTTTCAAAATTAAAGCTCAAAAATGAAGTCCCCCGCCATCCCCTTTCATTTTCTTCTTCTTCCTTTTTTCTTAGGTTTATTTGCTATCATTTTCTTCATCCGTCAATGTCATTCATCATCTTCATTTTTTATTCCACCAACTATTTCCATTGTCTTAGGTTTACTGTCTTGAGGTTGGTCGTCCATGCTTTACTCTTGGGTTTATTTTTTTCTACTTCAATTTTTGTGTTAAATGGCTTTATGTTTGTTAATCGTATTATTACTGTGGATTGAGTCGTCGGGTATTATTTTGATTGTTAATGGTTCATTGTTTGTTGTTTTGTATTAAAGTTGGTGAATAATGGAAAAAGATAGCATTTTTGAAACAACTTAGGGATGAATTTGTGAAAGTATTCAATGGAAGTTCTCTAAGAGGTCTTTCACATCATCATGCATTGCCTTCATCTTCCTTAGGTCTTAAACCATCTTACCTTCATCTTCCTTAGGTCTTAAACCATCTTTAGTTTCAATTCTCTGGTAACTAGTATTTACTTACTCTCCCTCTCTCCTTTACTACCATGTTTTTCACTTCACTACTTCTAAGTTAAGTTATTAGGTTCTACAATGTTTTTCAATTGTCTTTGTCTTTGTCTATCTAAATGTGTTAAGCATAAGAATGAATTGTCTTGTTCTATTTATGTCTACTACATGCTTCCTCTTTATCTTTTCTAGTTTGCTACCTTCTTCCTAGTATGGTCCTTTCCACATACGGGAGGCAACCACTCGACCATACCCATTGAAATTGTATAAAAGGGATATACATTTTATTTTAAAAAAAAGTCACATGTTAGGATATGTTAAGACGTTGGGACATACTAATAATTAAATATTCCTGAATTTTTGGTTTCTAACCACCCAATCTCTTCTTTTATCTTGCAACAAGAGTATTGTCATCTTTAACTCATAACTTACGTATTGGAAAACCATTACTGAGTTAACATTTCTAGTTTTGGGAAGAATCAAATTTGATATCATTAAGCTACGCTATAACCTAGATTTTTTTTAGTGATGGTGCATAAACAAATCATTAACAGAAAAACTAAAGTTATCTGTAAATATAAATCTTAAATATTTTATCCATAATGTTCTTTACAAAGTTTTGTGTTCTGAGTAGCAACATTGACATTTTTTAATGTTCTTTAAAATACGCAAAGCAGTTTAAATTACCTCTTTTAATCAGTGATTGATTTGGCCATTAGGATTTAATCACTTACGTTGCACTTAATGTTCTCTAATGGCTACCGATTGGTTACAATGGCTTAATATGGAGGTATAGGGCTTTCCTATAGTGGGAAGTTTATACTAGAACTTAAACTCAAATATGTTAACATGGGTATTGCTATCCTTGAAAATGTTAACTACATATCCCTCACACTATTTCATCTTGTGACTTGCTGCTTGTGAGAAACTTGGCATTATAAATAGGATTAAGCTTCCAATCACTAATTTATTATGTTTCTTATGTTCAGATGCATAAGAGGACTTAGATTATTTATACTTCAAGCGTTATTATACTTCTATCATTTGGGATAACTTTTAAGGTCTTTGCGATACCCATTTCAATATTACTAATTAGGAGGACTCTCTGTCCCTTAGGCCTCTAGTTTACAAATTCGTGGTAAGGTTGAAAAGTATTTTTTCATAATATAATTTGGGGATCTGATATATCACTTATGTTATGAAAAGAACATAAGTATCTTTTCCAATGAGCCCATCAATTTAGATGGTATCATATGGAACTTGAAAAATAAAGATAAAGATGAAAGCCATTACTTGGAATATGCCTATTCAAATGTCCCATGAAATATGTGCTAGCTAGAATTTGTAATAGGATTCTCTTGTATCCTCCTTAATGTCTCCCCTTTATGGCTTGCTTAATCTTACATCCCTTGTTAGCCTTATAACTGCTACACTTTTGTAACTAGCCATTGTTTCATTAATTAACTTAGTCAATTTTAAAAGAAAAGAACTATTTTTAAAGGATTTAAAGACATGTGTTTACCTACTAAATAATGTTTAATATTAAATGGTTGACAAATAATTAAATTAGTAATGTTTTCTCTAATTACTATAAGGTCAATTGTTTAAATCTCTACTTTACTAAGATAGGACTTAAAAGTATTCTTATGAACCAAATTGCTATTATTTTTCTTTAATCTCTTTGAATTTTTATCACTTTGTTATTAATATACAAGTATATTTCTTGATTTAGCTTTGATTTAGAATTTTCATAACAATTTTTCATATTGTAAATTTAGTTGTTCTATTTTTTTTCAATTTAAAGATTCTTTTGATGTTAGAAAATTTGTTATCTTGTTCACTATGTTTTAGTATTTTGATATTGTTACGTTAATTTAGATTTTTTTTCTTTCTAATAATTATTTTATCCTATTTAGTATGTGAGATATCAAATATGAATTTTGTTCCAATTATTTTGAAATAATTTCTTTACTAATCACTCCAATGCTTTGGTAAATATTCTAGGTGTGTAAGTTTGAAAGAAAAAAAGAAATAAAAAAGAATAAGAATTACATTCTAGGTGTGTAGAAGTTTCGGTAGCAAAAAGTTTTGTGACAAAGATGAATTTCATAAAAATTTGAATGCAAAGATAGATTTGTGGAAATGCTTGAAGATAAATCTATAAAAGAATAGGTAAGTGGTGTAGCTCTTACTAATGATAAGATTGGGTAGGTTTGTGAGGATGGTTTCATGATGTCCAACTCTAGGTAAAGTGATGCATTTCTAGTATAGACATTTGTGCAACAAATAAAGTTCTCCAACTATAGTAATCTTGCTTATGGTGCTTTTAGGGATGTGAGGTAGGTAATAAAGGAATGAATAAAATCTACTTATAACTCTTAATATTTGCTAATTAACTATATGTGTAGCCCTCAATTCTTAAGATTTCCTTTCCAATTTTCTTATCAAATGGCATAAGCATAAGCATAAGCATAATGCTCCTAGTGAAATTTCCTGTCATATTATTGTTACTGTTGCATTAAGCTGGTTGATCCTTTTTAGTCTTATGGTGAGCGGTGGAAAGAGATGATCCCTATTGTTTGTGAAAACATAACAATGTTATCGTTGTTAAACTGTAATATGTTATGCTACTGATCCATCCTTCCATTCTATGTTGAATTCCTATCACCCCCAATTTCACATCCTGTTCATTAGAAGTTTATTTCTGCATAGTTCTTATAGAAATCAAAAGAATATGGTGACGAATTTATTGTTTGTACTTCTGGGTGGACAATGACTTGGCTCTTTATGTATTGAAAATATTAATTTTGAGCTAGGCTTTTATCCTTTTGGTGGTAATGGCTAGCTTTATTTTACTGATTAAAATTGGCAATTCTTTGTTTCTTTCTTAGCTGGACTACGTAAAGACATAGATTAATACATTTGTCTTTACTATTCAATGAAATGAGCCTATTATTATTGGTGCACTACGTGTCAAAATCTAAACTTTCTTTCTTGTTTCAATTTCAATTGGTGCACTAGGTGTCAGAATTTTAGTATCCTAAATCTGAAGGACTATTTGGTTGGGTGTCTCTCTCTACTGGGTGTTCATTTGTGGAGTATAAACTAGGTAAGAGCCTTCTTCTCGTTTAACTATGTTCCATTTCCCAACATAAGAATTGCTCCCTTACCAACTGTATAATATAAGATACTTTGCAATCAGTCTTTGATATTTGTAGTGAATTACATAAAGAATGAATATGGTGCATATGATGTAATCTATTTGGGCCTACTTAGATTATGCCTTGGACGTATTAATTAAGTTGTTTAAGACTTAACTAAGTGGATTCCAACCTAAGATAAGCCCACTTAGCCTTTTGGAGTTCAATTTGATGAATCATAATAGTTTTTCCTTTAATGTTTCTAAAGCGTGATTTATTTATCTATAAGTAAACATCTCCATCATGTAATGCTTAGATAATTGCTAAGATGAAGAAACAGTATAATTTTGTTAAGTCCTCTCCAAATATTGTCATTAGTTAGTTAATATGAACCATAGATACTTGAAATTAGTTGACATCATATGCAACCTAAAATATTGCCCTATCATCTGACATAACATAAATTTATGCATAGGCTATAATACAATGCTTTCTTCTTATGTTATTGTTAATGTGTAAACTAAAGATTAAATGTTCTGTAAGATTAATGTGGATACTACCATAACAATTATTATGCCTAACTATGAAATCACTTTTTAAAAATAACAGTTTTGCATAAATGAGTAATGTTGATAGATCTTGAATGTATAGACGATTAGCACCCAATGGTTTCATTAATCTTGTCTTTGTTGAGGGAGTTCAAGCTTTTATTGACTATACATGTTCTCAACCTGCATATATGGATGGTCCAAAAATCATATGTCCATGTAAAAAGTGCAAATATATTCTTTTTCTTCCTACTGATGAAGTGAATCTCCATTTGTTAAGAAAAAGGGTTTGTTCCAAATTATTTTGAGTGGGCACGACGTGGGGAGCCATTAATTTGTAGCACCTCAAGGGATAATTAAGTAAACTCATTAATAAATGTAGATGGGTTTGAAGGGGATTGGATTTATAACAAATAATGTGGGTGCAATTGAAAATCCTTAAACTCAGATGATTTATAATGTAGCTAGTTATACCTTTTAGGCAAATATAGAAGATCTTAAAGAAGAACTAAACCCAAATGTAAAAAAGTTTTTTGACTTAATAAAATTAGCTGGCCAAGAATTATGCCCAAATTGCGAGACCATTAGTCAATTATCTTCAGTTGCTCAAATATTGAACATAAAGTCTGAAGGGTACATTTCTGATCAAAGTTTAGATAAAATTCTTGCTTGGTATAATAAATCATTGCCTCCTAATCATACAATGGTTGATAATTTTTACAATATGAAGAAACTTATTAGGGGTCTTGGTTTGCCAATTGAGAAAATTGATTGTTACAATTGGGGATGTATGTTGTTTTAGGGAGATGATGTAGCATTACAAGAGTGTAAATTTCATAGTCAATTTAGGTTCAAACCTAGAAAGCATACTATGAAGCATAAATTAGTACCTTGGAAGCGAATGTATTATTTTTTGCTAACACCTAGACTTTAAAGACTATATGCCTCTGATGTTACTGCATCTCACATGAGATCGCATAATGAACATGAACAGGAAGATGGAATAATGAGCCATTCATCGGATGAACTCATATGGAAACATTTCAATAACACCCATTCTGAGTTTGCAACCGAAAGTCAAAATGTTATGTTGGGATTGTCGACAGATGGATTCCAATCTTTTGGTCAATCCAGCCAACAATATTCATCACGGCCAATCATAATTGCTCCTTATAATTTGCCTCCATGAATGTGTATGAATGAGGCATATATGTTCTTGATGGTGATTATGCCAGGGCCTACGAATCCAAAGCATAAAATTGATGTATTCTTACAACCATTGGTATTTGAATTGCATCATCTTTGGGAATTCAGTATGGAGACATATGATGTGTCTCTTAAACAAAATTTTTTGTTGAGAGCAGCTTCGATGTGAACTATTAGTAATTTCCCTGCTTATGCTATATTTTCTGGATGGAGCACAGCAGGGAAATTGGCTTGCCTTTACTGTGGCAATGATTCTGATGCGTTTTATCTTCCTAATAGGGGCAAAACATCTTAGTTTGACAATCACAAGAAATTTCTTCCTCCAAATCATCCATTTAGACGCAATAAACAAAAGTTCATTAAGAATAGCATGGTACAAATTTGTAGAAGGAATGAGTTAGATAAAGATCTTTGCACTGTTAAATATCCAAAAGCATGTTACATTTTGGACAAAAAACAACAGTAAATTTTGTGTGAATGATTGAAAAGTGTAAGTTTCCCAATAGTTATGTTTCGAACTTGAAAAGGTGTGTGGACATGAGGATGTACAAATTACTTGGAATGAAAAGTCATAATTGCATTGTGTTTATGCAAAGGCTAACTCCAATTGCATTTGGGAGTTACTACGGAATAAGGTTTGGAAAGCTATAATAGAATTAAGTTTGTTTTTCAAAAGCTTAACATCATTTGAAATAAAGTTGGCTGAAACGAAAAAACTAAAAGGGAAAAATTTAGAAGGAATTTTTCCTCCAAGCTTCGTTGACTGTATGGAGCATCTATCTGTACATTTAGCACACGAGGCTAAACTTGTTGGTCCAATTCAATATCGATTGATGTATTCATTTGAGAGGTAATTATAGTTAATATTTAAATAAAAGTGATAACATGTTTTAATCACAGAATTGTAATTACCCTATTTGTAATGTAAGTATTTGCATCACTTGAAGAAAAATGTTAAAAGAAGGCTAGAGATGAAGGTTTGATATGTAATGCTTATTTAGTATAGGAAGCAAGTACATCTTGTTCACATTATTCTGAGCCACATGTGTACATTAGAGAAAGAAAAGTTTCTCATAATGACAATAGGGATGAAACGGGTGAAGTTAATGGTAACTTATCCATTTTCACATATCTTGGATGAACATATGGACGCTCAACAAGAAGAATGTTAACAAAAGAAGAAATAGAGATTGTCCATGGTTACATTTTATTGAATTGCCAAGAGGTTCAACCTTTCGTACAGTAAGTTTAAGTTAATTTTGAAATTGATTATTTGGGTTATCAAGGTTAGTGGTGTTCACAACTAAAATACATGATAATGTTTTTAGATTATACGAGAAATGGTGACGCAAGCTAATGGCCAAAAAAAAAGGATGATATCAATAAAGAAGTTGAAAGACAGTTTTCTCTATGGTTTTAGAAATATGTAAGTTTTCACTTGCAATAATTGAAATGGTTGAATTATCAGACCAAATTGTTTAAATGACATTATACTATTTCATATCATAAATTGTTTTTGACGTAGGCCTCAAAAAATCTAATAGAGAACAAATTCATATATGATTTAGCGAAAAGACCTTTGTGAACCGTTAAATTGTATCTAGTGTATTTTGTTAATGGATACAAATTTCATACATAATATCAAGGTCATAGCATGTCAACAGTAAATAGTGGGGTTTGCATATAGAGAGAATTGATGGATTACTATGCTAAAATTATTGAGATACTTGAAATTGAGTACCTCGCATTGCCAATAAAATGGAGTGTAATATTTAAGTGTGAATGGTTTGATCCGACTCCTAATGTTGTAACAAAAAGTGCATAGTTGATACATTCTAATTGAAATCAACCAGCGAAGAAGATTTAAACAATTTAAATCTTTCATGTTGGCAATGCAAATGACCCCAAGTATATTATGTCACTTTGCAAATTAAACCTAGAGGTGTTTTTGAATTACATGGAAAAGGAGAAAATAAGAAAAATGAAAGTGAAGCTTTCAGGAAGATGTCCATGAAATAAATACATGTGTAACATATGACGAGAATGAATCTTTGAACGATCCGAATAATGAATATATTGAAATTTCATATAGAGAGGATGACATATTTATAAAGGGTGAGAGATCTGAAGAGGAGCCTGACTTTGATTCTAATTTTTCAGAAAAGGAAGATGATGATGATTTTGATTTATAATTAAGTGATGATAGCGATTAATTTATGTAAGTAATAAAATATTATATGAATAAATTTATTATTGCATCAACAATATATAGTTATATATTTAATTTATATTGTTTTATTAGTGGAATAATCAATAAATTATGAATTTCAGGTTAAAAATATGTCACATAAGAGAAAACAAGAAATGATACGACCAAGGGTCAGGTTACCACCATTTGGAGGAGCCAATGCACGTCTAGGTGAAGCATCACATTCTACAGATGCTATAAAATCAGGTGTTGTTGTCCAGTTAGTACACATACAGATGAGGCATCACCTTCCCCGCCTATATTCCCTATAGAGTCACATTGCCTACCTACAGATATACCATCCAGCACCCTTACTCCTACAGCAAAATCTAAATTTATATCGACAAAGATATCAGGGTAAACACTACAGATGAAAGAGGCAGCCTCCATCCTAGAGCTAAGGGAATTGGTTAAAGAATGTACATTACAATTGTCAACGATCTATGAGTGAAATTCTAAAAAGAATTGTAATACATGATAATACCGTAGGTTTATACTGAAGTTATAGGTTTTGATTTGAAAATGATCTAAAATAGCTTATATATTAGGCTGGTTTCGTCAGGAACATGCTCCAAACATATCTCATCCAAGTTCAAGGAGAATATAGCACTTGATGGTTATATATGGAAGAATATCTCTTAAGGGATGAAGGATTTTTATTATCATCAGTTTCAAGTACAAAAAATAAATTCTTTAGTCTTTTATTTTATCTAATTTTATACATTAATTAGATAATTATTGTTGTTTATAAGTACTTATAGTATGTTTTTCTTTTTTATTTTTTCATAAAGAATTTTTTTGATTCAAAATTTGATACTGTCATTTATGATGTATGGGAGAGGCAAGCCCTTCCACATTGTAGAGACTTTCTTAATTCGATACACAAGAATGGTGTACGACCTTCTTATATATCTAAAGAAATATGGAGTGTTGGCAGCAGTACTGGGCAACACTCGAGGTAATCTCCATTTTAAAGTGCAATTTTGTAAACAAACAAGGAGGACCGAAGTAAAGAGTATATCCATACACACTGGAGGATCTATGACCTACCAGGAGTATGCAAAGAAACTTGTAAGTATCTAAAGTTTACACTTATATTCTAATTGTTGTACTTTTATGTAAAAAATTTGATGTATGAAATTTGATTTCAATGTAATTTGATGTATAAAAATTTAGCATGAAAATATATGTGTATTATAGAGAATGATAATATCCGTGCTGTTGAGAAAATTTTTTTATTTAATAGGGGTAACTTTGCTGAAATTTTTGCAAACTGTAGTTCACTTATAACACTTTATTCTGATGCAAGAAAAGTCTATAGGCAGCAAGCCTATACTATGTCAGCTCTTTTTGCACACTCACACTAAGAAGCATGATGCTGTAGCCTTCGTCAACACTCGATGCAGAAAACTTAATGTATGTAAAATTTATACTTTAATATTAATTTGATAAATAAAATAAGTTAAAAATTATCACTTATTAATATAAAAAATTATAATGATAGGACCAAATACAAGAAAGCATTAAACAACAGTTTTAGAACTCTGAAAATGTTGATAAGAGTCAGACATATCTTGATGCAGTTGGTGGTAGGAACCGTCGTGGAAAGATTTTCAGCTTAGGTTCATTTGCAAACACGTGTTATTCACAATCTTTCATATCCAATACAACTGGATCTAGTAGGCGGTTCGCATCCAATGAGAGAATCATTCAACTTGATAGCACAGTGGAGATGCTTGCAACTCAGTTATGACAGTTGATGGAGTATATAGCCCAGCTCCATAACGAGATGGATGAGTTGAAGGGGAGGGGCAGCACTGTAAATATACAATGTAAATAATATACATATAACTTATATTTTTTTAAAGTTGTTATGTACAGTAAAAACAGAGGAAGTTAGTTAGTTAGCAGTTAGTTAAATAGTTAGGTGAACAATTATTTTTTGTTAACAACATTTGTACATATAAAAAGGTAAAAGGATGAATGCAAAAGTATCTGATACATTCATTACTTCATATCAGCTTTTATTTGCTTCTACTCGATAAGTCTTTAATATTTGTTCATGGTATTAGAGCCATCAATTGTTAGCTGTTGGAACCCGTTACCGAGACCCAACTCTTAACGAATTATTATCGAAATTTTTTTTTTTCGCTCTGGTATCATACATGTTGGCACCCATAAACGGATATCCAACCTCTTACACAAAACCCTTATAC
>JAOSBL010000002.1:10199759-10214382 GCA_027568915.1 Erythroxylum roraimae
CTATATGTACACATTCACATTTGCTGCCACTCCTGCCAATACACAAGGCCAACTAAAAAGAATCTAAACCAACGTCCAGATTTCAACAATAACCAACTTATATAGTACTGTTCTGTAACAAGGCAACTCTAAGCGTGGTTTAAAAGGAATTGATGAAACATATGGAAAGGCAAATCTTAATATAAGAATGTCTGCAAGAGCCCAAAACACTGCTTTCAATAAATCTTTTGTAACATTTTGCATAGTAAACATTGTTGTTCTACAAAACGCCACAAGAAAGTAAGTTATATTGCTACCAATCTGTGATATATGAGTAAACATATACCAATCTGTGATATTGTACATCTGATTTAGGTCAAGGCCAATGACAAAACATACATTGACACACTTCACTAGGAAAAAATAAGGTCCTAGTTCTGCAAAGCACTAAAGGCCAGCCTAATTAGGTTCAACTACTTGCAACTTTTTGTTGACATTACTGTACTATTTAGTCATTTCCTGAATCTGAAGAACACTTGTACAAAGGACAGGAAAATGAGAGAGCAACAATGACTACATGTCTACACATTTACGCTTAAACAGTGCAAAAGTTATCTTCTCATTTCTTGGAACAAGTTAAAGGATCAAAACATCATCAGATTTGTCGCTGTCCCAACTATAAAAGGTTCCATCAATAATCGAGTTAAGAAATAAAAGACAACACCCAAAGTTATTGATATAGGGAGAGCTGGTAAAGCCCGATGGTAAACTGACAACAAGATAAGGGTGCAACCAAGCCCTGAAATAATTGCAAGGTAACAAGCATATACTGTCATCAAGTCATACATGGCAGCCCTACCCACAAGAACACTGTAGAAAACAAAGTCTCCAAGACCAAGCTTAATACCTCGACTGGCACCCATATCAGAGCCATCCCTCCTAATTTGTTGGCTCTCATCCCCTAAATCGAGCATATCAACAAGAGGAGACCTTTCCTCATGCATCACAATTTCAGAGTCTCGGTTCCCAACTACTGTTGAGAACTCCGATGAATCACTATTAGATGGCCGCCCCCGCAAAATCTCCACCAGAGGGGACCTCTCTATTTCATTTCTATTCAAAACACCATCCACATTTCCAAGATTCCTCAGCTCAATACCAGAATATTCAGTGTTAGATTCATTTTCACCTTCTCTTCCATCCACAACACTCCCTGATGCTGTTTGCATCTCCAATGACCCAGTTTGAATAGCCACACCAGCCAGTAGTTCGAAACTTCGAACCTGACTCTCCCCATTTATAGAAACTGCGGGGCGAGCCTCATATACCAATGCTGGAAGCTCCTCATCACGACTTTGAGCTAACTCCACCAACAGTTTAAGTGGACCACCAGGTGCCAAAACTGCGACCAAATCATAAATGGCAAGTGCAACCAGTAAAATCCATGTAGTCCATTCTGGTAACTTTGTAAACCAAGCGGCTACACATACACCCAAAGCAACCATGTATCCTTGCCTCAGAACAATTGGTATTGCACTTGAAAACACAGACAGTACACCAACAATTGTAAAGTTAAACAGCAGGATGAAGCAGGTAATCGAATCAATTGGTATTGAAAAGTGCTGAATTATTGACAAAAAGATAGAGCCGCCCATTGAACCTAGAAAGGAAAAGGAAACAAATAAGGAAAAGAGAAAGCATCACGAAGTTAAGACAAAACATAAACTATCAGATGCAGAGGAAGAAGAGTAGTCAATCCAGCAATTAGACCATGATGCGAAATTGATAAACCCACACTCACAAATCTGGGCAAGACAAGAGACAGTAAACATATAATTGAGTGAATGGGCATGTGGATTCTGCTACATAGCCACCAAGGTGTGAACTTGGGAGAAATAAGTCATAGAGAAATGTGGGAAGAGACGATAATAGTAACAAATGGTAGAAAGGAGTGTGCCAGATGCAGATGACAGTCAGAGATGCTGTTCCCGCAATTTATACTTCCCAATCCATAAACATATCAACCGGCAGTAACTACAAAATTAGGGTAATAACAGTACGGCGAAACTACCTAGCACGAAAAAGGCAGAGAAGCGCATATAATTCTTCAAGAAGTTGGTACAGTTATAGTAATACAAGAGCACCAGAACGAAAGTGACGACAGCAATAAGGATAACGAAGACCAACGCATTAAGCAGGGCTCCCTCGAGCTTCTGTGTCGTAGAATCAGAGGGATTTTCGAGGTAAACGAGGTTAGCGGCGGTTTGGATCGGCGGGGCGGAGATCGCGGCGGAAGAGAAAGGATTGGACGGAGAGAGGGAATAGACGATGAGGACAACGAGAAGCATACAGATTGAGACCGGAGATATCACTCCGATTATCTCCGTGCCGATGGTCTCGAGAATGCTGGACTCCATGGGTAGGTTTTGGGTTTAGGTTTCGATGGGAAATTACGTCGAACCGGTGGTCGCTGATTACATTTACGGCCAAGAAACGCAATGCCTCACCCTCGCGGAAAATTTGGGACATAAGAACCACTTACTGCATTGCTGTTCCGCCAAGTCTCTCTTTCCCTCTTTTACTCTTTTGCTACGTGAGAAAATTTTTTGTTTAAAGTTTAAACATGAAAATAAAAATTTTGCCCTCATTTGATCTGCATGTTTGCTTTGCTCCATTAGGTTTCATTTCATATTGGTTTTCCAATTGCTAAGAAAATCCCAATGCGTACATTCAATTCCAAAGCTCATATTATTGTAAAATTAATACATGTACACACAAATGTGAAGACATTCAGAAAAGCTCCATTATTTATCTTCAATCGGCCGAGCTTTTTCCGAGCGTAACGAAGTACTACGATAAATAACGAGAAAAACTCGATTCTGCAAAATATCAAATTTAAGCGTATGAAACAACAGCAAACCAGCCAATCCGGCGTTTTCATCTGAAGATTACACAACATTTGTTCCATGTACCAGATAAAGCCTTACAGTTGTATGGCCTTGTGAATTGGTAGAAAGTAGCTTTTCTTTTCACAAAGAATGCAAGTACAATAACCACCCGAATAAGAAATTCCAAAAGCAACAGCGAGACCAGTAATGGTAACAATGTTAAGATTAAGCCCACCAAATGACTAGAAACAATTAGTTCCCAGGGAAAATTTCTACAACAAACCCCAAATGATATATAGCTATTTCTGATTGCTGAATCCTATGCAAATGGATTCCCTCCAATGGAAGCAACAGGTTCGTGAGTCTGAACACTCCTGTTTTCAAAAGCAACTCCTTAGATCAAGTGAATTCGACTGCCAATACAATAATCACAACAGAAGACAATAACCACCTCAAAACTTACGCTAACTGAGGATTCTGTGCTTGGCCTGCTATATACGCTAAACCACCTAAGAGAATAAGATGGGATGAGCAGATTATCAAATGCAAGGATAATATTTCAACAGTTTTTCTTAAGCATTCAACTAGATGTTTTATATTCCCATGGATCAATAGAGGCCTGACAACAAGGTCCCCAGCCCTTCAGGTTTGGCTCTAGAAAATATCCAAGGAGAAAGTACCTTGTGGTATACTTGGAGCGTAAGATGTCATCGTTTCTTGAGGAAACCATGGTTGTGTAACATCACCAAGTAGACTAGCAGGCAAATGGGTAGTAGGTAGGACATTTTGCAAAGAGCTCATGTCGAAGAACTGCAAAAGTTCACAAAGTTGAAACCGAGTGAAGCCATAGGTGAAGAAGCAAAGGTTACTAAAATAAAAATTCTCCCTCCAATACTAGTCACTTGGTAGCTACTAAAACATGCTCAGTTTATAATTTTCCAGTCTTCTCTTTTGGTGTGAGTTTGGCAGCATTTTTCTTCTTCCTTTTTTTTTTTTTTTCCAAGAACCAGCTAAGCAAGCCACCGTTCACACGTACCCTTAATATGACATTTTATCTCTCCACTTCTCCCGCAACCAAAATATCAGTTTCCAACAATACTATAACCTAGAATCTCATAAAAGAAAAAGCATAGAAATGAAAACATCCTTCCATGCATGTGCAACACCAGCATATGCAAAAAAGTTCAGAATAAATTCCCAAACTGAAAGAAAGGTCTTTCCCGTTGAAATGCCATGTTAGTGTCAGGCACATATTGATATTGACCTAATCGTGTATTTATGAGCTAATAAACAAGAATAAAATGCCTCCAGCTCCACATAGAGCTGCTTGAGTACAGTGGAACGGTGTAGTCCGCTTCATAATGGTGCAAAATTAACCTCAATGAAAGTGTAGATGCATTCTAAGAGAAAGTCTCGCCCATTTTGGTCAGTAGATCATGATAAAAAGCGAAATGGAGCTATCTTAGACTAAGCAACAGTAAGCTATGAGCCACAGAAGATTCACAATATGAGCTATTTTAGACTAAGCTACAAGTAAACCACAAGCCACAGAAGATTCACACTATCTCAAACAGACAATTGAGATAAAAGGTATCAGCTGCCGATCCAGTAAGAGCTACAACTGCAACATGTTGGTTTTGTTCCCATATTGGAAATAAGTAAGGGAGGGAGGTGGCTTAAAACCTATAAATAAACCCCCTCCCCCCTTCATTTAGATTCATCCAAAAAAAGAAAACAAGATATTAATTTCTAGTTTTCTCCTCCTTTGGTAAGTAAGAGAAAAACTAGAATAGTGAGTTTTTTGTGAGTAATTTTTTGGGGTGTATTGGGATAAGGGTTTGAGAGTGTGTGTAAACACTAGTGAGTTGAGTGTTGAGTGTAAACACTTGTAAGTGTTGTTTTTTTCTCCCTAATAAAAAGGGTGTGCAATAGCCCCGGAGACATAGGCACAATTTGGCCGAACTCCGTTATCAAATTTTGTGTTGTTCTATTGGCATTCTAGTAGTGTGAAAATAGTCTAATTTCCTAACACAACATACCATTTCACTTGGCTCTAGCTCAGAATCATATGGAAGATCAAAAGGGTTAGTCGATCTATGATCAGTTGTGTGCAATTTTGTCTCCTCCTGTCAAAAGAACGAGGATGTAAGCTGATTATTGAAGAGGCTAAAACACTAGTCATACAATCATCAGGAGAGAAGGGTTCAAACAATTGAAGGATTTATTGAGGGTGTAAATGATGGTCACAATACATCATCCAATGATTTGCTAGGAGCAGGTCCTCCATTCAAAGCAGGCCCCAGAACCTCATCGTAAGCAGTGGACTGCCAAGAAAAGGACATAAAAAAGATCAGATACAAGCCTGGAGAAAAATAGAAGCATAATGAAGAATTGCTATAAATCCAACCTCTGAAACTGTTAAGCCCAAATACTCATCAGCAGTCAATAAAGGATTGTATCCTGAAATATGCAGCCCACTACTTTGTTTCATACCATCAGCAGGAAGATGTGAAACTGAATCGCCGAAAGCATTCCAGATCTGCACCTATAAGTAAAATCTTCGTCAATAAAATGCAGCAATTTAAGTCCATGAAACCATCAACATAGCATCCATATGTTGCATGCATGCCAAAAGGGTGAAAGAAGGTTCAGAAAAGAAAAGCTTAGAACTTCTAACCTGAGTGGTAGAAGCATTACTGGGAGCTCCAACATTGTTCAAATTTTCAGGCCATGGATTAGGTCCGGATAAGGAACTCTGAGAACTAAAATTTTGAAATTCTGGCCACTGCATACTTGCAGTTGTCGATGAAACTTGGTCAAACTTTATTGAAGAGCCTAAGCTGGAAGCTACATCTGAAGATCTACAATTTTCAGCCCCTGCTTTAGATGCTGCAGGAGCATTATCAAATGTTGCCCAACCTTGATTTGTGGAGACCAATTGTTCTAATGATGTTTCATGTGAAGTAGCAACTGACTGTTGAAGAGTACTACCATCAAAGAAATCTAAAGATGCAGATGGTGGAATCTGGGATGTTTGGGATGAATTCATAGATTGAGCTACATTCGTCTGTGGCATGTTGAACAGATCTACTGTTGGAGTCAAAGATGTGGTCGGAACTTGAAACAAATCAATAGCTGGCGTGGGAAAAGAGTCTGATTTTGGAACTGGTGCACTAAAAAGGTCCAAGTTACCATGACTCATTGAAGCAGAAGAGTGAGGAAAAGTAAACGTCTTCTCCAAGTGAGCAGTTGTAGCTAGTGATCCTGGGACAACATCAGCTAAACTACCTGAATTATATGATTTAAGAGAAGTCACATTGCTGTCAAAAGATGATGAGCTCCCCACAGATGTTGTTCTCTGAACAAAGAAATAATTTTTGATGAGTTAATAAGGTATTTTAAGAATACCATGGATAGGAATACCAAATTAACATGATAAAATAACATGTACAAATATTAATTTTTGTGAAGTTTATAATCAAGATTTTTTATGTATGACCACTATAATTTATTTTAGACATCAAAGAAAAGTAGGCCAGAGGGTTGTGTACTTCAAGAGAATAACTAAAGAGGGTTTAGTTTTCCAAAAAGATCCTCCCAGCCATAAAAGATGCTTGCAATGAGATCACATTTACCACCAGAAACAACCTGACATTCATTTTGGGAGTATGAGAAAGTGCATCAAACACTGACAAATGATTGCACAACCTTGTCAAATTTTCCACGTGCTTTCCAACTTCACAATCCATGGGTTAAGTGTTCCCCTATTCTATGCAAAACCAAAGCATTTACCACCAAACCTCCCAAGCAACAAAGTTTTTCATAATCGGAATGCAGAACTGGAACATGACATTAAGTGAAAAATCAATTCCTTCCAACAAGTTCAAAGCTGTGCTTGAGATTCTAAATCAAGATATCAATCTCCATATTGATAATCTCTAGAGTTACAAGTTTAAACATTCTATCCACACATTAAAGATCAAATAGATTTCCTGTACTGCTCATCTAGTTTGATAAAAGTGGTTTTACATTTTATGAGATGAAACCAAAGCCCTTCCGGTTCGGATTACATGAAAGGACTTCTTTTACAGTTTCCCCGTCGCAAAAAAATCAAGAAATAGGGATATACTAGGCTGCGAGTAGAGAATTGCACTAACGAAGAGCTCAAATTGGCAATAGAGAATTCAGAGAATCATGCCAGTCAGTAATCCACTGAGGAGCAACTAAGCGCAGAGTAAACATAAACTGGATTTGGTTATATAGCTTTAATATCAACTGCAGATGAAGAATCCTCATTGATACTATAGATGCTGTGTGGATTGATCTCCTTCCCATTGAAATCCAGGCAAAAAAATTTGAGAATCAAGTTCATCAAGACTTCTTTAGAAAAAACTGACAGCCATCTAAACTATTGTACGTCTAATGTAAGAATAAGAAGAATTCTGACCTAATAAAGATTAGCCACCAAATTTGGCAACACTGAAAACAATACTAAAAAGAAGGCCACTTGTTAAAAGGTACTCACTGAGGATTCACAATCCTTGCTCCTTCTGTATCTCTTTTGTTTATTGTTTTTTTTTTCCTTTTTGAAACAAGCAGTTCACCCAATATTTATGTATTAAGCCTAAAAGAAACTGGAGCTACAAGAAACAAGATTTCATGCATCAGAGCTTCCAAAAATTGAAGTACGTAAGTGTTCCAAAATGAAGCACATGCATGACAGAAGCTCCAGGTTTCGTTTCATGCTGACTTGGTGAAGTAAGGTTGGACTAAGCAATTTCACACGGAAACCAAGCTATCCCAAAGAACTGTAAAGCAATCTACATGTTTCATACAAACAAATACTCTATGGTGTCATATCTTCTATAAATCAGTCCACATCAATAAAAAGCTTATGAGAAGTTTGACCTGAGGGCGAGGTATCCCAACTTGATCTCTTTTAGTGTTTGCCTCTGAAAATGAGTTTGCTGTCTGAAGCTGTACATGATCACCTAGAATATCCATAGAAGGGTGATACGGTGGACTGCTTAATCCAATTTCCTTCAGAAAGTTTGGAGATTCTGGGCCAGATCTAAGTGGATCACCTCCACTGGAAGCCGAGTAGTCTGAAACTCTAGAAATAGAGCCCTCATTCGCAAATCTGTCCTCAACCACTCTTTCACCCAAGTGAGTAGGACTGGAAATAAAACTAGACACTTTTCCAACATAAACCCCTCGATCTGAACCAGGTTTTCGGGTGAGCACAGCACCATGTTTTCCATATCGCCGGTCTTCATATTGGAAGTCATAAGGAGGACTTTGAGAATATGAATGGTAGGAGCTTGCCCGTCTCGTCTCATCTGCATGACCTCTAAGCCCCTATCAAATTGTTAAAGAATACCATCCATTAATCAAAAAATGAAGAATTAGGTAAGGAACTAGGTAAACCATCAATAACATATGATTGATTCAAGCTGTTCACAAATATGTGATGTTTTTTGTGAATTCAAAAGTTCTGGCAAAGAGACAGGTTACATCCATCCTAAGCTCACACCTGTCCTATGCAGTGGCACTCAGCAGTGCCCAGAAAAGAGATAGATACCAACAGAAGCTGAAATAAAATTGATCTAATAGAAATATCAAGTTAAATAGAAAGAAAAGGCAAGCTTGCAACCACTTTTAAATCACAATTTTTCAGATAAGAAAATGAATCAACTTTAAAAACATTCTCATGGAAATTAACAATTGATAGTAACATTACCTGAGAATCACTTGGCGGCATATCAAGGGTCTTTCCACCAGCATATCTCTTATCAACATACACATTCTTTATGAATTCTCTCACTCTTTCGACATTGCTGCAACATAAGAGGAAAATAAGAAAAGTCTCTTGTTTGGCCAGTAAAAACTTGGAAATATGCAAAAACAATCACATCTCCTGTACCTGTTATCAGGCAATCTCTGTCTCTGATAGTCCCATCCCTTCAAATATATATCCCTAGCTCGCTAAATAAAAATGCATATCATAAGCAAAAAAGTAATAGCTCTATGGTTTTCAGAAACTAACAGAATTTTTGTCATATTTTACCTGATTACCACCGTTTTGAAGTGCTTCAACTTCTTGGGATGTAAACTTAGACATGGACACTGACTTCACGCGATGAGTGAACTCACGACTATGAGCAGGAAAACAGTTTGGGAGGTTAAAACAAGAAAACAAGAGGAATTCATCATGACAAGCGAAAAACAAGTTAACAGAAGCAAGACATTTTTGCCGTCAAATCTAAGAGATACAGCCACATTAAGAATTAAGGACTAAGAAAGTCAAATCCACAACAGCAACCAATTCCAGAAGTTACAGAAGAAACATCTTGTCACTGCAGCTGCTTACTCCAGTTTTCAATTACTCACACCAATTAAAAGGCTTCTTCGAAAAGTCAATAGTGTAAGTGTAGACAGAAACGTCAAAAATGGCTTAAGAGATATCTTTTGCGAAATTTTTGACTCAGATCAGCATAATCATTTTATTTTAGTCTGAACATCAATTCCATCCTTATCTCGAGAAGGATACATGACAGAATGGGGAAAATAACAGAAAAAAAGGGAACAAAACTTTTCAGAACAAATCAGAAAAGAATACTCACTGTATGCCACTGCAAGTCATGCAAATGAACGTCCAGAAATTAGTACAAACATACTGCGGACCCTGCAGAAAAAAATATCCCTAGATTAGTCACTAATCATACATTTCCTCGAGCCCAAAATAGCCTTTTCAGCAACATCAAATTCTAAAACTCGACGCTTAAAAACTGAAAACTGTGCCAAGTCGCCTTTCTTCAGGTCCCAATTCTAACTAAACGACGGATCCGACTGCCCAAAGAAAAAAGCCCTAAACTCTTCTCCTTACGTTGATTTTCCGAGTAAATGAGTGAGCGAGTGCGTGAGCAAATCAACTAAAGCCATGAGTTAAAACTTGACAGCACAAAGATGTTATGAACTAGAACAGTCAAATTCAATCCACTAGGAGTAACAGCAGAGGGAGTGTGTTTACCAAGCTATTACAGTTAATACATCGACGATTTGGAGGGAGCTTCATGAGGCCTCTTATTATCTTCTCGTTGCGCTCTTCTTCCCTTCTACTCCCCATCTTCCTCTGTCGCAGATTCAAAACCCTAAAACACCAATTTGAACCTGTATCTCTCTCTGAGTAATTTCTTCCCTTGTTCTTCTCCCAATTAACAGAAGGGAAAAAGAAAATAATTAGCACGAGAGAAAAAGAAACGTGAGGAGAGAAGAACGTTAAGGGGTTGTTTGGGATTGTTGAATTCAGTAGCTAAACGAACCCGAAAGCGAAAGCTTTTGAAATCGAAAGCTTTGGACCACAAACGTACACTGAACCAAGCTCTTTCACTGTCTCTGTCCTTTTCTTACTTTCATTTCAAGAAATTGTTTTTTCTGTTTTATATTAAAAATCATCATTTTACTTTTTAAGAAATAAATTTCAAAATAATTTATACGTTGCCTTTCAAATATTTTATTGATTACGTTTCATTTTTATAAAACTATAATCAATTAACCATGTACCAGTTATTTATTACAACGGTTGGTTTTGGTGCGATGGTATTGGGCGCTCGAGTGTCGGCTCTGACTTTGGTTGACCGCTGACACGTGAGGAGCTGCGGACGGAAATAATTGCTAACAAAAAATCGAGAATCTTGATGTTGGTATAGTTTGCATGTACGTATGTATAAGAAAGTCACTCTATATATTATACAGATCACATCGATCGATGATCTTATGTCCTCTTTTTACATTTGCATAGTCAACATTATGCAAGTAATCCAAAGTTTATTGAATGATACAAAAGTGTATATATATATATATACACACACATCAATGTTATATAATAAGTTTATAAAATATTAATGTTAACATGTTATAATTAAATGATAAAAGATGCTCGTCATGTGTAGTGTTATAAAGATTCAAAATGGTATTAATTACAAAAGAAACAAAAATTTATTTTCAAATTTTATTAATATTTCATCTTGCTTTTGAAGCATACTCTACAATTGTGCTAAAATTATATTAGACTCCACCTGTGAATCTTTATTTACACTTTTTATAATTTGATCTTTATTTTGTGCAAAACAATTAAATAATTCATCACTTTATTTATGCATTTTAATAAAATTATGTATAACGTGATAAGTAATAGCAAATTGTTGGGAAGCAAAATTAGTTGAAATATGTTTAAAAATAATCATTTGAATCATTCAAATTGTTCTAAGCTTTCATTATTAAAGAAGAAAAAGGTGATATGAAACTTGAAAAAATAAAAGGGAGATATGAATGGTGACTTTATATTGGCTTATATGATTAACATTCTTTGGTCTTACACCAATTATATGAAAATGAAACCAAAACAACAACAAACAATCGAAAAATTAATCTAAAGGAAAGTCGAATTTAAGATAAGAAAACAATTAAAAAAATGAATCACGAGAATGGATCAAAAAAACAACTAACAAAATTTGATAGAGATGGAGAAATAAAGAGAAAAAATAGATACACAACATGATATAATGACGAGATAAGGAGGGACTTATCTGAGAAATTCTTAATTTTGGATAAGTCACTTGTAATAAGGATAGTTTATAAGAATGTTAATTTTAGCCTGACTCGCCTTATAAGATAAAAATGAATAGTAAAAAAGGAGAATTGAAAAAGAAATAGATCAAAAAGAAAAGAAGAATACAAAATAACCCTTTTCTTTTCTAATTTTGTAAACAAGGGCATTTGTTTTTTTTTGGATATTTTGTCATCCTATTATAATTTTTAATTTTGAAACAAAAATGAAATATAATAAACATGTGTTTACTTTCTTATGCTTATCTTTTTCATAACCACCACATAAAACCATAAAAAAAATGTAATCAAAGACATCCTTAATTATTGACAATACAACCACATTGCAGATAGTAAAAAAGTGGAATGCAAACTTAAAATATAAAAAGCAAGGATATGCATACCAAAAGCATTATAAACTTTATAAAAAAGTTAAAAATATATAATTTTACTTATTACATAAAACAAATTTATGAGTTAAAATTAATTAGATTTCGCCTTCATGATATTAGAGATACTTTAAATATTTTTGCCTTCATGATACGAGTTAAGATTAATTAAATTTTGCCTTCATGCTAAACATTTTAAAATTAATTTAATATAATTAAATATTGAAATCATACCATAATTAATATATATAATTTTTTATTTTGAATAGTTAAATAGATAATAAAAGATTTTGTTTTAGTGTTGTAAAGATGCTTTTTAAAGGAATGAAATAAGAGGAATACAAATATTTTATCTTAAAAATTTGACTTTTCTATTAGTTTACTATGAATGCAGTTATAAATTGTTGGTGTATTGGGGATTGGGTGAGAGAAAAAATTGTGTTATTGTAAGGATTTTTTTACATTGTGGATTTTTTTCTTAGTCCCGTAGTTTTTTCTCCGGTTCGGGAGCTTCTACGTAAATTCTCTTGTGTTGTTATTATTTCTCTATTTTTTGATGTTTTTGTCTATAAAATATCCTTGGGTGTGGGTTTGGGAGGTCTAAATTCCCAACAATTGGTATCAGAGCCAAGGTGTGTTTTTTCTTGAAAATTCTAAGTATGATTTGTGGTCGCAGTTTTGACCGATTTTCCACATAAAAAAAAAATTCTTGAGAAAGGTTCATTTGGGGCGGTAGAGCTTAGTGTGGTAGTGTGGAAGTGCATGTCTAAGAAAGTTCTGGGGTAAGGAAAGACTTGGTATTTAAGTGCGTCCTTTGTGACCCACCTTTCTTTCCTAGGAACTTACCTGATATACTATTCATTTCTATGGTAAAATTCATGAAGGCAAAAGAGCAAAGGAAAAATGTTAAGAAATAGGGCTTCGAATCCTCTTAGATTTGAGGTGGAGAAATTCAACGGGAGAATCAATTTTAGCCTGTGGCAAGTGCAAGTCAAGGACATTTTGATTCAGCCGGGGTTACAAAAGACATTGAAAGGCAGACAAATTCCTGATATTATCACTACTGCTAGTGATACTGGCAAAACGGCTAGTATGGACAGATCTAGTATGAGCAATGAAGATTGGGAGGATCTGAAATTGAGAGCAGCAAGTGAGATACGATTGTGTTTGGCTAAGAATGTCCTTGCGAATGTACATGGAATATCTACAGCAAAGGAGTTCTGGGAAAAGCTCGAGGAGTTGTATCAAATAAAAGGCGTCTCAAATCGAGTGTACCTAAAGGAGCAGTTTCATACACTGCGGATAAGGGAAGGTACTACAATTTCAGATCTTGTTCTCAATGGGATTGTCTCTGAACTGGAGGCAATTGGAGTTCATATAGATTATGAGGATCATGCTTTGAGACTCATCTGGTCTCTTCTACCTTCATATGAACACATGAAACTTATTTTGATTCATGAGAAAGAGAAGATAGTTTTTTCTGAAGTTTCCGGAAAATTCTTCTCAAAAGAGAGAAGATTGGGTAGTGGAAAAAATGTTCCTCCTGAAGACTCAGCTCTGGTGATAGCTGGATATCGGAAGAAGAACTCCATAAAGAAAAATATAGTATGCTGGACGTGTGGACAATCTAGGCACGTGAAGAAAACTTGTTCGAGAGGTGGAGTGGGTTCGGCAAAAGGCTCTGGGTTAGTTAATGGAAAGACTGACAATGTCGCTAACATTGTCTCCATGGATGATGATTTTGTTCTCTAAAAAAAGGGAGAAGGGGGGCATGTACATCCTCATGGCATGTCGCTAATCCCGAAGTTGCCATGATAGAAAACATGTTACTATTAGTGGGTCCATAAGTTTGCACACGGGCATTAGTTTGGCATTAATGCAAGGTGTGTGGTGGAATTTATGTCGATGACTGATGAACTTCCAGGACAGTCAAACATAGGAGTTACACCATAATTTTTCAGCAAGGTTATTTTCAACATGAGCTGAAGTAAAAGGCTTGGAATTGGTTTATTATTAGTGGCTATGCTTTTATGGTGGAGCATGATGCTGTGAAGCATGATAATTCTCTACATTGAGAGTTATGCTATTTTCAGGAGATCTTCATTGAGGTGGAGTGTGGTTGTGGGATCAACCAAAGTCCCATGATGAAGATTGATGAGTTTTGGCTCCTTTGTTTGTCCCATATTAGTTGGGGAAAATAATTGGAGCAAGGCTCTTGTCTATATAAGGAGGTTGTTACCTCCTTAGTTAATGTACCAATACAACCAATACAACCAAAGAGGTACCAATACAACCAAGGAGGTAGCAACCTCCTTATATAGGTAAGAGCCTTGGTTTCTCTTTTGACTTTATACTGGTATATTAACCAACGAGGTATCAACCTTTTTATATAGGCAAGAGCCTTGTCCCAATTGTTTTTGTAGCACCCCACTCCCGCCGACCCGAGCCCGACACCGATCAGTGATGTCCGAGCCCGAGCCCTCGCAAGTGGCGTGCTATAGCGATCAGTCCACTTTAGTCGATCGGCTCAAACAGTTGAGCATTGCAATAATCAGTCGAGCCGTTCCCATTTTACTAAAACCATTCAGTCTAAGCCCATTACAATCGATAGGTTTCCATAAATACAATCTTATAAATCAGAAAATACAACGGACATGCAGACACAACTGATCCCAGTAGTCTCCCGAGTCCTGCAAAAATAGATGCACATTTGGGATGAGAATGCGAACTCAGTGAGTGACCATTTTCGATGGTTCACCC
>JAOSBL010000002.1:10214482-10226851 GCA_027568915.1 Erythroxylum roraimae
GCTGATCGGCCCACCTGCCATTCCGGGACTGGGCCTGGGCCTATCAAGACCGACCCGACCATATATATATATATATATAAACAATTTAATTAGGTATTTAAATGCAAAAAATTTTTATCTGTGACTACAACATATGTCGGTAAAAATGATAATTATATATGAAGAAAATAACAAATCTTAGGTTTTCTATTAAATATTTAATTATGTATTTAAATAAACACAAACAAATTTTCCTATGATTTAAATAATTTTATAAAACTATATTTTTGTAGTTTCCAATTTTAAAAAAATAGAAATATAAGATAATTATCATATAAATATTAATGACATAATGACTCCACTTATATGAACCGATCAAAATCGGTTTAAATTAATTAATTTAAATGTAATTAAATTTTTTTGATAAAATTGAGTTTAATTAATTTAGATTAAATTTAGGAATTATATTCGATCGTTATATTAGTGATAATTTGTCTTTGATTAATATCTTTACAATAACGATTTCCATAAAAGATCTTTTGAAGCCAACACGGTCAAGAAAAAAAAAGTTTTTGGTTTTCTATTTTATTATCCGAAGGAAAAAAAAATGAACAGATCTGAAGGCGATTGGGTTTGGGTCTATCAACATCACCCAACCCAACAATGAAAACATGGCCGATACCTCTAGAAACTTCGTCTCGTCCAACGGTCCACATGAAATCACGCCCCAATCTCATTTGGTGGTCTTCCAGTATCTCCTCGAGTCACTCGTTGTCTACTTAGTAGATTCTCTCTCTCTAAAAAATGGCGACAATCCTCAAAACGCCAGCGTTGAGGCCGCCACTGCCTCCGCGTGTAGTCGTTGTGAACAAAAACCTTTCATTGGAATCATCGAGAAGCTATTCCCTCCGGCTGGGACATAAATTTATGAGCACTCGTTTTTCTCGCACTAATTCCTTCCGGTTCGCTGCTAAACATTCGCCCCGGTTCGTCCTTTTCGCTCAAACCACCGGGGCGGACCAGTCTGTGCAAGAGCCAGAAATTGAGGTACTTTCTTGCATTTTGGAGCAACCTTGAACAGGGCTTTCACCGTTGAGTTTTGGATTTGATGCTTGTTCCGTCGCTGGTGGTCCTGTCGGGCTCAGTTCGGGCTGTGAGAAAATTGAGGACTCGGTTTTTCAGTTTTTCGCTTCCATTTTGTGCGAATATAGCTAAGAGAGGTTAACGTGTTGTTCGTGTCTGAGACTTATTACTGAACTGTTTTGATAATAGCCATTGATTGGAACTGGAATTTCCTCTGTTTTGGTTTTCCCCTAACTAGTTCAAAGCTATACGTCGCCTGAGTCCTGTTAAGTAGGATAGCCGCATTCGTTCTGTAATTTTCTTTTTATTATGTTGTTAATTCGAGGGTGTATAGGCGGAGTGATAGAATTCCTCGTGAGATTAACTTGGAAATGTAAAGTCTTTTCTCGCTGACCTATAAAGTGGATTAAAGGTTCTTTTTTTCTCTCCTTCTTTTTAGGGTATCAGGTTCTTCGAGTTCTTAGAAAGTTTATGGTGAAAATGTAATGTTCTTTATGTTTCTAATTGTCGGTATCTTAGAAACCTTGCTTTCCGTGCTATAAGAATGATATTCCATTGTATTACTAGAACTTCTACGTGCCTAAATTTGGTTCTGGTAGGATTAGACACGTATGTCATGGCTTATTGTCTCCTTTGTTTTCTCGTACGAGCTTATCGTCACTTTTTCGATGAAATAACTGCAGTCTATGGACAGTCATGATCATATGTTTTAATTCGCAATCAAAGGCAGATTGGAGGGTTTTTATGTATCTAAATGTAAAGATTCTTGAGCATATGTTGTATTCTTTAGGGAAACCCATTATCCACTGGTAAGACGATCTTTTCCCCTTCTGTTTCCTCCATTGGATTCTGAAGTTGATGGGATAGTCCGAACACGATTTTATTCTTAAACTTTGACTCTTCTTCTTTTACTCTTTATATTTTGAGATAACTGTTGCACTTTTGTTTTATCTTTTTCTTTGTGGTTCAAAGATTTTATTAAGAAATTCACTGTATCAGTTGCAGACAAGATGTTTATGGTCTTTGTTAGTTTGTAACTTGTGCCTCTGTGAATTGAATAATTTGGATTGGTTGTTTATATCATTGAACTTTGGTTCTGGTTTAGGTTATCACTTATCAGGGCTTTTCATATAATAATTGTCTTCTACTGTTGCCTGTAAGAGATGAGACTTTGCCTGAGGTATTTTGCTAATAATTTGCAAAGCAGGATTCACCAGATGTTCCCAATGGTACAGAAGATAGTACTAGAAGCAAAGAGGTCATTGATGCTGAGGAAACACAAGAGGTTGATGATGGTGGGAGAATACCTTCTTCAATCATCACGGCTTCACTTCAAACATACCGCGAGGCTCTAGCAAGTAATGATGAATCTAAAATTACTGAGATAGAAGCCTTTCTGAAATCTGTTGAAGATGAGAAATCAGAACTTGAAAGGAAAGTGATTACTTTGACTGAAGAGTTGTCAACTGAAAAGGACCGAATCCTTAGGATTAGTGCAGATTTTGACAATTTCCGGAAGAGGACAGAAAGGGAACGCCTTTCACTGGTTTCAAATGCCCAAGGGGAGCTTGTGGAGAATTTGTTGCCTGTTCTAGACAATTTCGAGAGGGCTAAAACACAAATAAAAGTTGAGTCTGAAGGTGAGGAGAAGATCAACAACAGCTATCAGAGTATATACAAGCAATTCGTGGAGATTTTAGGTTCACTTGGCGTTGTTCCAGTTGAGACAATTGGCCATCCTTTTGATCCTCTGGTGAGTTTCTCAACATTCTTTGAACTTCTTGGTGAGTAGCATATATAAGAAATACGACTTCTCATAGTTTAAATTGAATCTATCCTCAGGAGATGCAATTAAGATTGTTTAGGTGTGAAGAAGTGTTTTTGTTTTTTAACTTTCAGTTTTTTTCCTCTCATTTTCCATTATTTTAAACTTCAAAGAAGGAAAATTGTATTCATTTTGGTTCACAGAAGAACTACAATTTTTAAATATAACAAACATTGTATGCTGACTTTAAACATGATATAACTTCACTAAGTAATTAATGATAATATTAATCAATTAAAAAATGGGAACGGAGCGTACCTTAGATTAAACCCAATATTTCTCTTTCTCAGTAAAGTCTATATGCAAGTTAGATGAGTATGGGAAAAGTGTGGAATTGTACAATACGAGATGAAGAAAATATAAGTTGGGAAGTTAGGAAAAGTGAAAAGACTTTTAAAAGAACAGATTTCTAACAATGCTCTAGAATAGAATCTTGAGCGACTGAAAATACAAGGAAACGGTGAAATATTTTGTGATGGAAACTTTAGGTTCTTGAAAATCTTTTGGTGTCTCTCAATGTAGTACAAATTTAAGTTTTGGTTGATGCGTGTCCAAGCCTGGGCTTGGCAAGCTTTCTGTTACTCCTAGATGGGTGGATGTTTTACGGTTTGTAGTTGGTCGAATGTTTCACTGTTCCCTAACAATTTTATTTCATTGTTTCTTGTAAAGTTGCATGAAGCTATTATGCGAGAGGAGTCAACTGAATTTGAAGAAGGTATCATACTTCAAGAATTTCGCAAGGGGTTCAAATTGGGCGACAGGCTTCTTCGACCATCCATGGTAAAAGTATCAGCTGGTCCAGGGCCTGAAAAGAATCAGCAAATGGTGTCATCAGCAGAAGTTGAGACTACGGCTGACGCTGGCAAGGAGGGCAATACAGATGCTAATCCTGCTTAGAAGAGACACTCCATGTACTCATTTTTGTAAAAGTAAAAGCTACATGATTCAAATAGTTTTAGCAGTACTATTACTTTGGTGAGATATCGTTGCAGATGAAATTTTTAGTTTTGCAATTTGTTTGACCTGACAGAAAAATGGAAAATTTTTCATATACCTGTACTAATCACTCCTACCAGCTATTTATTATTGGAGTCCCATCTGGACGCCGGTTAAAGTTGACCGTGGCCATCCAATGTAACGATGATATGTTTAAGGATGTGAATTTGATATGGGCCCGGCTGGTTTGACATTAACGTCGAAAGCCTTGTTGGTTGGGCTTGGACTCGAGTGATTTGAACAGTCCGAATTAATAGATAGACCTCTGATTTGAATTCAGAAAAGTTAACTAAGTGCTTGATTTAACTTGTTATAATTTTATAAGGCACAAATCAAACTTAAAAACTTAATTAAACAACTTTTTTCTTATTAAATTTTTAAAAAGTAACAATAGAACTAAACAAGTCTAAATTGTTAAGTGTTATTTATTGGATTTTAGAGGGGTTTGATAATAAACATTTAAATAAAAGTTAAAAAAAGACATTAAGTTTAATTAAAATTTAAATTAATTTTATTTTAAACAAACATATGGATGATATTGAAACCTCCTTTATGGTTTAAAAATTTTAGAAAAAAACTCTATAATTTTGAAAATTTTCGAAAGAACTCCTAGTTTTTAGTTTGTCAAAAAAGCTTCTTATTTTAGACTTCGCATAATATATATAGTATGAACATCAAATATATATTTAATAAATATTATTTATATGACGATTTAACACAACTTTTAAACTCAAACTAAAATAATTAAATTCGGCACTTTGTTTGATCTAATTAAAAAATTGAGTTGAGTTATTATATTAATAAAATTTGATTAGTTCATTTTTCTTATTCATGTTACAGTTATTTTTGAATCGAACTATAAGGGAAGGAGTTTTTTGAAAATTGAAAAATAAAAACAAATTTTTTGAGAATTTTAAAGGTTTGAGAGTTTTTCTTAAATTTCTTATCAGGAAATTGAATAATTTTTTAATTTCAAATATAATTAATACTTAAATTTTAGTATGAATTTGATGATAAAAGTAATACAATTTAGTAATAACAAACACCCAACTTTGTCTAAAAATAAATTAATTTGAATATCTATATCTCCAACTGTTTTATTGTATGGGCCTCACTCTATAGCATACAGAACCTTTCTGTCAGAGCGCATGAATTATGTGAGGACAAGACTCATGATTAAGACGAGACGAGCAAGAGAGAGAGAGAGTTGAATGTTAGATTTAGACCCTCCAATCAGTCGACGGCCAACGTGGATTACATTGGAGCCAGTGGTTCACCACCATCACCCCGTCGCCTTCACGGCTTACGTGGATTATACTGGAGCCAGTGGTTCACCGCGCCTCCTGCTACATGCTAAAGGTGAACTCTTAGTTATTGTATACAGAACTAGCAGTACTACGTTACACTTCTTAAGTCGTTTTCGCCAAACTGCCATCGAGATCCATAAATACAGGTATAGATGGCAAATATACTTCAAACTTCCATCGAGATCCATAAATACATGTATAGATAGGCAAATATACTTCAAGTTTCTGCTCCTTCTATCCATCATCATCGTCATCATCTGTGAGTCTTCCATTCTATCTCTTCCTGTTGTGTTTTTTTAGTTTCTAGTTTGTGCATGCCTCTTGTGTGTACTTTTCTTGTTCCTTGGTTGGAAAATGTAAGGCATGCATAATTCATACATACTATAATTTACATCATCTGCTTTGGTAAATTTCTGTGTGTTTGTAATTGGTACCTAATGCTTGTAATTTTATTTATTATGTGTTTGCCAGACCCAGAATGGAATCTAAATAATAAAAGGTTTTAGTCAATTTCACCAATATATCAGATAAACTAATATATGGGAATTAGTTTACTTTGGTTAATTTTTTTATTTAGGGTTAGTTTGGTTGGATGTTAATTAATGCATAGAATGTAACGGAACGGAACGATTTATAACAAAATAGAATGTAATATAGTGAAAAGTTGTTTAGGAGAGACGGAAGGGTTCATGATGTAATGTAGTGAATTATTGTTTGGAAGATGGATGAAATATAATGTAATGTATAATAAATGATTATTATATTCCTTATATTAAAATAGTTGTTGCAAGAAGTTTATTATTTTATTATTAATTATAAACAATTTATTATTAATTATATAAAATATTATTATTAATTATTTAATATATTTTATTTTATTTTATATGATTTATATTTAAAAATAATTTATTTATATTAAACAATTAAAGAATGATTTTTTTATATATTTTCTATTTTCATTAATAAAAATTTTATTAATTTTATTAATTTTTTATTAATTATATACAATTTTTATTAATTATATAAAAATATCATTATTAATTATTTAATAAATTTTATTGTATTAAATTTTATTCTATTCTATTCTATGTGATTTATATTTAAAAATAATTTATTTATATTTTTATTTATATAGAAATATATACAAACACGAATAATTTTTTAATATATTTTTTATTAATGAAAAATAGAAAAAATAGAAAAAATATTCTTTAATTATTTGTACATATTTCTATATAAATAAAAAAATAAAAATTATTATTAAAAATAATTTTTTATTTTATTATTAAATATATATAATTTATTATTAATAATATAAAAATTATTGTTAATTATTTAATAAAATTTATTATATTAAATATTATGATATTCTATTTAATATATTAATATTATGAATTGGTCACAATTGATATTAAGAATAATTATTGAGGGTATATTAGGTAGTATGTATTTATTAATTTAGTTCTATCCTAACCTCTCGAATTGGAGGTTTCTTATTTTCACTGTTTAGAATAGAATAGAACGTAACATGAAATAATTACTTCTGTTCTATTCTATTTTATTCTATTATAAAACTCTCAATTAAACGATAGAAATGTATTACGTTCCATTCCATTCTATTACGTTAATAACCCTCAAGCCTTAGTGTTTACCGATACTAATCAATCAATCTTCATGTAAATGGCCATCACATCTCTATTATTGTTGTGATTATTAACGAGAAGTTGACATGTTAATTTAGTCACTGTAATGTAGAAAGTAGAAACACGCAAAGTGATGTAGAAATTAGAAACACGTAAGTGTTCCATAAAGTTGCCAACTTTGATCGTCTATATAATAATGGCGAGATGGGGACGTTTATGTTACCCTCTTTCCTCTTTCACTGTTTCATATATTATATGTTATATAAGATTTGGGTCCATTCGTAGAAAACTCTATAAAGTTAAGTTTATCAAGATCTCAAGTATTCCAATTGAGACATAAACTATTTTTTTTTTTCATCGCTATCAATTTTCAAGGCATAACTTTTAATGATCTAAATTTATCGATTATCATAATCGACATTGTCATTATCAAGTTGAAATTTTGTTAATGTGCAAGATTTTAAAAGGACCGATAATATACAGGCTTATCCTTATTTAATAGAAAGGCTATTTTCGATATACTCACGTATAATGCATCACGAGGATATTACAAAATTATAAATGAATGTACATACATATACAAAAAAAGTAAATAACTAAATCAAATAAACATAAAAAGGTGATAAAATAGTAAAAATAATTAAATACAAAAAATAAAAAATAAAGTGAAACAATAAAAATAAAAAACTAAAATAAAAATGAAAGGTAATACAAAATAACATACGTACAGAACACGTCAATGATTGACAATAAGAAATATACCAGAAAAGTTTCGTACAAGAGTAATTTCAACTAGGCTTGTCACTACATTAATTACTTTATGTAGGAAACTAATTAAGCTAAACTAACTAAGAGGTAAGTACTACGTAGTAAATGTAAAGGACAAGGTTTAATATAACCTACAAGGATACGAATGCCTTATTTAAGAGAGATCCTTTACTCGTATTTTAATATGCCATATTTTCCTATTGTTGAGAAAGTCTTTGATAAGGTCTAATCTAGCCATATAATTCATAATCACTTCTCCCAGTTCTTTCTATGCCTACTTTTTTTCCTCTTACAATTTTAAAATATTATTTTCTCGCATCTTTTTATTGGAGCTCAACGTGTCTCCTTTTAAACTGCACTACCTAATCCTTGTCTCTCTTAACTTGTCATTAATACCAACCGTATTTAATTTACCTCCTAACATTAGATTCTTGATCCTATCTCTTATGGTAAAGGTATACATCTACCTAAGCATTCTCATCTCCGTCATCAAAAGCTTATTATTGTGTATTTGTTCGATGGTCAAATACTCTGCCTCATATAACATAATTGACCTAATCAGGTGCTAAGTGATGAAATTTATTTTTGAGCTTGAGTGGTATCTTCTTATCAGATAAAACTCTTGATGCACTTTTCCATTTGAACCACCCTGATCTAATATGATGAGCTATATCTTCATCGATCTCTCTATTGCTTTGGATGATAGACCTTAGGTACTTAAAACACTCCTTTTATAGCATAACTTTTGATCTAATCTTTACCTCCATATCGGTATCCACCTGATGGCCTGAAAAGTTGCATTCTAAGTGGTCAGTCTTAGTCCTGCTCACTTTAAAATCCTTTGACTCTAACACTTCTCTCCAAATATTCTAGCTTGACGTTGACCTCCTCTCTTGTCTCATCCACTAAGATAATATCGCCAATGAACAACATACACCAAGGCTCATTTTCTTGAATATTCTTGGTAAGTTCATCCATCACTACTGCAAATAGAAACGGGCTTAATGCATAGCCTTGGTGTAGCCCCAATTACTCTAGTCATTGCCCCTTTATACATATCTCTAATCACCTGTGTATAGGTCATAGGAACTCCCTTAGCCTCCAAATACCTCCACAAGATTTCCTTAAAAATCCTATCATTTGGCTTCTCTAAATTAATAAAAACCATGTGCTAATTTCTCTGTCTTTCCTTGTAATATTCTATTAATCTTCTAAGGAGGTGTAAAGCTTCTTTTATGGACGATCGAAACTCATCAATGATTTTTGTATAATTCAAATATCTAACAAGATTTATAGCCTAAAACTTTTTAATCCATATAATCCTCATAAAGAGGCAAGTACAAAGTATGCTTGTCTTTATGTAAGATTATTATTACTATATTATTTAAGAACCAAGCTTTTAGGATAGACAAATAGAAAACTCTCATCTCACTAACGAAATTCCAACTTAGATCACATATGAAGTGAAATCTTGATTTATAGACAAACCAAGGAAGAAACAGACAAACAACTTTTCATAAAGATAAAAGCAGTCCTATACAGTACTATAATGTAAACTAAAATACAAAAGATCATAAATAAAGTAATAATTATCGAGAGACATATGGTCCAGTAAGATTCTTTAGAGACAAGAAGGAATTTTTAACAAGGTGGTGCTGACAAGGTTTCGGGTCCATTAACACTGTCTTCATCTAATAGGTGGAGAATAATAATCTCTTCTAAATTTTCAAGAGGAGTTCAAGTTATAGGTGGAAAAAATAGTCTCACTTTAGCAAAGAGATGGAGATCTAAGATCAAGAAAATAAGAAGAGGGATTTGTTAGATGGTGGGAGTAATAAGTTGACTTGGTTTGTGAGGTTTAGAAAGGAAATTAACAAGAATATTGTGATGGCCTTTGATGTGACAGCCTATAAATTTATAGCGAGAAAACTAATCTTTCAATCGAAGTAATTGATTGTAAGGCAAAATCTTTTTGTTAAGTCATGGATCTTTAGAAAAAATGTGTTATCCTTCGACCACAAAATGATATAGGCTGAGATGGAAAATAAATTTTTCGATGCCTTTCTTTACTATCAAAATCTCCTTGTAGATTGTATAATATTGCTTCTCTAACATTCTAGATTGGCCATTAGTATGACCATAATAATTGTGATTCCCATTAACTTCAATCAAAATAGCTCCCTAATAATGATTACTTGCATATGTCTAAAGAATAAGTTGTTCCTTATCAGGAATTTTTAAAGGGGGTGGATGCTAACTCACTTTCTTTAAATATTGTACAACTTTGGTATGCTCTTTACCTAATGGTGATGGATTTTTCTCAACAATCTTGATAAGGAGCTTGTATAATTAGCCACATGTAAAATAAAATCTCCGATATAATTGATAATTCTAAGGAATAATTGAATATTCCTTAGGTTGAGATTTTCATAAAAAATGCAATAGCAGCCTGACAATATGTGAGTCAGGCTGATAGAATCCTTCATGAAAGTCCATGCCCAAAAATTTTATTTAGGTTAATCCAATTTGGCTTTTTTGGCCAAGAGCATGATTATGTATTGCTTATTAAGATCAAAAAAGGATTATAATAGTACTGTATAATCTTCATGGGTCTTGAAATATAGTAAAATGTCATTAATGTAGATTAAGCCATTAGATAGGATGGGCCATTAATTTTTGTCATAGCACTTTAATATAATGACGAAACAAATTTAAGTCTCAATGGAATGTATTAAGAGGTTTATAATCAATGACCAACCTTTTTTTACCAATTCGTTGTTCAGCCCTTTTATTCACATAAAAGGCTTTTTAAGCCCAATCTGACTTTGTAGGCCCAATCAATCCCTGTTGAAGTAGAATAACACACTCCTCTTATGCTAGCTTCAAATCATGCGAATTATGAGTAGCTTTGGTATGATTAATATCTTCGTTCTTTTTTAAGGGTAACTAGATGAAGAAATGTGAATTCTTTCAGAGAGTATAAGGATTTGAGAATTGTGCTTGGTTCTCTGGTCAGTACTACAAAAATTAAGCTCACATTATTTTGTATCGAGGAGTTACCTGAGTGAGTTCAAACATATTATGTATATCAGTATAAGCACTGAAAATAGCCCAACATTTGATACCGTCAGGTAAGATCTGTAAAGGAGATGCCTTGCAATAAACATCTATGCCAATTAATATAAATGGACCGTTATACTATTTAAACTTAAAGTTTCTCCATCGTTATTTCAAAGGGCTATAATAAAAATTATGAGCCCATCATATCTAATGTCTTAATTTACATTGATAACATTTTACTATATTTCAAGATCATGATGATCATAGAGCACTATTCTAAGCCTTTTTTGATCTTAGTAAGCAATACGAGATCATGCTCTCGGCCAAAAAAATCAAATTGGATTAACCCAAATGGAATTTCTTGGTGTGGAATTTCATGAAGGATTTTATCAGCTTGACCCATATATTGCAAGCAAGTTATTGCATTTTCTTGATGAAAATCTCAACTTAAAGCAGATTGAATAATTCCTTGAAATTATCAATTATATAATAGATTTTATTCCATACGTAGCTAATTATACAAGCTCATTATCAAGATTGTTGAGAAAAAACTACTACCATGGGGTAAAGAATAGACCAAAGCTGTCCAATATTTAAAACAAGCGAGTCAGCATCTATCTCTTTTAAAAATTCCTGATAAGGACAACATATCCTTCAGACAAATGCAAGTGATCATTATTGGGGAGCTGTTTTGATTGAAGAAGTTGATAGGAAATGCCATTATTATAGTAGTGGCTAATTCAAAGAATTAGAGAAGTACCACCATACAATCTATAAGGAGAATTTGGCAGTAAAGAAAGGCATCAAAAAGTTTAATTTCCATCTCAACCCATATCATTTTATGCTCGAAATGGACAACAATTCTTTTCCATAGATCCTTAAGCCAAAAAAAAAGATTTTACCTGACTATTAATTACTTCACCGGAAAGACTAGTTACTTCAATGGAAAAACTAGTTTGCTCGCTATAAATTTATAGTAAACCGCATCAAAGGTTATCCCAATGTGCTTGATAATTTCCTTTCTAGACCTCGCAAATCAATTCAACTTCTTACTCCTACCATTTAGAAACCAATACCCTTCTTATTTTTCTCGATCATGGATCTCCCTCCCTTTGTCAAAATGAAAAGATCTTTTCCAACCTATCACCCGAACTCTTCTTGAAAATTTAGAAGAGATTGTTGTTCTCTTAAAAAAAAAACCTTTTCTATTTTCTCCACCTTGTCCTTACTACCTAAAAATTCCACCACATTCCCACCATTTGGATATTTGTACTTCCTACTATATTGTGCACCATCTGTATGACTCGCTGATAGAACTAACCAAGTGACAAGTTTGGGCTATACATCCCTTATTACCCTGTCTCCTCAACATGTATACTAACATTTGACCAATCTCGCCAATGAAAATTTCCTACTACGGACCTTCTTAGAATGGTTTCAACGATTGATCAAATGGCACATTCAATTAGGCCAAATACTTAATAAGTATTAACTATAGAGTATTCCCTTGGAAAAACAACAAGTCCAGTCCTTCTTTATAGTCCATCGCCCATATAGGATGACTGTAAAGAGTTATGCATACACTATAAACGACAAAATTGCTGTAGCGACCCCTGTGTTATACGAAAGTTGCTAATTAAACCCTGAGATATAAAATGTTACTCTATTAACCTTATGTTTTCAATTTTGCTGCAAAAAAAACCCTTAG
>JAOSBL010000002.1:10327438-10338896 GCA_027568915.1 Erythroxylum roraimae
ATGTGAGACTGATCTTAAATTCAATGCAATGAATAACACTTCATGTTGTCCCTTATTCAACTCCATATTCTATGCTCATTATTGCATTAGGTTTTGTAACCTCAATATCTGAATTTGTGCTACACCAATATCTGAATTTGTCGCCAAATGTCAATGCATCAATTGTAACATCCTGTTATATGAATTAGGGTTAAAATGGTGTTTATTAGACATTAATGACAAATTAGGAAGCATAATTAATGCTCATGTATCCTTGTATATTCACACATATGTGAATATTTATTTTGATACACAAAAAAAATTTGTGCATGCATTCATTGGCATTTTCGGGTATAATTGATTTATAAATGTGATTAAAAATACAAATTGTGGATTATTTGCGTTAAAAATTTATTTGGAGAGTGTTATTATTATTTCAAAATTTTTGGTCAATTTTAGAAAATTTCAAAAAATTTGGGATATTTTGGACCAATTGTATAATGACATGTGGCAATAATATATATGAGACATTTCGCTAGTTGTATTGTGATAAATGGGTTGTGTCTGTTGTCATAAGTGGATGTTGGATTGAGTGACATTTAAATAACATGCAAAAACCCATGAAGTTGGTTATGAGAAAAGAATTACTATAGCTTTTGGATCACCGAAAGCATTCTCTGCCTTGTGTTTTTGTCCCTCGTTGGTTGTCTTTGTAGCTGGAACAAGTAAGTAACTTGATGATGTTTTTATGGTGTAAAAATACACATGCATGCATGGGTTTAAGATTTGAGGTTGCGGTATTGAATAATTTAGATGATAGGTTTGAGAATTAGGAATTGTTTTCAATTGATTTAAAGGGATTCTGGACTGAGACATATGTGTTTCTGTTATAGTTTAGAAGAATACGTAAATGGTGATTCACTGTTCATGCATGGAAAATTTATGAAGTGTTAACAGAGGTGAGTTGAATGAGTTTGGATTTAAGGGACAAGTTTAAATGATGCAGTGTTAAGGGCAAGTGTATGTAAATGCAAAGTTATGTTGAAATGAGGTTTTTGCTGTAAATGGGTAAGTCAAAAAAAGAAAAGAAAAGAAAAGAGAGAGTGCTGGAATTAATGTTTCACAGAATATGCTCTGTTTTTGGTGTTAGTGTGAAATCCTATATTTTGATCGATTATGGATGTTTTTGAACTATTATAGGAATGAATGAAGTGAAATGTGTTAAAGAATGTAAAGAGTTGTGTATCTGATGATAGTATAAGAATTGGAAAAAGAGTTGTGCATCTGATGATAGTATGAGAGTTGGAAAATTACAGTAGTGTGAGAAAGTGAAAATGAGGGTTTGAATTTGTGATGTTTGAAGTTTAGGATTGTTTCTGTGGAATTGTTTGGAAGTTTTAGTGAGTATATAAAAACATAATAGACGATTTAGAAGTGATTAAGTTGGAAAAGGAATGAGAAGAAAAAATTGGTTTTGGTGAAGAAGATGAAGATTTGCGTGCTAGAGAGAGAAAAAGGTGGTAGATGCATGTAGGTGTTAAAAACTAGAGTTTTCATTGAACAACCCTAAGTGTTTTGCCTATAACTTTTTTATACGAACTCCAAATAACTTGAAATTTGGACCAATGGATTCATAATACATTTTTCTTTCTCTCGATAAAAATTTAGAGTTATCTGAATTGATTTGAAAGTGACTGATAGGATGAAAATGTGGAAGTCTATTGGAATGTTATGAACTGGAAATTTTCATGATCATGCTTCGGTTTTCTAATTATAACTTGAGCTGTAGATTTCTAAATGAGTTGATTTTTAATTCATATTAAAAAAGAGACATAAATATACAACTTTTGTGAAGAAGTTGAATTTTAATTCTGTCTCTAAGATTTTCAAAATTGGCATGAAACTGAGTTTTAGCTTAGGCCATAGCATTAGCAGGGATAGAAATCATGTCTTGTGGTTATTGAATAAACTATATTGATGTGGACCGAATTAGGTTAAGTTGTGTTCACCAAAGTTGTAACTTATTCTCTTAGCTTTAATTTGGTATAGAGTTTGTAATTTTTGGATATCTGAGCTGAAAGATATGAGTTGTACAATTAGAGGGTATGATCATGTACTAGCCAAAAGTTCAAATGTGCACAGTCTGTGGTATTTTGTACATAACTCATTGAATACTGAATTAAATAGGATGATCTTGAAGTTATTAGGAACTTAAGACACTGTAGAATAACTTTCAAGAAGGAAGTGTTGCCTAATTTTGTCATATACCCTATCAGATTAATTATGCAAAGTTGACCCGAAATCATGTGGGTAGAAAATCTGAAGTGGTCAATTAAGTTATAAAATTGATTTCACATTTTTTTATTTTGGTCCGAATTATAAGTACTAATGATATTAATGAAGGCTTTGATATCTGATCGATTTAATGGTGAGAATTATAATAAGATACCCAGAATTGTCATTGAACATGCATTGTGCATACTTTCTATACATTGATGTGCATAAAAGAACACATTTACATTTGTGCAAAAATGTGATATTTGTGAATGTGTTGTGTATGTTTTAGAGGAGCACATTGGACGCTAGTCGGACATTGCTGGACCATCCAGGCAATAGCTTATTGGAGTGCACTGTGAGTCAACTTAGATGAATTTCCTAGGATTGATTTAATTTGATTTGTTAAGCTTCCAATTATTGAACTGTTGCGATTGTATCTAAATTCCGGACTTAAATTCCGAGGAGTATATATTTGGGACTGTATTAGAAGTGTTCTGATTTGTTTGATAATTCTGATTGTATTATGCTATGTGAATTCTCAACGAAAGTTGAATGCCAAACTTAGGTCCGATGATTATGTAATTCTGACTGTGCTTTATACATGATTGTGATATGTGGTAAATTCTGAATTGATGCATTTCATAAAATGCATGCTTAGATAGAGACGTTGTGACCGGAGTGGCCAGTATCAAGCACTTGCACGTAGAGCTTTGCTCCGTGATATATGATTTGTCACGTAGAGCTATGCTCCGTGATACATGTTTTTGACTGAGCTCAATGGGCTAGTATTTGTACATGTGATAGGCACTCGGTCACAACATTAATAACGAATGTGGAGTCTCATATGCATCTTTATGTGTTTATATATGATCTGATTCGCATTGATAAAATGATGTGCCATGACAGTGTGAATATTTGAAATATTCATGTTCTATATGTATAATTGTTAAATATGTAATTTGTGTATGTGAATCCGGTGAAATCATCAATGATAGTTTACTCTTTGAGTTCGTAAAACTCATAAAAAATTGCAACGTAGTTTTTTAGATACGGGACAGGAGACTTAGTGTTTATTCTAGATTAGAAGAACGTTTTGGACTAAGTTATCGCTCAGAGGTCTGTCAGCTGGCCCCAGAAGTGTTGTGTCTTGTATTTTGTAGTTTTTGTTAGAACCTGTACGAGGCTATGTAAATATTTGTCTAAAGGAAATAGTGTAAATTTTGTGGATTAATGCAATGTATGGTTTTAAAAATTTGCTGACTTTCAAATGATGTTAGTTGATGCCATGTGTAAGTTGGATTTGTTTTTGCTCTAACACATCATTATCATAGGATATGTACTTGAATGTTCCTGAATGTTTGGGGTATGTACCCTATGGTAGTGAGATGTTGCATTTTTGGTATCAAAGCATGGTTTGGCATCTTTAGGGATAAATATGAGTTGAGATATGATAATTAGTGAGATATTCCGATAGTGATCACAACTTTTGTTTATTATAGGTCACCTTCCACAGGAGATCAAATTAGGGAGTCAGCTGACATGGAGTCTGTAGGAGTCAATTTAGAGTCTCCTGTACCTGAGTTTGCTCAGATGCCTCCGAGAATTCCTGTGAGGCGAGAAAGAAGATATGATAAGCTGAGAAAGCAAGGGGCTGTAGACTTCTATGGAAGTACAGACCCAGCTGAAGCAGAAGGGCGGTTAGAGAGAACTGAAAGAGTGTTCGATCAGATGGATTGTGAAGCAGAGGAGAGATTTGATTATATAGTCTCACTATTGCAAGGTCTACATATCAGTGGTAGAAAACTGTTCCAGGCAGCACCACTAAACCTTGTAGCTTGACCTGGGAGGATTTTCTGAGGGCATTATGAGAGAACTACATGTCGAAGATTTATATGGATAGGAAAATTAAAGAGTTTATGGATTTGAAGCAAGGTAGGCTCTCAGTAGCGGATTATGAAATAAAATTCAATGAGCTCATGGGGTATGCAACTGCACTGATTCCAACTGAAGAAGATAAATGCAGACAATTTGAGGATGGTTTGAATATGGAGATCAGAACGAGGCTTGCCATTTCTAATTTGAGCAGTTTTACAGAACTCCAAGTGGCCTTAATCAAAATTGAATAGTTATTGAAGGATGGTCAGAGAGAGAACAAACAGGAGGGTAGAGGAAAGAGGTAGAATGAATCTCAGGCTGATTCTGGCAGAAGCTTTAGAAAGTGCCAGTACAGATCGTCTCGATTCCAGTCTAGATCGAGACAATCTAGATCTCGATCTAGAGGTGGATTTGTCCAGTCTGGGAGAGGTAGAGGACAAGTGTCATCCAACCAGTCTCCACAGCTGCCTGGGTGTGAGCATTGTGGTAAAAAGCATTGTGGAGAATGTTGGAGAGAAACTGGAGCTTGTTTTTGTTGTGGCTCATTAGACCATATGATCAGAGATTGCCCTGAGATGTTGTAAACACAATCTGGAGCTAGGGGAGGAAATATGACTGAGACTACAATTCAGCAAGGTAGAGCTGGCAGACCTGCACAGAGAGGCAGAGGTAGAGGTAGGACTCAGTCAGCAAGGCCTAGTGTCAAGACTAAGATGCGGAGCAACCAGCTGCAATCTCAGGCCAGGGTCTATGACATTACCAGGCAGGAGGCTCAGAACTCTCCAGATGTGGTAGCATGTGTGTTGAATGTTTTTAATTTTGAAGCATATGCACTGGTAGATCCAGGATCTACACATTCATTTATCACACCACATTTGGCATCTAGACTGTATTGTGAGCAAGAGATACTAAAATGTGGGTTAGAGGTGAGTACTCTAGTGGGAAGTACAACAGTGGTTGGTGAGGTATGTAAAAGATGTATAGTTCGGATTGATCAAGTAGAGTTAGAAGCTGATCTGATCGTCTTGCAGTTAAAGGAAATTGATGTTATTCTAGGCATGGATTGGCTTACAACTCATCGGGCTGTAATGAATTGCTACATTAAGGAAGTAGTTCTTGAATCTCCCAATCATCCGAGAGTAGTGTTTCGAGGAGCTAGTCAGGCAGTTCCAGCCCGACTAATTTCATTCATGAGTGCTTTGAGTTTGATCTGAGGTAGATGTGAGGCTTATCTGGCCCATGTGGTTGACACTCAGAATGAACAAACCATTAAGGATATTCTAGTTGTTAGAGAATTTCTGGATGTGTTTCCAACTAAACTATTGGGATTACCCCCAGAAAGGGAGACGGAGTTCACTATTGATATTGTTCCAGGTACCACTTCTATATCAATTCTTTCATATAGGATGGCACCTTTGAACTGAAGGAACTAAAAACCCAGTTGTAGGAGTTGTTAGATAAGGGTTTCATCAAGCTTAGTGTGTCACCTTGGGAGCTCCAGTACTATTTGTAAAGAAAAAGGATGGAACTCTAAGATTGTGCATTGATTACCGGCAGTTGAATCGGATAACAGTTAAGAACAAATATCCATTACCGAGGATTGATGATTTGTTTGATCAGTTACAAGGAGCTTGGGTGTTCACAAAGTTAGACTTGAGATCGGGATATTACCAGCTGAAGATAGCTGAGGCGGATGTTCCCAACAGTGCATTTAGAACCAGAAATGGGCACTTCAAGTTTCTGGTAATGCCATTTGGATTGACTAATGCTTTGGTGGCTTTTATGGCTTTGATGAATAAGGTATTTCAACCTTATTTAGGTCAGTTTGTAATTGTTTTATTTGATGACATTTTGGTGTATTTGAAGTGTAGAGAAGATCATGTTACACATCTGAGATTGGTTCTTTAGTTGATGAGGGAGAAACAGCTTTATGCCAAGTTTAGTAAGTGCGAGTTTTGGCTCGATCAAGTAATATTCTTGGGTCACATTATGTCTGGTCAGGGCATTTAGGTAAACCCAAAGAAAATAGAAGCAGTGATGAAGTGAGAAGCTTCGAAGAATGTGTCTGAGATTTGGAGTTTTCTTGGATTAGCTGGCTACTACAGAAATTTTGTCGAGTGGTTTTCACTGATCTCAGCCCCTTTGACAAAACTTTTGAGAAAGAATGTGCCTTTCAGATGGAGTGAAGATTGCCAGAGGAGTTTTGAGGAGCTTAAGCATTGGTTGACTATAGCACCGGTGTTAGCTATTCTGTCTGGTTCTAGAGGTTATGTTATGTACAGTGATGCATCCCATCAGGGTCTAGGATGTGTACTAATGCAGCATGGTAAAGTAATAGCATATGCATCGAGATAGTTGAGGTCCCATGAATGTAATTATCAGTTTATGATCTGGAACGTAGTATTTGCTTTGAAATTTGGAGACACTTCCTGTATGGAGAGACTTTTCAGGTGTTCATTGATCATAAAAGTTTAAAGTATCTGTTGAGCCAGAAGGAGTTAAATATGAGACAAAGGAGATGGTTAGAATTGAGTATCATCCTGGCAAAGCTAATGTTGTAGCTAATGCATTGAGTAGGAAATCATATAGTAGTGTGGCATAAGTAAAGGTATCGAGGTTACCTAGCCTAGTTCAGTCGAGGGCACTGAATTTTGATTTGAGTTTGGAGCATAATGATACATTGATAGCTACTTTGAAGTTGAGACCTAGTCTGGTTAAACGAATCAAAGAGGTTCAGAGAAGAGATCCAGATTTAGTGAAGTTAATTGAGAAGTTGAAAGCAAATCCGGATTCTGAATTTGAAGTGAGAGATGATACTTTGAGGTTAAAGCAAAAATTATGTGTGCCCAATATTGACAATTTGAGGAAAGAGATTTTAGAGGAAGCACATTTATTAGCTTATGCTATGCATCCTAGTACTACCAATGTATAACACGTTGAAACATCATTACTGGTGGCCTAGTATGAAAAAGCAAGTAGTAAAGTTTGTGTCTAAATGCATAACTTGTCAACAAGTTAAGGCTGAGCATCAAGCTTCAGCGGGGAAATTGCATTTGTTACCTATTCCGGAGTGAAAATGGGAACGAATCACGATGGGTTTCATTATGGGTTTGCCGAGGACTCCGAGGCAACATGATGCCATTTGGGACATTGTGGATAGACTGACCAAACTGACTCATTTCTTGCTAGTGAGAAAAAATCTTTCACTAGATCAGTTAGCTCAGCGATAAGTGAATGAGGTTGTGAGATTACATGGGGTTCTAGTGTCCATAGTCTCGGACAGGGATCCTAGATTTACCTCGAGATTTTGGGGTAGTTTACAGACAACCTTAGGTACCAAGCTGAATTTCAGTATAGCTTTTCATCCTCAAACAGATGGTTAGACTGAGAGAACGATTAAGACTGTTGAGGATATACTCAAAGCTTGTGTTCTAGAGTTTCAAGGAGCATGAGATCAGTATGTGGCTTTGATTGAATTTGCTTATAATAATCAGTATCACAACAGTATCGGTATGGCTCCATACGAGGCATTGTAAGGCAGAACATGTCGTTCACCTTTATACTGGGATGAAGAGGCTCTAAGAATTGTCGAAGGCCTCGAGTTGATTCAGGATACTATTGATAAGGTAAAATTGATCCGTAGCAGAATTAAAATGGGACAAGATAGACAAAAAAGCTATGTGGATCAGCATAGGAGAGATATGGAGTATCAGGTTGGTGATAGAGTATTCCTGAGAGTATCACCCTGTCGAGGTGTACTGAGATTTGGCAAGAAGAGTAAGTTAAGTCCGAGGTATATTGGTCCATATGAGATAATTAAAAGAATTGGACCATTGGCTTATAAGTTGGCCTTACCTTCGGAAATGACTCAGATATATAATGTGTTTCATGTAAGCATGCTTGGGCGATATCGGTCGGATCCAACTCATGTGATACCGACTCAGGAGATTGAATTCTCTAGTAATCTGAGCTATGTTGAGGAACCTATGAGGATAATTGATTACCAAAATAAGCAACTGAGGCATCGAGTGATTCTGATGGTGAAAGTCCTTTGGAAAAATCATTCGAGTGAAGAAGCCACATGGGAAACAGAGGAACACATGAGGAATTAGTACCCTTACCTATTTGATCATTCAGGTAAGAATTTCGAGGACGAAATTTTTATTAGGAGGGGAGAATTGAAACATCATGTTATCTGAATTAGAGTTAAAATTGTGTTTGTTAGAGATTAATGAGAAATTAGGAAGCATAATTAATGCTCATGCATCATTCTATATTCACACATATGTGAATATTTATTTTGATACAAAAAAAATTTGTATATGCATTCATTGGCATTTTTCGGGTATAATTGATTTATAAATGCGATTAAAAATGCGAATTGTGGATTATTTGCGTTAAGAATTTATTTGGAGAGTGTTATTATTATTTCAAAACTTTTGGTGATTTTTAGAAATTTTTGAAAAATTTGAGATATTTTGGACCAGTTATATAATGACATGTGGCAATAATATATATGAGACATTTGGCTAGTTGTATTGTGACAAATGGGTTGCGTCTGTTGTGATAAGTGGATGTTGGGTTGAGTGACACGTAAATAACATGCAAAAACCCATAAAGTTGGTTATGAGAAAAGAATTACTGTAGCTTTTGGATCACCGAAAGCATTCTCTGCCTTGTGTTTTTGCCCCTCGTTGGTTGTCTTTGTAGCAGGAACAAGTAAGTAACTTGATGATGTTTTTATGGTGTAAAAATATACATGCATGCATGGGTTTGAGATTTGAGGTTGCGGTATTGAATAATTTAGATGATGGGTTTGAGAATTAGGAATTGTTTTCAATTGATTTAAATGGATTCTGGACTGAGACATATGTGTTTCTGTTATGGTTTAGAAGAATACGTAAATGGTGATTCACTGTTCATGCATGGAAAATTTATGAAGTGTTAACAGAGGTGAGTTGAATGAGTTTGGATTTAAGGGACAAGTTTAAATGATGCAGTGTTAAGGGCAAGTGTATGTAAATGCAAAGTTATGTTGAAATGAGGTTTTTGCTGTAAATGGGTAAGTCAAAAAAAAAGAGAGAGAGTGCTGGAATTAGTGTTTCATGGAATATGCTTTGTTGTTGGTGTTAGTATAAAATCCTATATTTTGATCAGTTATGGACGTTTTTGAACTATTATAGGAATTAATGAAGTGAAATGTGTTAAAGAACATAAAGAGTTGTGTATCTGATGACAGTATAAGAATTGGAAAAAGAGTTGTGCATCTGATGATAGTATGAGAGTTGGAAAATTACAGTAGTGTGAGAAAGTGAAAATGAGGGTTTGAATTTATGATGTTTGAAGTTTAGGATTGTTTCTAAATTGTTTGGAAGTTTCAGTAAGTATATACAAGCATAATAGACGATTTAGAAGTGATTAAGTTGGAAAAGGAATGAGAATAAAAAATTGGGTTTAGTGAAGAAGATGAAGATTTGCATGCTAGAGAGAGAAAAAAGTGGTAGATGCATTTAGGGGTTAAAAACTAGCGTTTTCATTGAACAACCCTAAGTCCTTTGTCTATAACTTTTTTATCTGAACTCCAAATAACTTGAAACTTGGACCAATGGATTCCTAAGACATTTTTCTTTCTCTCGATAAAAATTTAGAGTTATCTGAATTGATTTGAAAGTGACTGATAGGATGAAAGTGTGGAAGTCTGCTGGAATGTTATAAACTGGAAATTTTCATGATCATGCTTCGGTTTTCTAATTATAACTTGAGCTGTAGATTTCTGAATGAGTTGATTTTTGATTCATATTAAAAAAGAGACATAAATATACAACTTTTGTGAAGAAGTCTAATTTTAATTTTGTCTCTAAAAGTTTCAAAATTGGCATGAAACTGAGTTTTAGCTTAGGCTGTAGCATTACCAGGGACAGAAATCATGTCCTGTGGTTATTGAATAAACTGTATTGATGTGGGCCAAATTAGGCTGAGTTGTCTTTACCAAAGTTGTAAATTATTCTCTTAGCTTTAAATTGGTATAGATTTTGTAAATTTTGGATATCTGAGCTGAAAGATATGAGTTGTACAATTAGAGGGTATGTTCATGTACTAATCAAAAGTTCAAATGTGCATAGTCTGTGGTATTTTGTACATTACTCATTGAATACTGAATCACATTGGATGATCTTGGAGTCATTTGAAACTTAAGATACTTTAGAACAACTTTCCAGAAGGAAGTGTTGCCTAATTTTGTTATATACCCTATCAGATTAATTATGCAAAGTTGACCCGAAATCATGTTGGTAGAAAATCTAAAGTGGTCAATTAAGTTATGAAATTGATTTCACTTTATTTTATTTTGGTCCGAATTATAAGTACTAATGACATTAATGAGGGCTTTGATATCTGTTCGATTTAATGATGAAAATTACAATAAGATACCCAGAATTGTCATTGAACATGCATTGTGCATACTTTCTATATATTGATGTGCATAAAAGAACACATGTACATTTGTGCAAAAATGTGATATTTGTGAATGTGTTGTGTATGTTTTAGAGGAGCACATTGGACGCCAGTCGAACATTGCCGGACCATACAGGCAATAGCTTATTGGAGCATACTGTGAGTCAACCTAGATGAATTTCCTAGGATTGATTTAATTTGATTTGTTAAGCTTCCAATTATTGAACTGTTGCGATTGTTTCTGAATTCTGGACTTAAAGTCTGAGGAGTATATCTTTGGGACTGTATTGGAAGTGTTCTGATTTGTTTGATAATTCTGATTGTATCATGCTATGTGAATTCTCAACGAACGTTGAATGCCGGACTTAGGTCCGATGATTATGTAATTCTGACTATGCTTTATACATGATTGCGATATGTGGTAAACTCTGAATTGATGCATTTCATAAAATGCATGCTTAGATAAAGACTTTGTGACCGGAGTGGCCAGTATCAAGCGCTTGCACATAGAGCTTTGCTCCGTGATATATGATTTAGCACATAGAGCTATGCTCCATGATATATGTTTTTGACTGAGCCCAATGGGCCAGTATTTGTATATTGTTGGAGATCGTCCCTATGCGCACATCACATGCGCGCTGTGCGGAAGAACAAACCATTTGTTCAGAGACGTTCCCAGAATTCCCAGAATTCTTGTGTTCGTCCAAAGGGTCAAACCAAAAACAGCCAAAGAAGACCGTCTCTAACGGTATCCACGCAGAGGGTGGAGGAATCAACCAATTCAAACACTTTGAATAGGAAATAGCTAGAACAAAATAAAGAGTGCTAGCTCTAACCTTGTTCTTGAAAAGCAACGATGAAGGAGGAGATAGCT
>JAOSBL010000002.1:10348528-10361032 GCA_027568915.1 Erythroxylum roraimae
CTTTAATTATAATCAATCTTTAATTAATTTTATAACAGTATAATACTAATTGAACCTTTTAAATTTTAAACTTCTCACCCAATGGGTTGGCATAGGTGGCGCATACCTTCGTCGCTTAACCAAGTGGTTCCGGGTTCAATCTCTGCCCTTGGGAATGCAGCACACTCTTGGGCCAGCTGCAGCCCCCGTAAGGAATGTATCAGTACAGTAAAGGGGGATTAGTCATCGGCTTCGGCCCAGTGTACACCTTCTGAGAGACCAAAAAAAAATTTTAAATTTCTAGTTCTATCAATTTAGCTTTTGGTCTCGTTTTTAAAACATTGGTTCATAAGTCAGGGCAAAAATGGTAGTAGCATTGAGGTGTTTAGAAGTATGAAATGTTTTTACACCATTCTCATGATTTGACTTTGATGCGTCAAACTTTTAGGACCAATATAGAAGAGGGTAATTTAGGAAATGAAGATGATGGGAGAAAAAGGAATAAGCCTAAGCCCATGATATGGAAAGTATGCTCTAGGAAAAAAGAAAGGTGGACCAGAGGGGAGTGCGTTAGTGGCTGAGGTGGCAAGTGGTTAGGTGTAACAACTAGTTTCTCGCTAGGGGCACACGGTAGCTGTTTGTTAATAGATGGATGGATGGCTGAGGAAAGGTATAGTGTGGCATACGAAATCAGGAACAGAAGAATTGATCCCGCTCGCAAGGTGGTTTTTAGGCTGAGAGGGTGTGTGCACCAGGGGGAGGGGGGGAGAGAGGAGAGGAATTTTGGCAGATACAACATTATTCTTTCTGAAGAGCATTCAGAGCTGGGGGTGTATACTTGGTATCACCATTGTAATAACTTTTAGAGTGTTCCTTTGATTCAGTAATACAATCTTTTTCTAGTATCCTAAAACTAGAGTTCTAACACAAACATGGTTCAAGACTAATCTGAATCATCGACACATAAAGTCATAAGGACAAACTGGGAAAAAAAGAACAGGAACAATAAGACAGTTGAGCCTGATGAAGAGAACAAAATGCATTGGAAACTTGAGCACATCGCATATAAATTTACAAATGATAGATTACAAGCAATCTTTCTCTCAAACATCTCATTTCAAACTTCACGAATGAAAGCAAAACTCATCCTTGAAGATATCAAATAATGAAAAAGGAAACAAAACCAAACCCAACTACCAACATCAAAAATCAAGATAACAGATCAAGCTATAAAATTCATAAAGCCCATCAATTCTAAAGTAAACCACAAACCACAAAAAGCTCAACCAGAAAACCTTGCCCCTTCAGCTCTGGTTCAGTTCTCCCATCTGAATCATCCAAGTGTGAGCTATAGCTGCAGACAAAGTCTAATCTTGCCTTCTTACCAGACTAAATCCACACCTGCCAATTTCTTCAAAAAAACTTCTACATTACATGATCTCTCTCCTGTGTAGAGCCAGACTGAATGTCTTCTGCCATACTTGATTCATTATCTTGTGTGGAGTTAACTTCATTTACTTCAGAAATTCCAGGTTTGATATCATCAGTGGAGGCCATTTCATTTTCTATTTCTGGTTTATCCTCTGCTTTTGAAGGCTCTGGTAACTCCTTAACATTATGTGCAGCTTGCGTCATAGCTATATGAGTATCTTTCCTTGAGCTTGCTTCACCATCTAGCAATTCTGAATGTGTTTGTCCACTATCATGGCATTCATCCACAACTGGTAGCTGCTCAGTCATGTTTGGAAGGATGACCTCCTCAATATCGACTATTTCATTAAGTTGCTTCAAATATGAGTCAATATCCTCCTTGGTTTTCATTTCAAGAAGTGGAAGCTCCTCGCCAGAAGCCAACTCACTTCTTTCAGTTCCTTCATCATTTGAGTTGGATGAACCCAGTAGCACCCCCGTAGCAGAAGTCAAATCATTTCTTTCATTTAGTTCATCATTTGCATTTGATGATGCCAACATCACCTCTGTATTTGTTTCCGAGGCTTTTGGCTTGGTAACATCAACATCCTCCAATGATGTTGATGTTGCTCCACAAACCTGCAAATTTGAGCTGGTTTGGCCAGAATCTTTCAGATCATTACCAACCGGTTGATATACAATAGTTCCGGGAAGGATAATCTCCCCAATCTCTACTCCATTGTAGTGTTGCTTGAGAGCAACATCTCCAATAGTTTGAACTTCAAGAACAGGGACCTCATTTGTAGAATCCACTTTGTTCACATCCTCCTGCTCATCCTTGGAACCCGATGGCCTTGACGGCTCCTCATATTTTGGATCTGATATTTGCTGCATAGCAATATGAATGTCTTCCAAAGACTTTGCGTCAACTACTTGCAAATCTGAACTGATTTGTTCAGGACCAGTTGATTCAGCTACAACTACCTGATCCTTTATTGTGCTAGGAATGATGACCTCCTCAACATCTGCTCCTTCTCGAAGCTGCTCAAAAACCAACTCAATATCTTCGACAGACCTAACTTCCAAAACTGGGAGCTCTGCCTTGGTTTCTGTCAGGTTTGCATTATTTGGCAATATCTCGCATTCATGATTTTCTGGATCATTTTCCTCTGGTATTTTTTCATCACCAAGTGTTTCACCAACGACTTCTTTGACACTGAAATCCCCAACTGTATCCAATTCTGACAACAGATTTTCATTAATCTCCTTTATCTCATCATCTTCTTCATTGATACTTTCCTCAGCAATAGGAGACCCATAAGCTTCTACGAGAGAATAGTTGCGCTGGAAGACCTGACCACGGTCCTCATAAACAATTTTATCAAAATTATCTTCCTTCATACCTAATCTGGCAGCTGGCGTATAATATTTAGGACTATCAGATGGGACTAAGGAAGTCATAATTCTTGAGATGATGTTTTTAGAGTCATGGATGCCTGATACAGAAACATCTCTGGTGATGCTCACATGCTCCGGAGGGTCTTCCAGGATGACGGACTGTTCCTGCATGGAGACACACTCGTTGTCATACATCACCTCTAATGGCTATCTCAAAGTTAAGTTACTGTAATGAACTTCCAAGTTATCAATTGATAGCAGTAAGAATAAGATGGTACAGGCTGTTGACTAGAATCAGAGTACACAAAGGATCAAAAAGTCAATTATATGAAAGGATAAGTCAACAACAAGGATCATATGAGTGAAGTTGAAAATAATGAAGACCAACACCTATGAGTGATGACCCTTTTAAAAAACTTAAGAATTCTTTGTATGGCAATGTACTTTAAGAAATATCTTGTTAAGTCATAGAAGTTTTGAAGTTTTCCCTACACATTAAAGTGTCGGTGACAGCACATGATAAACAAATAACTCAAACCTCAACAATGGTGCAAATTTCAAGATATCTTTTCAACAACTTGAAATTGTAATCATTGATACCCTAAAAATTCTTTCTAAACAACCATCAGTTCAAGAGTAAACAAAAAAAAAGAGTAATTAATTTCAGTCCAAGCAGGTTACATGAAAATGCAAAAGCATGACCAAAACTTTCTTTTTTATTATGTCTTTCTTTCTTTCTGGCAAGCAAATTCACTTGTTGTTAAGTAGAAGTTAATCCTCACACAACTTCTAAATTATGTCTTACCTGTTGTCCACCATGATTATCAACAGATGGGTCAACAACGGATTTATCTAACCAAGAGAGCTGTGGCTCCACCTCAAACAGGGGTTTCTCTTCAGAAAGCACATTTTGATGAGTAGATCCCAATGAAATGGCCTTCAAATCCACGTCTTCAGATTCTTTATCTCTCAACTCAGCTATTGTCAGGGGTGAACCTATTTCTGGAACATCTATTGTTCCAGAAGATGAAGAGGAACATGAAAGGAACTCATTGAATGATGGGGGGCTTGAATCATAAACAGCATCTTTGTGCTGACGATTAATACCCGCACAAGTTGCCAAATTGACATCTGATTCACGTGAAGATTCCGTAGAAGAGCCATGTACACCGATTGTGCTGGTTTTGGGCTCTAAAATGCCTTCCTCTTGATTTTTTTCTACAATACCACTCACAGAGTCAATTTTCGGCTCTGATAATGTTTGATTTGGTGTATCAGAATCCTCAACACAATCAGCTGATGGATCTGAAACAGGTTCAATGACTTGAATATCATCTTGTACCTTACTCATCCCATCTGTAAACTGAATATCTGTAGCAACCAGCACTTCCACTGGTTTAGCAGGTTCCTGAATACAATCACTTTGTGAGCCCACAATAGGCTCCTGATATTGGCCACCATCTATGTCCACACCCATGAAATGAAATTCTGAATCAGCTGAACCTTGACTTGAAATGTGAGATTCCACAATCTGAGTGCTTTTTGACTCGAGAGCTGCAGAAATGGCATCTCCATTAGGCAGTTTTTCATCTACTTCTGACAAAGATGATAGGCTTGATCTACTGCTGTCCTCCTCTTCACCTTGTTCCATTTTCAGTAGTATTTGAGTTGTATTTGGTTCCACAGGAGTTGCCACTCCTGAAGCAGACATACTTGAATTGATTTCATGGTAATTCTCAACTTCTCCCAAAGTGATCCCAGCCTCATCCTGATCGGTATCTCTCTTCTCAACTTGTTCTATGTCCCCAACATCAGCATCTTCAGAGGATAGGCTCCCCCGCTCAACAAGAACAGAAGCATGGTCCATGTTGGAGATCAGATCTGTATCTTCTTCATTAGGCTTCTTGTCATCCTCCTCCATAGCTGAACTTAAGGATTCAGCATCGCTCACCTTTGAATCACTAAGTTCACTTAATTGTCGTTGGATATTACCATAGCTTGATCCTTCTGTGCAAAACCTTTCGGGTACAAAGTACGGTTTCCAATGAAGATCTTGTCTATCTTGTTTGGAGGCCCCCAGAACAGACGAACCCACGCTGAAACTTTCATGCCTTCGGAAGACTTGTTCCCTTTGTTGAAACCCTGAAAACTCCTGTTGAAAACTATCTCCCTTGAGATCAGGTTTTTCCTCGTTTGGATCGTATGGAAGGTCAAAAGGGTTTGCTCTTGGCAATAATATCGATGGAGCAGAACCAGGAGCATCATCATATGGGTCAAAAGGGAGATCGAATGGGTTGCGTCTTGATGTTGAAATGGGTGGAATATTGACAGGAAGATCTGCCCCATCAAAGTCTATAAGATTCTTTTCAGCCATCAATCTCATGTTTCTACGAGCTCTTCTCCGTGCAATAAGACTCTCCAGACGTTGGTTTCTTTCAAGCTCTAAAGTACCTAAATCCATAAGATTCTTCTCATCATCCTCTGTCCACTTTATAGCAGATTTACTCTCGTCCTCTTTTTCTCCATCAGGCTCTTGCTCCTCTTGATCATTGTCATTATCACTGTCTTCTCCATCTTCAGGGTTTTGGGATAGTATGGAATCGGTGTAGGATCCTTGATGAGAAATTTGAGCTTGATGTGGAGCTTCCTCATCTAAAAGTGGGTGGAGCTCATCAAGCATTGGAATGATGTCTGCCATAGAAGCATCTGGCGAGGAACTCTCTGCTCCATCAGACTCAGATTCAGAAGTATCTTCATCATCATCATCCTCTTCTTCTTCCTCCTCCTCCTCCTCCTCCTCCTCCTCATCATCATCATCATCACTTGGTCGCTTCCAAGATAAATCCTTAGATGAGTCCAATAGTCCACCCTCACGAGCTTCAAGGAAGTGCCCCTGAGATTTATCTTCCTCTACTCCATGAATCTTGTTTTGCACATTTTCAATTGAAGCATGGCGACTATCACTAGTTTCTCCATGGTTCGATACATCTTTCAGCCCTTTTTTCTCCTCATGAATTTCTTTCTTACTCTCTAACTCCACATCACCAAGGTCTTTCCCCACTTCATCCACCATTTGCTTTTCAAATTGAATTTCATGAAAACCATCATCAGTTAATGGCATGTAATCACCCAACCCATCATCTTCCCTCTTACTCAATTTGTTTCCCACTAAACCCTCCTCTTCAAGGTTTTCCTCTGATGTATCCATCGTTGTCCCCTTGAATCTCTCGAAGCAAAAGCTCTCGTCTGTCTTAACAAAGACAGTAGCATTCTCTGTAAGCCCTGCTTTTAAAGGTGAAATCTCATCGCCAATTACTTCTTCATCTTTCTCCTTTTCAATTTCTTTTTCAATCTCAGGTATGTTAGGTTCACCATAACTCAAAAGAGTCCCAAGCAAAAGAGCAGTACAAACCAAAACAGGGGATGCAGAGACTAAGAGGGAAAACAAAAACGGAAATGATCTGTACAAAATTATCAAGTAGCATATCAAACCCAGAAGAACTGGATGGTTGCAAGCTGATCTGTACGATGTCCTAATTGAAATGCTCAAAATTCTTTTGATTTGAGCTCCAGTTCTCATTGCATCAATACCCATTTTGCCTGTACGCATCTACTTCCAATCACAATCTGCCATTTTTTTCAGCAAACAGCAATCACAAAACCGAGACACTCATTAGATCATGAAAGTCAACGTTGAAATGAGAAGAACAAAATCAGGAAAGAAGCGAATACTGACCTAGAAGGTCCAATCAAATGAAACGCAGAGCAACTCTATAATGATGATAAAATTCAATCTCTGAAACCCAAAATAGTTCAAGAGAATCAGGTCATAGGGGTATTGTTCAGAGCTTCGGATGAACGGAAATCTGGCATCCAAACTTCAATCAAATTCAAAACCAAGAAACAAAAAGAAAATGAAGCTTACATTACCTGAGAACTAGAATCCCAGAGGAAGTGGTGCAAAATTTTGTTAAAGTTTGATACTTTTTGAAAATGCGCAAATGGGTTTAACAGAGATCAAAATCGGAAACAAATTAAAACGTAATGGAATCTTCTTTTGATTTCTTTCTATTGCTCTCTTTGATTGCTCACTTTTGCAGCTCATCAACAGCTATGAACAGCTTTCTCTGCACTTCTTTGCATAACTTTTGGCATTAAAATTGTGTTTCTTGACAAGCGAATCAGAGAATTGGTCGGCACAGAAAGGTGAGAAAGAGGAAAGTGTAGGATGAGCAGATGGCAATTGGCAACGCAAAAAGAAAGAAAGGTGACGACCATGTCTAAATGCTAATTTCTTTTCTTTCTTCTTATTTTGTTATATTATATAACCGTACCGAAAGAGAGAGAATTATTTTACTTCAATTTCAATTAATTATATATATAGCATTAAGGTGTTGTTAATCAGAAGCTAAAGTGAAATACATAAAATATTGGGTTGGGTCTTGGGTGTGGGTGGGAATGATGATTACTGGTTGTCTTGGATTGAATTGGATAAAGAGCATGTTCATTGTTATTCTCTTCTCTTTGATCTCTTTCCAAGCTGGATGTTGGGGTTTGGGTCCACTTTCTTCAATCCATAAACCAATAAAACATGTATTACTAAATTTATTGTAGAGTAGGTATTTTATTTATTTGTCAGAAACAGACTGCATCATCTTCTCCAGGTGTAGTACAAGCCTAATAAAAAAAAGGCTTTCAAGAATGAAGGGCCTAAAATATTATACACACCAATTGCTCATGTCTATTCCAAATTCATAAATGAACCGATTCAAAGTTCTCCCAAAAGTTAGCTGAAATTGTTGTTGAATTCATAAAATAGTTCAAGTTGGCAAAAATGAGCTACTTGTATGCTTATTAATTTAACTCAACAAATCTTTATACTTCCCTGTGACTTGGAGCTACTTCTCTGTAGTTAAAATGGAACAATTTTCATAGGATTAGACAAATTATACAAGTACAACCTTAACATAATATCTTGTGCTAAGTCAAGTCTCAGTATTATCACACTCACACTATTATCACTAGTGAGTGATTCATGTTATAGGCCAAATAAAGAGTTTCATCAAGGCAAAGGATAGAATGAGTAGATGAGTTTCTTTCTCAGGCAGTCAAGTCTACTTACTGTCACCCACACTCTCCTATCAGGTGGTCACTAGACTTCTTTTAGGGTCTTCTGCAACTTCTCCTAAATTACCACTTAAAACAGCACTGCAACTACGTGACAGGCCCTCAGTTTCCTCATCAACACCCTCCACTTCGGGGCTTCTTTCACCTTCATCAGAAGCCAATGTATCTTGCATTGGATCCTGTGATCCTGATTTCTCCGACTCAAGTATCAAAGATGCTGGAATTGGAGGTGAAGGTGCAGAGTTCACTAGATCCTCTATCTTTTTCTCATCCTCTTTCATCCACTGCCCATAAGCTTCGTAGTTAAAACCAGATGAGTTTGTCCCGCCAAATGCAGAATCAAGCTTATCCATATCAAAGAGCTCTTTCATCATCTTTTGGCTTTCTGGATTATTGCTATATGCAAACTTCACTTTCCTGTATGTCTTCGGCTCGATGAAAGGTTTCACTATCTGCAAAAATAAAACTCAAGTACAGTCATGACATTGCCAATTACAGGTCTGTTAAGCAGAAACGATTTGAGATCAACCGAAGATTAAAGCTCAAAATGAAATATAAGGCACGGAACTTACTGTCCAAAAGGATTCAAATACTTTAGGGGGATTGAATAGTATAGCAAGAGCTAGTCTCTCAGGATAGTGATTTTGCAGGACTCTAATGGTTTCCTTGGTTGACTTAACAGATATGGAAGCCATTGTCCACCCTTGGAAATCAACTAGCCAGATCATTTGCTCCTCATTTGAAGTCATTATGGCATTTTCAATACAATAAACCAAGTGTTTCATCTGTCCTTCAATCGCATTTGTATTCTAGCAAAAGACATTGTTCGATCAAGTGAAACGTATGACAAGATGCAGAACAACAGAAAGCACACTTGGTTAAAAATTTTAACATTAACTGATCTACCTGGTAACCAGGTCGCATTACAAGAACTGTCCTCCCATTCTTGTCTACAAAATTAGCTCGATAGACTTTTCCTGTTTTAGCTTCCATAGCAACTTCGTCCTAAAATTAAGAAGAAAGTTTGAATTATCTTATATCTAGCACGAAAACTGTTCTCACACATCATGTTAGTTGACCAGTTAAGCCATATAATTAGCATCCACAAGTTGGAGTATTCAGTACATGTGAGACTATCATAGGTTAAATTGTAAAATATCATTAAGCCAAAGCACCAAAGTGCACATCTAACACTATAAGGGTGGGGATATCATATCAATACCTAATACTCCTTGTTTTCTTCGCTGCAATTTGGAGGTCAAGCCTTTTGATGTTAAGAACAGTAAAACAAGAAAATAAATATTATACTTACCCATCTGATCTTCTCAGGCTTGAATTGCAGCGTCCATTTCAAGGTTTCTTTCAACATCTTGGCTGCCTTTTTTGTGTTCCAGTTCCTTGCTCTGAGATATCTTGATATTGATGCATCAGAACAAAGTACAGGAAACTTTTCTGCAACAGGACCTATTATCTTCCTAACCTCATTAATCTGACAACAAGTGAAACCAGTTAGCTCACCTCCTAATTGCTCCACTAACTCAGTCAACAATTGAAGAAGAATAATAGAGATAACAAAGTTTCAAAACTTCAAGAATTAGATGGAAAGTTTGTTTTGTTGGATAAAATTAGAACTACAAAAAGTTAAAACTTAAAACTATGACGATATGTTTCAAATTTAGCAGTTTTCATTGTAACAAGCTAAGTAATATGGCACAATTGAGCTCAACGAGTAAATTTGGAAAGTAAGGTTAATATGATGACAAAGATTTCAGAAAATGGATGATGCATTACTCAGTCTACTAGTCCAATTACCAAGCCAAACTATAAAACAAAATTTGGAAGCATAAAGAAGAAACATGTTGTATAACCATCATATCCAATTGAAGAAACTAAATAAATCCATGTTAACAAGACTTCTCCATTCCATAATGTCAAGAGTAAAGGCTTAATCATAAATAATACACAGCATAAAATACTGCCAAAGATACCTTCACAGCCTGCTCTTCTGGTGAAAAAGCTTTTTCTGTTGCATTCCCATATGACTTTATGGAAGACATCTTTCAAACTCTTGTGGTCACTGGTGCAGACTGATATCAAAATATGAATCAATTACCACTTCTAGAATACATTGAAAAAGTTCAATATTGAGACAAAGTACTAGCTATATTTTAACAGCCTAAGACTAGCGCATAAAGAGTATATAAATGACAATAGACAGATCTATGATGGTTATCTTTGAACCTTGGATCCACTACTTCATTATATTCCCTATGCATTGACAAATAGTATAAATAGGTAAGGAAACAACTACGTTTCCAGTGGAAAGCTATTTGATTTTTCGTAACAACAGCCATTCTAGGAGATATTAGAACTCTCTCTGTTAATATGGACATAATGTACGCAACAATGAGTTCCAACAAGTTTAGCAGTGCTCAAACTTGCGCAACATATTTCATAAATCCACACAGTTAAGTGATTTCTTAGCCATGTCATGTTTATCTGATTGGAACTCAAATTGCTTAATCCAGCTCTGAAAAAGGTGTTCAATAAGGTGGCACTAACGCAAAAACACATACGACGGTTTCACTTATAGCTGTTTAACCAATTTAATAACTAGTACAGAAGACTAATTTTGCTGAGTCTCGCTGTCAACGAGATGCAAGAAAAGGATTCATCAATCATGAACACAAAATTATGAGTCTAAACTAACACGCCAACTACATCTGGTACTCGAATTCAATGTGGTTCAAGGCACCAGTCTTCATTCACCTCTTCCCCTCCACTAATAAATCCAACCAATATCTCTATTGGTCATCAAACTCTCTCGAAGTTTCACAAACCTGATATTGTAATCAGCTTTGTTCTGAAAAGTAAGAGGTCATAACATAGTAAGGATTTAATCTTGAAGGCCTGAACATTATTAACCTTCTAACAATCCTTTGAACTCGTATCTCTGGCTAACCAAAAAAGAACCCTTATTTTGTTTCCGCCTACTAATAGACACCTTCAAGTTCAACATTTGCAATCCCACTAACAACTAAATCTTGGTACAAATTCAGCAGTGCTTCAAAGTAAAATAGAAACGCGTAATCACACTACCACACCGTCACTCAGACACACTCCTCAACAAGACCAAGTTGGGTATATTTCCATAACGACATCCCTAAGACCCACTATTTGAACACAACGAGGGAATTGGATACAGTAGCGATGCTCATAGCACTTGACAACCAATGAAAGAACGTGAAACAAATAAAAAGGGAAAAGAAAAAGCATAATAATGCCCGTATCCAATGTTAACTTATAACCCAAATAAAAGAGGAAAACAGACCTCTTCTTAATTTTCAACGGGATGGGGATGGCCCCATTTCAATTTGCAAGAAGAGAGGTTCTGTGTAGAAAGAAGGTGAGAAATCTTCCCCTACCTTTAAATAGCATTATCTTCTAACAAAAACTTGGTTTTCTCGTTCACACGAACAGTCGGACGAATCAGGGAATCTATTTTTAGGATCAAACAAGACAGAGTATGTCAGATGTTATTGGGATTGTCATCACAATACAGTATCGATCATACAGGGAACAATATTATAAACAGTAAACATACACAACACACTCCCAAGTCCCAAGGACGAGGAAAGTCGGACACACGCACACTTGTGTTTTTTGACTGGCCGGTATTGTGGGGCTTTGACACTTGGCAGTCGCGATTCTGATCAATGTTTGGGCTTAATCGCACCTGTATTTCAAGGCCCAATTTTCAAAAAAAAATTATACAGCAAAAAAGTTATAAAAATATTTTTTTATATAAAAATACAAAAATAAGATTGCATATAATAAGCTCTCTCCAATTTTTCGCAAACCGCGGAATTTTATACACTAATACATTGAGTTTTGTAGTACAGATCAATGACGTTGTGCTAAACAAAGGACTTTGGCGGTATCGCTTTTGACAAATCTTATTGAAAGGACTATGCTTTACTCTTACTCGTGTTACAATCTACAATCAGTTTACCTCGTCTCTTAAAAAGTGACTATTTGGGTGGATTTTTAGAAAGATGATAAGTGTTTGTTTTACCATAAAAGTCTTTTTTAAAAAAATGAGTATTTGACTGTGGTTGGGTCGGCTATTCTAGGCCCAAGCACAGGTCCACGTATCTACGGCCCATTTGCAAGTGGCAACCTCTCACTCATATACAATGACCTAAACCTAACAAGTATTTACTATATAAGTTGATTATCTCCTCACGACGCAGGTGCGAGACAAGAAAACCCTACTTGTCTCTGTTCTCAATTATCAAAACCCTCACAAAAATACTAACTTGAGCGTAGGAGGGGCCTTCCGGAAACCAACCCCCGGCGTGCCTTATTTGTTTTGCAGATATCCTGTAGCCGAAATCAATCAGAATTATGGATCCGAATAACGATGATCAGCCCCAGCCAAATCCGACTGAACCATTTGGCGCCCACCGTGGGGCCCGGCGTTAGGGCACCACGTTTAGAACCACTCAGATAATGACTGTTTTTGTTTAACAATTTTGGAAGTTGTTTCCTCAAAGCTATTGTTCTCGACTAATGCTTGTGGTTTTCAGT
>JAOSBL010000002.1:10397000-10410414 GCA_027568915.1 Erythroxylum roraimae
GACTCAGTTTGAACGCTGTCAACCTAGACACCAACCTCTATCTCACTGTGCTGATCAATGCAGTAGCTGAAATGCCAGCATATCTAATAACAGCCCTTCTGTTGGACAAAACAGGAAGAAAACCATTAGCAATTGGGACACAATGGTTCAGTGGAGCATTTTGTTTGGTGGGAAGCTTGATGAGTAACGTTGGGATATGGAAAGTGTTGAGGATGCTCTGTGGGGTGTGTGGGATATTTGGCTCCGCCGGAACTTATAATTTGCTCTTTATATACACCGCAGAGTTGTTCCCAACGGTGGTCCGAAACGCCGCGCTTGGTGCTGCGACACAGGCGGCGCAATTTGGGGCGATATTGGCACCAATTATCGTGGTTATGGGAGGTGCATGGCCGTTTACAATTTTTGGTGTATTTGGGATCGCTGGAGGATTGCTTTCACTTTTCCTTCCTGAGACATTGAATCAACCATTGTATGATACGTTCAGGGGTATGGAGGATGCCGAAAATGGCCTGAGAGTTGCTTGAAGTGGTTCATAATGAAGAAGCAATTGCACACTAAATTAGGTTTTAACTAGGTAATAGGTAGAGATGAATTATGAGTGATGGAAATCTAAATCACCATTGTATGATACATTCAGGGGCATGGAGGATGCCGAAAATGGCCTGAGAGTTGCTTGAAGTGGTTCATAATGAAGAAGCAATTGCACACTGAATTAGATTTTTAACTAGGTAATAGGTAGAGATGAACTATGAGTGATGGAAATCTCAATCTTGTTATATTTATCATGCTCTTGTGATTTTTGGGTTTATTATAATAATTGAACTTCTTTTATTTTCTAATTTTTAGCATGAAATGTGGCATTATTGATTCCATCAAACTCTCAAAAATGCAATAAATATTTCCACTACTTCAAAGAAAATTTGTAGAGATTCTACATCGATCATATGCTCAATATTGTCTTGTTATTGCGGAAGTCCAAGCCAAGTTATCAAATCTTTAGACCCTCAAATTAAAGTACAGAAATTAGAATGATATAATCCTATTTTCTTTAATGAATTGGAAGATTACATGTCTATAAATAGAAAAAAATGTAAGAATTTCTTTTCGTGACAAGGGAGTTGTTACAAGTTTAAAATATTGTCAATTGAGCTTTCCTATTATTGAAAATATTGTCAATGTTTCAATTGATTTATAATGTTCTCATAGAGAATTCCTGTTTTGTTTTTCCACATACTTATCTCATTTTCTAATTTTAATTTTGCAGCTTATCTTCTCATTTATTTTTGTTGATCTGTATGCATATCCATATCATATGATCTCATATCCATATCCATATAAATAATAATAATAATTCTTATAATTATATATTAGCTAAAAAGAAACTTATCTATCAAATCATTATACATTTCAATTTGACTGGACATCAAATTGGTAAGATGTTTAAGGTTTAAAGATTCAAATAATATTAGACCATTATAAAATTATTACATAATAAATAATAAGTAAAAATTATAAGAATGAGTAAAAAATAATATAAAATAAAATATTTTATTCAAATAAAAATTCACAAATGTTTATTAATTTAAAATAAATTAATAATATATCTAATAATTTAAACTAAAATTAAATCTAACATAAAACTTAGAATAATAATAAAAATAAATATTATATTTCTGAAAGAAGTTGTATCTCATCTTCATCAAAAATTTCAAATGCTTTGACGCTATCTAAAAAGTCATAAATCACACTTTCATTCAAAACATCTACATCAATATTTTCTTTTGCATTTAAATAAATTACAAGTTGATAATATGTGAAATTATTCACTAATACATTATGCTTTATTGTTAAATATGTTCAAAAGAAGATTTCAACTGACCATTAGTGGATGTCATTAATTTATTTGTAGTGATAAATGCATTTTCTTCATAAATTGCTTTTTCAAGTTCTTTATAATTCTTCGACCTAAAAATTATTATAATCAATATAATCAATATCAACTTGATCATATGTTCTCTTCTTAATAAATGTTCTAAATTCATAATAGATAAATTATAAAATCAATAATAAAAAGTATAGTTACTTTAAAAATAAATTTCAATTAATAAAATACCTATTTTTCATCATTATAAGTAACATAAATAACATTAAGTCTTTGATGATGTTCTAAGCAATTTCTTCGTATGAATGCATTAAAAAATGTTCTAATTACAATGACAACTTAATACAGAAGATGTTTGAGTAATGTAATAATAAATCTTTTCAACGTTGGAACACTTTCACTAGATAATCTCCAACACTTATCTGCATTTTAAATCAATAGTTATAAATGTCGAATGTGTATTACTAATAAGTAAAAGATAAACTAATGAAAACTTACCAGGTTGCGTTTTTTTTTGGTTATAAAATCTCTCTTTGTAGAAGATTTAACAAAACTATCCAAAACTTCATAATACTATTTAATTTCATTTGTTGCCTTTAATTACTCTTCATTAGAGAAAATACTTTTGCATTCAATCATATCAAAGAGACAACCCATAATATTAAAATATACACATGTATCTCCATTATAAGTAAAATGCTTATCACATTACTCGTTAAGAATATCTGTATAAGGCTTGTATAATTTTTCCTTCCCTTTAAAACATATATAATTGTTTTATAAAATCTAGGCTTCTCATTTGAGTCTACAATCCTTAACAACCTTCTAAGTGGAGTCATAATCTCCATGATAATCAAGCAAGCATCCCATAATTTATTATCCATAATAATAGTGTAAACCTCTTTTCCTTTTACACCTTTTAATAATTTATGACTTGAAAAGTGTTTACTTGTCACTAAATTTTAAAGTACTTATTTATGCTCATAAACACTTTTTAAAGTTATAAATGGAGTTGTAAACCTAGTAGCAACAGGACATATAATCTCTACCTAATTTTTTTTGTTTTCTTAACCAAGATAAAAATATAATATGATTATACACAAAAATTGTGATCTTAGATACAAGTAAAGCAAGATTAGAAATATGGTCCATACAATCAATATCTTTGAAAATGATATTTATACAATTTACCTCACATGGAGACCAATAAATATGTTAATACTTTGATTGTAACAAGTACCAAGTTGATACATAATTAATTGCATGATTTGTAACCTACCGTGATTGTAACATCTATTGCTTATTGAAAATAGGGTCAATTTAAAGCTTTTAAATGAATATATGAATGATAAAACCATCTAGCCCATACTTGTCTACATCATAAAATATCGTCCTTATTAACCAAAATACATTTTAAACTAGGTTGAGAACTAGGAGTACTTCTTAGGGGAAGATGAGAATTTATATCAATAATGGCTTTCCTTTTTCTTTTATTTAATACTTTTATGCTTCATCATATCTAAAAGATATATTATGAGCCTCTTTATTTTTATTTTTATTTTTCTTTTTTACTTATGTTTGTAAATAATTTTTGATCCTCTTACATACATCAAATGGTAACTTTTTATAAGAAACCATATTATCCAGTATGCTAACAAGATGTTCATTAATTATATAATTTCCTTCATCTTTAAATATTATATCACAAAACATGCAATTATATTAGATATCATTATCATTAATACCTACTTGAAGTCCCGCTAAGGCGTAAAATCTGGGGAGGTCTGATAGTACACAGTCTTACCCTTACCTAGTAGAGAGGTTGTCTCCGATAAACTCACATGCAATTTTTTTTTGGTAAATCAGAACTTTATAAAGAATAAAAAGTTATGTACAAGCAAGAGCTACCAAAGGCATTCTCATAACACGCAAAAACAAAATGACATGCATCTAACTACCCTGCCAGCAATTGCTCCTAGTCAGGACTTACTAAAGCCTGCCAGAATAGAAGGTGACAAGATCAAGCTCAAAACAAATGCCACAAAAGCCCAGTTATACGCCAAGCAATAAAACACCAACAACTACTACCACATTATATCAACAGATACCCAAAATACACTAGCAAACACAGACCAATCCCATAGATATCATGGTAGCATCAAATCCTGGTAATCTATATGTATATGCTCAGTTAATGCCCACAGCAGCTGCCATAGGTAATGGTTTACCGTGTAGAAACCATTGCCTAGCACACTCCATAGAATCCGAATTGCATTTGGAACATCGTCGAAGCCCTTGAAAGTGTGGCCATCCAAGAGGGTTCATCTGTGGGGAAGTGAGACCACCGAGTTGCATAGGAATCTGCAAAAAAAAGTTAGCGCACAATAGATCTAATTACCTCTCAAAGTGTGTAGGCTGAGATTCTCCAGAACTTGGAAGATTATCTTGGCTTGTAAGCTCTCTACCTCTATGGCTACATCCTTGAAAGTTCTTGCATTCCTTTCAGTCCAAATGTGGTAAAACGTTGTGGAAAGAAGGATAGGGAAAAGGGGGGATAGTGGCGGTGTTTGGTGGAACCAAGAAAGGATAGAAGGAAGGCTGGAAAGGTTAGGGATGGGTATTTGGAAATGGTTGAGACACCCATACAGACTTAAAGAAACCCACATGCAATTTGATATGAGGATCTTACAAAAATTATAAATGGATGTGCATATATATCTAAGAAATAAAGTAAAATAAATAAATCAATCAAATAAACATAAAAGGTAAGAAAAACAAATAAATACAAAAATACAACACAATACAAATAAATATTAAATAAAAACAATAATAATAATATTAAAAAATAACAAGCAAGAGTAATAAATATAACAAAAAATAATGTACATGTAGAGTATGTCTAAAACTAGAAATGTTAAGAGAAATACATACTAGAAGCGACTCATACTGACCACGAAAGACTCACATGGGAATAACTTTGACCAGGCCTATCAAAGCCTTAATTACGCTACATAAGAACCAAATAAGCTATACACCTTAGAAGGTATATACTACACAATAAATGCAAATGACATAGGTTATTATAAATTACAAGAAAGTGAATGTCCTCTTTTAAGAAAGACCCTTAACCTATATCCTAGTATGTCAAAGTTTCCTATTATGGGCCAAGTCCTCGGTAAGATCCAACCTATCCATATCATTCTTGATCACTTTTTCCTAATCCTTTTTAGGCTTTCCTTTTTTCCTCTTACAGTTTGTAAATATTATTTTTTCGCATCTTGTCACTGGAGCATCAGGGTGTCTCCTCTTAACATGTCCAAACCATCCAAGTTGTGCCTCTCTCAAGTTGTCATTTATACCAGCCACCTTTAATTTTTCTCTGACCATTAAATTTTTGACCTTATCTCTTCTAGTAAGGTTACACATCTATTAGAGCATCATCATCTTTGTCACCAAAAGCTTATTATTATGTATTCATTTCATGGGCCAACATTCTGCCCCATATAGTATGGTTGATCTAGTGGATAAGCGATAGAATTTACCTTTGAGCTTGAGTAGTATCTTTTTGCCATATAAAACTCCTAACACACTTCTCCATTTGAGCCATATTCATCTGATATGATGGACTATATCTTCATTGATCTCTCCATTATTTTGGATGATAGACCCTAGGTATTTGAAACACACCTTCCCTGGTATAACTTATGATCCAATCTTTACCTCTACTTTAGTAGTCACCTGATGGCCCGAAAAATTGCATTCTATATTCAGTTTCAGCCTTGATCACTGTTAGGCCCAGGGTCGTGGTACCTATTTCGAGGCTACTATTTGAGACCGTCGGGTAACGGTCATGTGAGAGGAAAGTTGGAAACTTCGATTTGTTGGAAAAATTTCAACATCAACACTGGCAGGTTCGCTGCAGCGAACGGGGGAATGTTTATAAGGACCTTTTGGGAAAAGTTCGCCGCGGCCAACTTCTAGCTTCGCCACGACGAAGTCCTAAGGTCGAGTATCACATCCTTCGGGAAAAATACGCCACTGCAAAAGCCATTCCTTTGCCGCAGAAAAGTTCCAGATTAAACACTAGTACCTCTTGGGAAAAATAGACTTTCACCACGACGAAGTTCCAAATTAAGCGAGAGTACCCCCTCGAGAAAGGTTTGCCCCGGCAAACTTCTTGCTGCAACCCAGTCCCAAACATCAAACACACTAATTATACATACATACAATTCCATTCAACCATTAACAACTCAACAAAAGATAGACATGAATATATGCAAAAGAAACTTCTTCCATTCATAATCTCATTACTAAATCGAAACAGAGTTTGAGCATAGCTTTAGTTACATATCAACTACTACATCAATAACTTAATGCAAAATACAAATGGATGCTTATGTTTGATATGCTTATAAAGCTACTTAACAAAAGTCGAACTAATTTAGTTACAAAAGTTAACTATTTCGGCATTTGCCAAAGCTTTTGCAAGGACCGCTAGCCTTCTTGTTATGCACCTGAGGAGGGAAAATAATGGGTTGAGCTATCAAGCTCAGTGGCTAATATATTTATAGCCATTGGTAATGAGCACAACCAAGCATGCATATATATATATATATATATGTATATCATTTAGTCTAACAATAAAATCATCAACCATTCTAGCTCAAAGGCTCATAATCAATCATATTATCACATAAACATATCATGTATATTTAACCATTCAAGCAGAACACTCAATTTCTTATCATGCTCGACAAATCCAAACAAAATGCAATGCACAACATAATGGCTTGAGAGTTCCGTGGATCGAAATAGAGAGACCAAAGTTTACACCATAATCAAAATGAGTTCAATTCTGAGGAGCTCATATGCCACAAGCGAGCAGTCGGGAAAAGGCTTTAGGTCAATATGCATGTGACAAACGAAACAATATCTCTCTTGCCCAAACACAATCAAATTTCAATGCTCAATTCATTTCACACCTATTCATACTTTCATGCTTCTTATGTTTTTTCCTCTTTTCATTAATACAAAATGCCAATCATATTTCAAGGCATAACATGAGCATAAATCACAATGCATTTTTCAACAATCAAAATAATTCAAGTTTAAGCAATTAAGCATACACACACACAAGTAAGTAAATTGCCCATCACAACAATAACTATAAATATATTACTCACCTAATTGGCTTGCGAAATCCAACTCAAGGTTGCCTTTCATCTTGCTCTTGGATTGGATTTCCTTGGTTTCCTTCAAACAAACCAAGTTTCATTCAACCCAATATTAAAAAAAACCTATAAAGCTTTAATAATCACGAAAATAAAATAAATGACAATTGGGCTTAGACTTAACCTACCTATAGTTACTCTAAGCTAGAAAAACCAAGACCTAGTTTAAAATCTATGAAAATCAAATGGGTTTCTTGAATCCTCTTCTTTCTCCCTTCATTTCCAACACAAACCTATTTCTCTACTTTCTTTTCTAACCAAACAAGAAGAAAATATGAAGAAGATTACCTTAGCTTAGCCAAATCCTCTCCCTTCTTCTTTTTCCCACGTTTTCTTTCTTCTTCCCTAGCTTCTCCCATGATTTTTCTTCTTTCTTTCTTCTTTCCCATGTTTTTCTCTTCTCTTCTCTCTTCTTTCACGATTCTTCTCCCTTCTTTCTCATTTCAAGACTACTTTTGTCTTGTTTTCCCCATTTTACCCTTCACTTGTTTTATCCTTCCAATTTTACCCTTCCTTCATTTGTTTTATCTACTAACTCCTTTAACCCATTAAATACCATACTATACTCTAACTTAATGCTAACCTTTCTATCTAAAATTCTAATTTCTGCTTAGGCTCACTAAATAAATGGACTCAATTCTAAAAATAATTAAATACACAAATAAATAAAATATATAAATAAATAAAAATTTTGGGGTCCAACAATTCTCCCCTTAAGGAATTTCATCCTTGAAATTCTTACCTGAGTCTGCAAAAAGGTGTGGATACTTCTCCTTCATGGCTTCTAAATGTTCCCATGTTGCCTCATCTCTTGCATGGTTCTTCCATAAGACTTTAACCAGCTTCACAGTCTTGTTTCTTAAGACCTTTTCCTTTGAGTCTAAAATCTCTACTGGTTGTTCTTCATAAGTCAAATCCTCTCTTAATTGAACTTTTGAAGGTTAGACTATGTATGAAGGATCGGATCGATACTTTCTCAACATTGACATATGGAAGACATTGTGAATCTTGGATAATTCTTGTGGTAGGGCTAACTTGTAGGCTAAAGGCCCAATCTTCTCAATACTTTCATAAGGGCCTATTTATGTTGGACTAAGCTTGCCCTTACCAAATCTTAAGACTCCTTTCCATGGAGAGGTTCTAATAAATACTTTGTCTCCAACTTCATATTCCATCTCCTTTCTATGTGCATCTGTATAGCTCTTCATCCTATCTTGAGCTACCTTGAGTCTCTGCTTCACCAATTTAATCTTATCAATTGTAGCTTATACCAAATTAGGTCCTAAAAGTCTTCTTTCACCTTCCTCATCCCAACAAATAAGAGTTCTGCACCTCCTACCATACAAGGCTTCAATAGGTGCCATTTGAATTCTTGAGTGGTAGGAATTATTGTAAGCAAACTCGATTAAAGGCAGATGATCATCCCATGAGCCTTTGAAATCAATAACACAAGCTCTTAACAGTGCCTCCAATGCCCGTTTTGTCCTCTTTGATTTGCCATCAATCTGTGGATGGAAAGCTATGCTAAAATACAACTTGGTTCCCAAAGCCTCTTGTAAGCTTTCCTAGAATCTGGAGGTAAATCTGGGATCTCTATTCGAGACTATAGAACTTGGAATCGCATAAAGTCTAATTATTTCATCTACATATTTTTTGGCCAATGCATTCAAAGAATTCGTTTGTTTAATTGACAGGAAATGTGCTGAGTTGGTTAGCCTATCAATAATCAGCCATATTGCGTCATGCTTCCTGCTAGTCCTCGGTAATCCTATCAAGAAATCCATTGTAATCTTCTCCCATTTCCATTCAAGAATAGACAAAGGTTTTAGCTTTCCGATAAGTGCTTGATGTTCTACTTTAACTTGCTGACATTCTAAGCATTTTCTAGCATACTCTGCAACATCTTTCTTAATTCCTTTCCACCAAAAGTGCTCTTTTAAATCTTTATACATTCTTGTACTTCCTGGGTGCATTGCATATGGAACATTGTGTGCCTCGTCAAGAATTTCATCCTTCAACTCTAACATGTCCGGAATACATAATCTATTACCTACCACAATCAATCCATCTTCTCTTATCTCTATTTCAGAAGGCTTACCATTTTTAATTTCTTCTCTGAGCTTACTCAAGTACTCATCTTGCTCCTGCAATTTCTTAATCTCTCATTCAACACTGGCCTTATTCTAAAATTAGCCAATATACAACCAGATTCGACTTATCGCAATGTCACCTTAAGTTTGGGTAATTCCTTCAACAAAGGAAAGTATACTGTCTCCATATGTGCCATAGTAGATTTTCTACTCAATGCATCTGCTACTACATTAGCTTTCCCCGGGTGGTAGTCTATCATCAAATCATAATCCTTCAGTAGCTCAAACCACCTTCTTTGCCTTAGATTTAGCTCTTTTTGGCTCATCAAATATTTAAGACTCTTGTGGTCTGTAAATACCTTGGTGGTGACTCCATATTTTCAACACAAAAATTATGGCAGCTAACTCTAAGTCATGTGTCAGATAATTCTTCTTATAGGGTTTCAATTGCCTAGAAGCATAGGCAATCATTTTATCTCCTTGCATCAACACACATCCCAATCCCTTCCTTGAGGCATCACTATATACTATATATTCATCACTACTAGAAGGCAATTTGGTGCAGTTGTGAGCCTATTTTTCAATTCCTCAAAGTTCCTCTGGCATTCTTCTGTCCATACAAACTTCTAATTCTTCCTTGTCAATTTGGCAAGTGGGGCTGCTATCATGGAAAAGCCCTCCACAAATCTTCTGTAATAACCAGCTAAACCCAAGAAACTCCTCACTTCTGCTATATTCTGAGGCGCTTCCCATTTAACTATCGCTTTTATTTTTCTTGGATCCACATGAACACCTTGTTTTGAAATTACATGTCCAAGAAACACCACTTCCTGTAGCCAAAATTTACATTTATTGAATTTGGTATACAACTCTTTCTTCCTAAATGTCTCCAAGGCAATCCTTAAATGTTCTTCATGCTCCTTATCATTCTTGGAATAAACCAATATATCATCAATAAAGAGTATGATAAATCGGTCTAAAAAAGGCTTGAAAACTCTATTCATTAAATCCATGAAGGCTGTAGGGGCAATCGTTAATCCAAAGGGCATGACTAAGAACTCAAAATGCCTATATCGGGTTCTAAAAGTAGTCTTTGACACATCAGACTCCTTTATTCTCAACTGATGGTAACCTGATCTCAAGTCTATCTTTGAGAAGACTTTTGCCCCTTTCAATTGGTCAAACAAATCATCTGTGTGTGGAAGAGGATATCTATTCTTAATGGTGACATGATTCAGCTTTCTGTAGTCCACACACATTCTCAATGATCCATCTTTCTTCTTCACTAAAAGAATCGAAGCTCCCTAAGGTGAAGAGCTAGGCATAATGTAACCTTTTTCCAACAGCTCTTCTAACTACTCCTTAAGCTCTTTCAGTTCTTCCGGAGCCATTCTATAAGGTGGAATTGATATCAATGTAGTACCTAGAAGAAGTTCGATGGGAAACTTAATTTCCCTAGGCAGTGATAGTCCTGGTAATTCCTATGGAAAGAAATCCGGGAATTCCATGACCACAGGGATTTCTTCTAACTTTCCTCCATCTACTTTCGTGTCTACCGTATATGCCAAGAATGCTTCACATCCTTTCCTCATCATTTTCTCTACTGTTAGAGCCGAAATAATTCTAGGTGTGCTTACTTTCCTGTCCCCCATAAACACCACCTTTCTACCATTATCCAACACAAACTCTACTATCTTTTGTTTGAAGTCTAAATTGGCATTATATTTTTCTAACGTATCCATGCCCAAAATCACATCTAATCCCCCCATCTTCAATGGCATTAAATCCACCACTAATTTTTCTCCACTAATGAATATTTCACAATCTCTATAAACTTGACTAACAATAATATACTGACCAACAGGGGTACCAACCATCAAAAGACTATCTAGTGGGCTCAAATTTCTATCATGCATAATTCTACTTGACGAAACAAATGAATGAGTAGACCTCGGATCAATTAAAACAATAACATCATCATTAAGCAATTTAACCATACTAGTCACAACCTGTGGAGCTGTTTTTGCGTCCTCCCTCATCATTGCAAACACTCTAGCTGATGCTTGGCCCCTCTGTCTTCCTGGAGGATTCACTTTCTAGGCTGCAGCAGAACTTCCCACTTCCGTTGTAGTCTTAACTCCCATAATCTCAACCCTTTTCAAAGCTTGCATCTGAGTTCCTTCCCATCTTGCATACTACAGACACTCTCTAGCCATGTGCCCTTTTTCTCCGCAGTTAAAACAAGCTCCACTCAGCCTATAACACTCCCCTCTATGGAATTTGCCGTAATGGTCACATTTGGGAGTGGATGACTTATCCCACTCTCCCCTTCTACTACCTCTAGCCGTTGAGGCTTGATGAGAGACAATTCTTATCTGTTTGGACCTGCTTGTGCCACTGCTCCTATCCTCAAACTGTACGGGGAAAGTCCCGGCACTCCTCTTTGATATAGGAGTACTACCTCCCCTCTTGAACTGTTCTCTCCCTTTTTTTCTTTCTGTTTACTGCACTCTTTATGTTTTCCACATTCTTAACCCTCAATGCCACTTCTACTAGCTGTTGAAAATCACAGAAATTCTGTGCCATCAATTTTTCCCTGATGGCTAAATGCAACCCCGCTTCAAATCGATGACACTTAGTCGCTTCACTCATCATCATCTCAGCTGCATATCGGGACAGTTGTGTAAATCTGCGCTCATATTCGCTCACTATCATCTCCCTCTGGGTGAGACTTAGAAATTCCCTTTGCTTCTGCTGGATATACACCTCAGACAAATATTTCTTCCTATAAGCAGCTAGGAAGTCCTTCCATGTCAACACTGGCGGTTTCATCTGACTCCCCGATACACTTTCCCATCAATGCAGAGCATCTCCCTGGATAAAAGCGTGAGCAAATGCCTGGAACAACCTAGGATACAAGGGAGTAGGCACTTGCCCTTGCAGAAGAGGTGACTCATGCGTCTGTGATCGAATGGGCTAACTACCATGCCCTACAGAAGCCCTAGCATTTCCTAGGGCTCTAGACTCATCAGTACTCTTCTCTCTTAGTGGAGAGTTAGGTGTAATAGATCCTTGCAAAACTCCTTGTGTTCTTCTATGAGGTGGCATCTTACTCCTCCAATTTAAACATTAACAATTGGCTTACGTGTCATTTTAATCTTATTTCCTACAAATATACATGATATGCTTGTCACTTAATGCAATTAATCAATTCAACAATGCAACAATTAATCACACATTATAATAACTTATACCACTATGTATTCTAAGCCTAGGAGCCTTTAAAAAGCCTAAGCTCTGATACCAGAAATGTTGGGCCCCAGGTTGCAGTACCTATTTCGAGGCTACTATTTGAGACCGCCTGGTAACGGTCATGAGAGAGGAAAGTTGGAAATTTCGATTTGTTGGAAAATTTTTCAGCATCAGCACTGGCGGGTTCGCCGCGAAAAACTAAATGTTTCACCGTGGCGAACGAGGGAATGTTTACAAGGACCTTTCGAGAAAAGTTCGCCGCGACCAACATCTGGCTTCGGCGAAGCCCCAAGGTCGAGCAATGCACCCTTCAGTAAAAATATGCTGCAGCAAAAGTCATTCCTTCACCGTGGCGAAGTTCTAGATTAAACACCAACACCTCTAAGGAAAAATATGCCTCGGCGAAGTTCCAAATTAAACGAGAGTACCCTCTCGGGAAAGGTTCGCCGTGGAAAAACCTACGAACCAGCAATCCAGTCCTAAACATCAAACACACTAATTATACTTACATACAATTCCAATCAACCATTAACAACTCAATAAAAGATAGATATGAATATATGCAAAAGAAACTTCTTCCATTCATAATCTCATTACTAAATTGAAACAGAGTTTGAGCATAGCTTTAGTTACATATCAACAACTACATAAATAACTTAATACAAAATACAAATGGATGCTCATGTTTTATATGCTGATAAAGCTAGTCAACAAAAGTCGAACTAACTTAGTTATAGAAGTTAACTATTTCGGAGTTTGCCAAAGCTTTTGCAAGGACTGCTAGCCTTCTTTTTCTGCACCTGAGGAGGGAAAATAATGGGTTGAGCTATGAAGCTCAGTGCCTAATATATTTATAGCCATTGGTAATGAGCATAACCAAGCATATATATTGTTGGACCAATGGTGGTTGACAAAATAAATACCTTAATGTTTTGATAATAATAAAATGTATAGAATTG
>JAOSBL010000002.1:10473664-10484409 GCA_027568915.1 Erythroxylum roraimae
GGGGGGGGGCAGAATGGAGAATAGTGATTGAACACATGGCCTTCTTCTGGGAACTTGTTTCTTTGTTGTTCTTACTCTGTCTACGTTGTTTATTTTTTATATATAGAATTCGGGAACTGTTATGCATTTAGAATTTGTGATTTAGCGTTCATGAACTGGTCAGATGGTCAGGCATAAGAATCTGGCTAACACCTAAGGTCAAAATGTCAAAGTGGGTTAAAGAGTGGGTGCAGTATTTGCTGTTTATTTATCTGTTCGTTTGTTGCAGATTGGAAAAGAAGCAAACAATACATTCATTTTTACACAAAGCTTTTTTTTTTTTTAATCTTGCTGTTTCATATCACATAAAATTGTTGGCTGCAAGTTGATATCTTCTTTTCATTACAGCTAGATGTGGATGAAGAAAGCTTTGAGAGTGATGGAGATGGAAAATGGCCTTTCCGTAGTTTTGTTGAGCAGCTTATCCTTGACGTATTTGACTCGAGTAAGTTTTCATATGTTGTGCAAAGTTTAGAATTATGACTGTTATTTTGTTGTCATATGATATTTTCCCTGCAAAATATTGGCAGTTTGGGAGGTTCGTCATGGCAGTATAATGGCTTTGAGAGAAATTTTAACCCATCATGGTGGTTCTGCTGGGGTGCTTTTACCTGAATTGAGTTTGGATGGTACTCTGGATGATTTGAAAGAAATGGAACATCCTGCTTCATTCAAGAGAGAGAGAGAAATTGATTTGAATATGCAAGTTTCATCAGATGACTTGGAGCCACATCTCAAAAGGCCCAAATTTGAATATGTTTCATTTCAATCAATGAATGTTTCATCTGTAGATTGTGGTCATTTAAACACTAGTGTTAAAACTGAAGATGGTGGATGGAATCTACCTGCAGTGCAGGTGAATGGACAGGCCGATGTTAGTCCTGTTAAGATGGAGTTGGAGTCTTACCCTCCCAGTATAAGTGACTCATCTAAGGTGACCAATGAATTGGGAGACCCAAGATCTTATAGTGGAGATAATGATTCTTTTGGCGTGAATACGCCTAGGAACCTTCCAGAGAGTACTGAGCTGATGAACTTTGTTAAGGTGGCCAAACATTCTTGGATAAAGAATAGTGAATTTCTGCAAGATTGTGCTGTTCGTTTCTTGTGTGTACTATCACTAGATCGGTAAGGCTTCTATTTCGTGGATTTAATCAGTTGGTTGGTTTATGTTCTTTTGTTCTTTCATTATGCTGAGCATAATAACAGCCAGTCCTAAAACTCCAATCTATTAATTTTCTATGTTCATGATTGTCCATTCCTTTATATCTTTTATGTTGCTTGGCAGTTTTGGAGATTATGTATCCGACCAGGTTGTTGCCCCAGTACGGGAAACTTGTGCACAAGCATTAGGGGCTGCATTCAAGTATATGCATCGCTCTTTAGTGCTTGAAACATTGAATGTCCTCCTCCAAATGCAGGTAAATATTGTTCATAAATGGTACCTGTCTTTTTTTGCATCTGGTGTTTTCTTTTTGTTTTTAATTCTTTATTTGTTTCCTCTTTGTTCAGTGTAGACCAGAATGGGAAATTCGTCATGGAAGCCTTTTGGGTATAAAGTATTTGGTTGCTGTGCGACAGGTAAGACATTTTTATATCTGGTGTCATTAGTGTACATGTAGGTCTATCATGGGTTTTCTCCCCCATTCTAATACACTTGTTAGTTGCTCAATTCCCTACTTTTGATTCATGGAACTAGTTATCTAGAGAATTTGTGCTTGACCTGTAGCTTGCATTGATTGATCTGGGCTGATGCAAGAGCTCAGTCTTGTCTGAAAATGTGCTCCTGTTGATGCTCTTTCCAACTTATGTTAATTTTCGTGTTTGGTTCCAACTTCTTTTTGTCATGTGTCTTGGCCCCTTTTCTTGCATCAGGAGATGCTGCCTGATTTGCTAGGATATGTTTTGCCTGCTTGTAGAGCTGGACTGGAGGACCCTGATGATGATGTGCGGGCGGTTGCTGCAGATGCTTTGATACCCACTGCTGCTACTATTGTTTCTCTAAAGGGTCAAACATTACATTCCATTGTTATGCTCCTTTGGGATATACTACTCGATTTGGATGATCTTAGCCCATCCACAAGCAGGTACGTTCTCATCCTCGGAACCTTACTGATGCGCGCCAAGTCCTTATAAATTAAGGGTAAATTAGGGGAAGGGAAAGAGGGAGCTGAGGGAACAAGAAAAAACAAAAGAAGAAAACAAGAACGGAGGGAGCAACAGAATAGAATCATATTAAGAGAAGGGAACATGAATTTAGAGAACATAAGGAGGCAAAAACACTTGAATCTTTATTGGTAGGCAAAATCAACTGATAACAATATATTAAACTTCGTATTTATGGCATTATAAACTTAATTCTTATACTAACTGGAATATTAACTCAAAATAGAAGCAAAATCATAATCCAAATAAGACTAACAGGAGCTCAATTCTAAAATGAACTAAATATATAATCTACTTTTTATATGTGTACTTCTGTGATGAGATTGTCTGCATCACCTATCCCTTTCCTTTTTTATTTCTTGATAATTTTCATTTTGAAGTGTTAGGAAGGCACAAAGAAAATCTTTTCCTTAGTTGTGTGCTTTCAAGTAACAATATTTACTTAACAACATTACTTTTGCGCCTAAAACAAGAATGATTCTATTGGGAAAACTATATGTTATAAAACAGGATTAGAAATGTGCATCATATGTGTGTTCAGACGTGGCTAATTTGAAAGTGATTAGGACCTAAGACGAAGCAAGGCACAAATGTGCTGAGTAATCTTAAAAGATATATCACATTCTTGATTACTTCGAATACCTATCCTACACTTTATTGACAAATTGATGATTGAATCACCACAATGTTGACAATAAATATTTCTTGTCACTAAGTCTAATTTATGATGAGTTCTGATGCTATCACGATGTGCAAGAAAAGGTGACTCGCAACATTGATTACTATATGCCTCATGCACTAGTCTAGTGATATTGTTAAGAATGTGCATGATATTTCTCTATGCATCTCAAAACTCTTTTTGGAGCTGATATTCTTACGAGCAACTCGCAGGCAGAATTTTGATTAGGATAAATCAGATATCATTCGTGGAAAGTACCTCAAATTTGAAATATTCTCTTGGTTGTTTCTCAACTGGCACCAAACTTGGCTGTTTAACAAGGATTTAAGTCTTTTGATATTAGGTTCTTACTGAACTTTAAGCAAAATGATTGCACTAAACTGGTAATTTGGTGCTATAAAATAACTTTATTAGGTTTGAAAGGTCTAGGTGGCCCATTGTTCCATACAATATTTGAACTGTAAAATTGCCTATTATTATGCATTTTATATATATTGTTACCTTTTTGTAATTCTGCTTTACTTTCTCAGAATTGATATGTTTTCCTGCATTACCTTCCTGGAACATAGTCACCTTCTTCTAGCTGTAGAGAACAATAGCATCTCTGCCACATTAGAACACGTCAGATTTATAAATCTTTGTTGTCCTGAGATGAGAAAACACTTCATGGTAGTTTAAATGTATGGAGGCCGTATATGATTTCTATTTCTAATTATCTGTTATTGTTTTGCAGTGTGATGAATCTGTTGGCAGAAATATATTCACAAGAAGAGATAATTCCTAAAATGATATCAAAACAGAAGCAAGAGTTGGATTTAAATGAGATAGGCTGTGTTGATGATACTGGAGAAGGAAGAAACTTGCAGGAAAATCCTTATATGTTGTCAACATTGGCGCCCCGGTTGTGGCCATTCATGAGGCATAGTATCACATCAGTTCGATATTCAGCTATTCGAACTTTGGTAATTCTTTCTCTAAGTGCTTTCATTTATTTTGGAATTTCTATATGTTTACACACTTCAAATTTTTGGTTGCCAATTGCCATGTTTGTTATAAGCTCTTATTGCTGATTGCACTGCTTACTGCTCTTCACATTTTTTCTTATTTTAGTGATGAACTATATGCGAGCCTCATTATTTCATTTCCGTTTTGTTTCTGTAAGAAGTTTTACCTTCTTCATATTGATTGGGGAATCTTATTTGCAGGAGAGATTGCTTGAAGCTGGCTACAAGAGGAACATCTCTGAACCATCGGATACATCATTTTGGCCCTCTTTTATTCTGGGAGATACTTTACGTATTGTCTTTCAGAATTTGCTGCTGGAATCAAACGAAGAAATTCTGCAGTGCTCTGAGAGAGTTTGGAGGCTTCTTGTTCAGGTTTCTTTCTGAATTTGATGTCATTCTATTATAGAAGCATAAATTATTATCTCTACCATACAATCTACTCAATTTTGCCCACTCAAGAGTTGCTCAAAATGAGAAGATTTTGTAGTTCAGAGCATCATCTTGTAAACTAAACTGAAACATGTTATGACACAAAATTTTGGTAATGTGGATTAGAAATTGTGCAACGAAGTATTGACCCTGTTAAAAAGGAACATCTATTAACTTGCAGCTGTGATTTAGTTTCTCTGAATGTTTCAAGTTTTCTTGTTACTGTTCTTATCTTTTCCATGGTTTTGTTCATTTGATTTTAGTGCTCAGTGGAGGATTTGCATGCTGCTGCTTGTTCATACATGTCTTCATGGGTAGAACTTGCAACTACTCCTTATGGTTCACAATTAGATTCTGCAAAGATGTTTTGGCCTGTTGCTCCCCCTCGAAAGTCTCATGTTCGAGCTGCTGCCAAGATGAGAGCTGCCAAGCTTGAAAACGAGTTCTCTGGAAACGTTTTCTTGGATCCTGTGAAAGAAACAATACTGGAGGAAAAGAATGGAGATGCCTCTTCTGGTGCAGTTAGAATAATTGTGGGATCTGATGTTGAAATGTCAGTGACTAATACTCGAGTGATTACGTCATCAGCATTGGGAATTTTTGCTTCCAGGTTGTGCGAAGCTTCCATCCAATATGTACTAGATCCACTATGGAATGCCCTTACTTCCTTATCTGGGGTCCAGCGTCAGGTAAATTTGTGTATTTTGATATTTAAACATCATCTGAACCTCCCTCTCTATTTCTCTCTGACAATGATTGATTTGGTTTATTAGGTGGGTTCAATGATACTTATATCGTGGTTCAAAGAGATTAAGAGCAATGACCTCTCTGGAAAGCAAGGAGTTTTGCCTGCTTTTCCCAATCATGTAAAAATGTGGCTGTTGGATCTGTTGTCCTGCCCTGACCCTGCATTTCCCACAAAAGATTCACTCCTTCCTTACTCTGAGCTCTCCAGGACATATTCAAAGATGCGTAATGAAGCAGGGCAGTTATTAAATGCTATAAATTCATCTGTTGTGTTTGAAAAGTTATCAACCACCAGAATAGATGTTGAAAGTTTGACTGCTGATGCCGCGATCAATTTTGCATCAAAGTTGCCGCAGTTTTACAATGATGCTGCTGGTAACGATGCTGTTGACCGCGAAATTATCGACAGTATTGATTCATTAAAACAACGACTTCTGGCAACTTCAGGCTATCTAAAATGTGTACAGGTATTCTGAGGATGGATTATTATATGTTATAACCTTGAACATGAATGTTTAAGATGCACTTATTAGTTTGAGTTAGAATATTTCTTTGGTCAAACCTATTAGGATGTTAATTTTGCAATTACTTAATACTTCCAATATACCTTCGTACACATCAAGGTGATTTTTGCAAAAATTATTTTGCTTGGTTGACTTATATGTCCAATCCTACCTTTGCAATAGAACTGCCATGTTAAATGAATCAATACTTTATATATCCCCTATTGACTTATCTGTTAAAATCTGCAGAGCAATTTGCATATTACTGTATCTGCTTTAGTTGCTGCTGCAGTTGTCTGGATGTCTGAGCTTCCTGCACGACTTAACCCTATAATCTTGCCCCTAATGGCCTCAATTAGGAGGGAGCAGGTTCTTCTTTTCTTTTCCAGTTAAATATCTTTTCATTGAATCATAACTGTTTCTGCATTCTGACATGTGTTTCATCGCTGTACAAGGAGGAAATATTGCAACAGAAAGCTTCTGAGGCACTTGCAGAGCTGATTTACTGTTGTATTGCACGTAAGCCTAGTCCAAATGATAAATTGATCAAGAACATATGTAGTTTAACATGCATGGATCCTTGTGAGACACCTCAAGCTGGAGTTATAAATTCTTTGGAGATGGTTGATAATCAAGATTTCCTCTTTTGCGCAAGTGGTAGTGGAAAGCAGAAGGCAAAGGTTAATATGCTAACTGGTGGTGAAGACCGATCAAAAGTTGAGGGCTTTATCAGCAGACGTGGTTCTGAATTTACATTGAAGTTCTTATGTGAGAAGTTTGGTGATTCATTATTTGATAAAATACCAAAACTATGGGATTGCCTCACAGAAGTTCTAATTGCTGGCTGTTCTGCCAACGAGGATCAAATTGCACAAGCTATTGAATCTGTAAAGGATCCACAAGTCATGATAAACAACATACAGGTACTTTTTTGCTTCAGATATATTATGGTTATTAGTTGCTTCAGTACTTCGTATATGAATTATCTTTTGGATTGTTGATTCATTTTTGCTTTACAGGTCGTCCGCTCAATTGCTCCATTGCTACATGACTCATTGAAACATAAACTTCTTACTCTTCTCCCTTGTATCTTCAAATGTATTCGTCATTCTCATGTTGCAGTTAGGTTAGCTGCGTCAAGGTGTGTTACTTCAATGGCTAAGTCCATGACAGCCAATGTTTTGGCAGCTGTAATTGAGAATGCAGTTCCTATGCTAGGTGATGTCACTTCAATCCATGCTAGGCAAGGTGCTGGCATGCTAATTAGTCTCCTGGTTCAGGGACTGGGAGGGGAGTTGGTCCCATATGCTCCTTTGTTAGTTGTTCCACTTCTAAGGTGTATGAGTGATTGTGATCATTCTGTGAGACAGAGTGTGACCCGCAGTTTTGCCGCCCTTGTTCCTCTTCTTCCACTAGCCAGAGGCCTGCCCCCACCCAGTGGATTGGGTGAAAATTTAACAAGAAATTCAGAAGATGTTCAATTTTTGGAGCAGTTGCTTGATAATTCGAACATCGATGATTACAAGCTCTGCACCGAATTAAAAGTGACATTAAGGAGGTTGTAATTTTATCATTTTGAAAAAAGATATTGCTGTTTGGGTAACTCTTTTTGTTATGATATACAACCAACCTGTTGGGTTGTTGGACATTTTATCTTCTAAACTCACATGACGGTGGTTGCTGCTTTTCCAGGTATCAACAAGAAGGTATAAATTGGCTAGCTTTCTTAAAACGATTCAAGCTTCATGGAATTCTATGTGATGATATGGGGCTTGGTAAGACATTACAAGCATCAGCAATTGTTGCGTCTGACATGGCAGAGCGTCGTGCTCTGAATAGCTCTGAGGATGTCCAGCAACCTTCTTTAATTGTTTGCCCTTCAACACTTGTTGGACACTGGGCGTTTGAGATAGAGAAGTATATTGATATATCTCTGATAAGCACCCTACAATATGCTGGTTCTGCCATGGAGCGCATCTCACTTCGAGAACAGTTTGATAAACATAATGTCATCATAACCTCATATGATATGGTTCGCAAAGATATTGATTTCCTTGGACAGATTCTTTGGAATTACTGTATTCTAGATGAAGGACATATAATAAAAAATGCAAAATCCAAAATTACAGTTGCAGTTAAGCAGTTAAAAGCTCAGCATCGTCTAATTCTTAGTGGAACACCGATCCAGGTTGGGCAATGATGCAAAAGCACTCTAAAATTTGAAATTTAAGTTCAATAAACTGATAAGTGGCTTATTGTGTATCGCAGAACAATATCATGGATTTATGGTCCCTCTTTGACTTTCTAATGCCCGGATTTCTTGGTACAGAGAGACAAGTTAGTATTCAATGCCACTGTTCTGTTTCCAAGCTTTATGTTATGTTTATACAGCAATCGACTGACTTCTTGGTTCTTTTTTGATCTTTATACCACTCGGACACTTTAGTTAACTTTGAGGCTCTGTTACACTACATACTTGTGAGGCCCATTAGTATATCCTACTTCTTTGAGTTGCATTTGTTATGCCTTTGGTGCTTCTTGCATATTATATTCTGCTGCTCTTGGGTCTTGAATCATTTTCTCCATTGGTTCTGAATTCTTGCTCCTTTTAAATAGTTTCACTGTTTTTGTTGCAAAAGGCCTGTTAGGTAGATATCTCTGCATCTTAGCAGTGAAACTTTGGCTATTTTTTTAAACTTGTCTGTTTTGTTTTATGTTTCCCCATAATGGCAGGATTTAGGGTCATAAGGCCTCATTTATGGAACATTATTTATCTTGGAATTTGTGAAACGAGCCATTGATTGTCATAACAGTAAGGTTTAATACAGCTAGCCTTATTGAATACTTTAGAAAATAGCTTTTGGTGGTAAATTTGGTATTGGATTCGCTGCACTTCCAATTCTTGTATCTTTAGTTGACTGATAAATTTTAGGAAGGAAATTTGAGTTTTCTGCTTGTACATACAATTTTTTTTTTATCTCACCTGTTACTTGATATTCATTTGTATTTGATGTCATTTTTGCAATCTTGATTGAATATTGACATTCATATGGCAGTTCCAGGCTACCTATGGGAAGCCATTGTTAGCTGCTAGGGATCCTAAGTGTTCTGCAAAGGATGCTGAGGCTGGGGCTCTTGCTATGGAAGCATTACACAAGCAGGTGTAGCATTGCCCTCTTTTTGCCCCATCCTTTCTCTGTAACTGCCATTTTTGAGGAAGTCAAGTGGTTAGTATCAACTTATTCTATTTTTAACTGGGTAACTTCTATAAAATCACAGGTGATGCCTTTTCTTCTTCGACGTACAAAAGATGAAGTTTTATCCGACTTGCCTGAGAAAATTATTCAAGACAGATATTGCAACCTTAGCCCTGTACAGCTGAAGCTTTATGAACAATTTTCTGTTTCACATGTTAGACAAGAGATTTCAAATATAGTAAAAGTAGATGAGACAGCTAATGCGGGAGTCAATAATCCTTCACCAAAAGCATCCTCACATGTTTTCCAGGTTTTTATTTATTTTTGCTTTCCCTGCCTCCTTTTAAATATAATGATATCAGTTTCCTTTTTTTTTTCAATTTTAACAAGTTGTATCCATGTTTTTCTTTCTCTCAGGCGCTTCAATACTTGCTTAAGCTGTGCAGTCATCCATTGCTTGTAGTTGGTGAAAAGATGTCTGAAGCACTTGCATCCCAAGTGTCAGAACTATTACCTGCAAATTGTGACGTGTCCTCAGAACTTCATAAGCTGCATCATTCTCCAAAATTAGTTGCTCTTCAGGAAATCTTGGAAGAATGTGGAATAGGAGTAGATGCCTCAAATTCTGAAAATGATGTCAGTGTTGGGCAGCACAGAGTTTTGATTTTTGCTCAGCACAAAGTATTGACTGCTTTATCTAACTTATGTGATTTATTTTTCTAAACATTCAGAACCTTTTGTATTTGTTGCTTAACAATACAACATCACTGCAGGCCTTACTTGACATCATTGAAAGAGACTTATTCCAGTCCCACATGAAGAAGTAAGTTTTTGTCATACCCTCAAGAAAATTGTTTGCTTTACTGTGGAAAACCTAGGTTCTAGATGTTTGTCTAGTGTTGTATTACTGAAATCTTCCTATTCTTTTAGGTTTTAAATGATAGTATAGTCGAGATTCAGTGGCACAATTAGTTAGTGGTTGTTTCTTTCTGTACTACATTTTGTTGGATACTTGGGTTAGGATTGCCATATGCAGAATGGCTGTTAACCATACATTTGCATTATTATAGAAGTGGCTATACGGTTGTTGGCACTTGAAAGTTTACCTTTTGTGCAGCAATATAATATTGATGCTTACTGATACTTTTGTATTATTTGATGCAGTGTCACATACTTACGGTTGGATGGATCTGTTGAACCAGAAAAGCGATTTGACATAGTGAAAACCTTTAATTCTGATCCTACTATTGATGCCTTATTGCTTACTACGCATGGTACAAAAATTTTTCTTTTGGCCTGCGTATGCCTTATTTTTAATTCTAATAGTTATTTTTATCACTATGGTTATTTGAAACATTAAATTTTAATTTGAAAATTTGTGATTTGCATGTAACTTGTGAAAAGATGGAATAGCTGGAATGAATATGTCATGCTTATAAGGGGTTTGGATTTTGATTTAGATATATCAACTTGAAATAACAGAATATAATTCATGATGAATGTGCTCATTCTTTCCACTGGTTAGGTCTGGATTTAGTTTGGTATGTAATTAATTATTGTAAGCTTTGTGTGAGCTTTATTTAACTTAACCTGCATTTTGAAAGAAAGACTTGTAACACTAATAGAATCTAACTTGGTTCGCGGCTTTCTTTGCAGTTGGTGGGCTTGGTTTAAATTTGACATCTGCTGATACCCTTATTTTCATGGAACATGACTGGAACCCGATGAGAGATCATCAGGTATTGGAATTCACTCTTGCTTAAAGCTTTGATTGGCCCCGGTAAATCCTAAAATAACCTGCATGAGCATATTCAGTTTTCTTTTTGTAACTTCTCAGTGGCACATGAGATTTAGAAGGGCATTGAATTTGAAATTCTAATCATGTTTGTGTTAGACCTCCAATCACTAAGGTCTATTCTAGAAGGGGGAAGGAAAGGGTAACCGAGTAAAGTTACCCTTTCTGTTATAGTGAGGGGCA
>JAOSBL010000002.1:10489056-10505915 GCA_027568915.1 Erythroxylum roraimae
AAAAATAAAATATTTTTATTAATACTTTATTAATAAATATTATATAAAATATTAAAATAAATTTAAATAAAAATAATATATTTTTAAGTTTTATTTAATTTATAATTATTATTAGTAATAAAAATATTTATTATTATTTTAAAAACAAAAAATAAAAATTCACAATAATTATAAAAATTGAAATAAATAAAATAACTAATTAAAAACATTAAAGGGAGGGAGAGATAAGAGGGAGAGAGGAAAATTTTAAAAATTTTGCAAAAAATTTTCCCTATTTTTTTAAATTTTCAGTATCGGCTGGTATTTGACTAGTATTTTAAATACTGGCCGGTACTATCCAAAACGGGTTGATACTGATGGTATTTAAACCCGATACGGCCCACCCTTTATTTCTTGCCGATTTTGGTACGGTACGTACCGGTATTTATAATATTGTCTTCAACTATTCTTATTGTTCTCCCGTTAGTAGGATTTTGAATATTTTTTCTTAGAAGTTTCAATCGACAATCTTCAGGCTTATATTTTTCCTTATTTAACGATTTCAATTTTTATTCAATTTGTAGGAATATAATTAGAAACACAAGTCAAAATTAAGTTACGTTTCATAAAATACTGTTGCATACTAAACATTATAATAAGAATCTACCCAACTTTTTTATTATAATTCTTATAAATATCCAAATATCTGAATACCTTTATTTTCTATAGATTTATTTTAAGACGAATCATATTCCAAATCCAAAAAGTAAAGTGAGATGCATCCCACCGAATTTTTGGTAGCATGGATTGCGCCAAGATTGTCCGCTATCAGCAAAGACTCTTCTTTTTCTGACAATTTCGTTAATCAAAATCAATTCCATGAAATAAGGAATTTCTTATCTTTTGGCTTGAACATATTTTGAATATCAAATTTTATATTTGTAATTTAGTGTAGACTCATAGTGCTTAAAATTTTAAACTACTCATTGCATATAAATTTTGACTTTTTTTTCAAGCTAAAGTTCAATTCATTTAATTTTTATGTCACTGATTTAAAATTAGGAAATAAAAAAATTAATAATTTGAGGAGTTATTCATAGTTGTTGAAAATTACAAGGGTTTACTTTCATGTGAAAACACTTTTGATTTTACTAGTCTGATAATAAAAACTGTGATTTCTTAGTTTCTCTTAACTCTCTACTCTTTGGAGTTTTAGCTACTTTAAATAAAATACATTTTTTCCCCAAAATTATGCTGCCCCATAACATAAAGAGTTGGTGGTATAAAAAATAAAATGTTTTAATAATTCATTCAAAATATAAATAGTTGTTATTAAATAACAAATAAGTAAATTCTTTTACCAGAGAGGAGTATTATAGATATTGACAATGTTCTGATTTTTATAATATACTGTTTGTTTTAACATTATAATTTATAATTTATCATTTATCAAAAACTTTAAACCTTTGAATTACTCCCAAAAAAGTACTAAGTTTTAGACTTTTAATGGAGCTAATTTGCAGCAGTTGAGTAATTATTTTTAATTATACAAGGTAGTTAAGTAATTAACAATTTATTATTACTTTTTATTCTAGATTAAGTGTTTGTTTGGACGGAGTTTTAGGTGGCCAATAAATACTTTTCTCCACCACAAATTTTTTTTTAAAAAAAATGTGTATTTGACTGTAAAATAAAAAACAATTATTTAATAGATATGGCTTTTTTGGCAGTCAAAATATAGCTTTTTAATAAGCTCAAATTTGGAGCTTCTCAAAAAATATTTTTCAGGTAGATTTTTTAGATCAATTAATGAGTCTATTTTTTAGTCCCTTTTGTCCTAATGTTTTACATATTATTCCTACAAATACCCACAAACTTATCTTTCCGTTTATTATGTATTTAACTATTTACACAACTTGGATATTTATTTTGAGATTTATATAATATTATTTAGCTTTTTTATATGTTTTACTATTTATTTTTTATATTAGTTTACTTATGTTATAATCTATATAAAAAGATTTGGTTAGATATATTTTCATTTATATTTCGTATGGTTTAAAATTACATAATATATTTTTGGCTCTTTCAAAAAATCTCTTTTTTAAATGATAAGCAAACAGTCTCTGTTATCTCTTCATTAAAAAACATGTTTTTGGGCCAATTTATCATTAAAACAAAAATTCGAGGCTGATCCACATCACCATGCTTAGAACAAATCAGGTAATGCAATCCCACCAATACACACAATTACTAACATGTGCCACAGAAATGGGATATGATTTCTTTCTTAAGATTTGGTCAAAAAAACGAGTTCTAAACCAGAAAATTTAGTACATGATGTGTCCAAACGCGTGATTTGATTCCAAAAATAATATCATATCAAATGGAATGGAAATGAGATTTTGTGTGTGTATGTGTTTCTTGGAAATTTACATCACCAGCTTCTTATATTGTTAAAAAAAAAAAACATCATTCTTACCTTAAAATTGAAGACAAGTTCACGTTACCCTTCACACGTTTTGCACACTGAGATTATGTTTATTATATGTACGTAAGAAGAAAGCCAACGTACCAAATATGAAATGGAAATCAATATTACGTTAGACCAAAAGTCGGGTCCCAGGTAAACAAAGGTTCCGTTCTCTTTCTGACAGACTATGCAGTCTGTTCGAGTACCGCAGTTCTCATGTACTCAAGTCTATCACCATCAAACAGGATTTTCACTCACACACGGAGAGTAATATCTAAGTATACTGTATACCCACAACTTTTTATTCTTTCTATTCATTAAAAAACATGCTTTTGGTTTTGGACCAATGTATCTTTTATTATAATAAAAATCTTTCTTATAACACGGCCTGTCCTAGTTTCAACTAACCTCGTTATGTTAATATGTTATAAAGACACAATCTTTTTCCAAAATATCATCTGGGTTTTTCCTCTCTGTTTGGAATCTGGTAAGTAGAGAGAGATGGGTGGTGGGGGTGAAGAAGGTGAGACCTTAGAGTTCACACCCACATGGGTAGTGGCTGCAGTGTGTACGGTCATAGTGGCTATATCTCTTGCCGTGGAGAGAGTGCTCCATTATGGTGGCAAATATCTTAAGACGAAGAATCAGAAGCCTCTTTATGAAGCCCTTCAGAAAGTTAAAGAAGGTAATCTTTTTCTCATCCCTTCCTTCGTTTCTCTCTAAGCATTTCTCGTTCCCAGATAGAATCTCCAAGTTGAAATGCACAATCTTACTTGAAAAGAGGGTCCAAGTAATGTTTTAGAGACAGAATTGTGCGGCTTTCTGTTTAGTCGTGCTTTCTCCTCGTAGGCGTCCGCATGTGCAGGAGTTCTGTGCGTGCATAATTTTTAGGAGGAAATGTTGTCACTTATCCAAATTTTATTTGTATGTGTTCTTGGATAAAACTTCTTTAGATGGAATTATGGCTAAGTGTGAAAATAAGGTTCAACTTCTGATAGTAGGACTTATTTATTTTGAAAAATTGGATAGTTTTGCCACATTTGAACTGTATTTAATAATTATAAGGAAATATTCGCGTAGTTATTTTCATTTCCATGGCACTGATGTTTTGGCCATAGGAACCTTGGCATTGCAATTCCCACTTTGAAGAAGATTGTGTTATGTGCCCTTTCTTCTTGCTCATTTGTCAGAGTGTTTGCATTGTGTTTCTTGACGGTAAATTTTCCTGGCAGAGCTGATGCTTATGGGCTTCATATCACTGTTGCTAACGGTAACTCAGAACATAATCTCCAAAATCTGTGTGCCCGAGCATGTGGTTAATAATATGCTTCCCTGTTCACTCAAGGATAAAGAGAAAGAAACACATAAATCAAATACTACTGAACATTTTCAGAGATTCTTTACTACAGCTATAACTGGAACTGCTCGACGGCTTTTAGCTGAAGAACAATCATCAGAATCCCCCACTGGTTACTGCGCCAAGAAGGTAAAGATGCTTTCCAGACTCATACTTTTTGTGTTAACAATATCCTCTCATTGCTTAAAGTGAAAACAAATGAAAGCATGAACTGAAGGCTGGGAAAGACTTTCTGATACTTATCAAGTGTCTTTTAAACACTTATAGGACAGTTTCTTTAGGTGGTACAATTATTTTGAACAGTAATTAGAATTTAAAAGAAGATGGACATAGATTATTTAAGGCCTATGGATGCATTAGCTTCGAAAAGTAATCAAAACCAGGGAGCAGGGGACGGAGGTTAGAGAAAAGGTCAAAAGTTATATTGGAGTGATTAACAGTATCATGCTGTTGCAGATTATCAAAGTTAGTACTCATCTACTTCATTCAAATTGTGCATAATTCATGTTATATTCTCTGCTTTCCATTGTCTTAGAAATCGTCATTCTTTGATTCTCTAATTTCAGCAAAATTGAATCAGAAATTGTCTGCTTTGACTAATTTTCTGATTTTCCACTTTTCCTCAGGGCAAGGTGCCATTTTTATCAGTAGAGGCGTTACACCATTTACATATCTTCATCTTTGTCCTGGCCATTGTCCATGTGACTTTCTGTGTTCTCACTGTCGTTTTTGGGGGAGCCAGGGTAAGAATCTTATGTGATTGTTTCTGATGAGTTCAAATCGTAACAATTATTTTTGATTTTTTAATATCCTTTTTCATGATTTAGATTCGCCAATGGCAACACTGGGAGAATTCAATTTCAAAAGATCGATATGACACAGAGGAAGGTAATAATGTGTCATTATTGATGAATTTATATAACTTTCCCATTAGTTACTTGAGAATAATGAACACATTCATTGTTTGCATCTTTTATTTTGTGTGCTTGTGTGTACATGGGTTTGTTTTTTTCCTTTGTTGCGTGTTACAATTAATGAAGCCTTATCTTAAGCATGCCTTTTTCTCAATTGGGGAGGTGCTGGAACTACACGTGCAATGTTGTTTTTTTCCATCATTCTAAGAAAGCATTTTCCCAGGTTTTCAATAACGTGATTGCTTTTAATTTGTGAATGTTGCCACTAAAAACTGAACTGGTGGATGATTATTGCAAAATGATGGATTGTTTCTCTACCAAAAAGTTCTATAATGCGAATTTTAGGCTAAAAACCACCTAAAACATGAATCACAAGGATTTAGAATCTAAGATTGTCTTCAAATCAAGTAAGAAAACTTGACCCTAACCAAGCTCACTGATTAGAACAAAAGCTATAGAGATTTTGATTGCACAAGTTGTATTGATAACATCATATTAAGCTCTTGTTAAAGAAAAAAAGGAACTTCTCACAAGGTGAAGAAAACTCTTAATTTGATTTTTATATTGATGATCCTCGGATTACATCAATCAGATAGTTTTATTTATATGCATAAAATTCATAAGAACGAGAATCCTAAAATAAAAAGAAAACTAGAGTCTTAAAGGAACATTGCTTTTTAAGTATAACAAGGATTCAAATACTAACTACTAATACTACTTTAGCTAGGACTCTAGGGATCTTATTTCAATTCATATCCTTAATGTCATAAAAAATCCTAATCAACAAAAAATTTTAAAGAATCATGTTCCAATTAGAAATTAATCTCATAGCAAGTAAACTAGAAAATAACTATAAAGCAATGCTAACACGGTTTAGGCTTTAAAATTAAGTTATAGCCCAATTACAATAAAACATGCTGACTAATAACACAAAATGAACTAAAGCCCTTTAGTACATTTTAAATATGCAAATTGGGCTCTATTTAACTGAAAACAAGTGGACTAGGTTGTTAGACATTCTCCAAGCCTTGTTCTTTATATATTAAGCATATTCCATCTTCAACAACATCTAGAGAAGTGACTAATCATGGCAATGCATTTGATTCATCTTGAACAGCCTCTTTTCTTGCATCTCCATGATTAATCCTTGCAAAGTTATCTTCATGCATTTGGTCTTTCTCGTAATCATTGGACCTCCAAAACGACCACAAGAATGATTGGAAATAGGTGCTGGTGCAAGCTACTCTCCATCATTCTGGCTTTTAGAAAGTCTAGAAAAGCTTTCTGTCAGTTTTTTAATATATTAATTGCTTTTAGTTGGTGAATATTGCTTATGCAGTTTTGAAGAAAAAGGTTACTCATGTGCATCAACATGCATTTATCAAGGAACATTTTCTGGGCATTGGTAAAGATTCAGCGCTCATGGGATGGTTGGTGAGTTAATTCTTCTCGAATCTGCATTATTCTATAATCAATAATTATATCAGATCAGGGATAAGACAAAGCTCAGTACATTTCCCACCACTGGCATCTGTGGATTGTGGATATTTTTTTCAGGAAACTAGTTATGAATTGATTGTTTTCTTTTCTTTTTTGAGGAAGTTATGAATCACTTGTTGTCTTATATTTTTATTGAACTGAAATTATTTGATGGAAAGGCCCTGTATAAATGACATTAACTGAACTATAATGTGAATGATGTTTCTTCAGTAGCTTCTTCGATTCACATAATTTCTCTGTCCTATGTTTGTGCTTTTTTCATCATTACGAATCTCATAATTTCTCTGTCCGATGTTTGTGCTTTTTCCAGCATTCTTTCTTCAAGCAATTTTACGCTTCGGTGACCAAATCAGATTACATTACTTTGCGGTTAGGTTTCATCATGGTAATATATTTCACTTGGCATATTTATCACTCTCTATCATTTATCTTCTCATCTATTGCTTCTGTTGTAGACACACTGCAGATCAAACCCCAAGTTTAATTTTCACAAATACATGTTACGTGCCCTTGAAGATGACTTCAAAAGAGTTGTTGGTATAAGGCATGTGATACCGGTGGATATTTTGTCACGCTAAGTATTTTGTATCTTGTTGCATACTAGAATATACCATGACTGTTGCCAGTTTCCTTATTGATTCCCTCTGTTCAACTAATTTTGGCGTTTGCAGTTGGTACCTCTGGGTATTCGTGGTTATCTTCTTACTGCTGAATGTCAATGGTATGCCATTGCACTGAATATTTTCAGATGACGTGCTGTTCATATGTCCTTTGATTTGATATCCATTAACAATGAGAAAGCTTCATTTTTCAAAGTGTCTAATCTTCTAGTCAGATCTTAACGATTTTATGCTTCTGTTGAAATTATTATAGTTTCTCAACAAACTATTGAAAAGGGCAAAGAAGTTTAACATTTGAGACAAGTGATTGTTTCAAGTCTTAGCTATGTGTTCTCCGATAGGCTGGCATCACTGTTGAGAGTATTTGGACTTTGAAGCTTTAAACATTTGTACATACCAATGAACACTAGCTTGGCAGTTGGAACTGCTTCAGTTTATAAGTTTTTTTGCTTAGGCTATTTGAAAGAATAGACACAAAGTGGAGCAAGTTATTCATTTGCTAGTCCTTAAAACTAAATATGCTTTCCTTTTTTGCGTTCAAAATCATTTCCTTTGTCCCTTGCAGGTTGGCACACATATTTTTGGATAGCTTTCATTCCTTTCATTGTGAGTAGACTTGATTAGTATTTCCCTTGATCTTCAAGCCTGTGACTTGCGTCTTCCTACTTGTATATGCCCAGAGTAGCTATATCTGTTCTCTGCATCAAAGTAAGTGTCATGAAAGGCAGAGTCATTAGACTTAGATTACAGTTGGTAAATCCTAGGTAAATACGATGGATGAGAGAAGTGTAGTTAAAGCAAATTTGAGTTCTCCATTCTTCCTGTAGTCACCAGGGTTGATGAATCTTCAAGACAGCACTCCAATTGTATTGTTAAAATTGTAAGGAAAAGTCTTTTGATAGCTAAAGATGAAAAGGGCCTGAAAACACATTAAGCTAAATGTGATTGGGATAACTGGAGGGGCTATTAATGTGGTAGTGTCCTATTTATTGTATATGTTAAATCAATACAACAAAACAAGGTTACTCATGCTCTGTTACAGTTACTGTCGCATATGATTTTTCTATGTAATTGAAAGACAAAATTTCTGATTTAATAGATTTAAAAAATAAAGGGTAATACAAACAAGTCAGAAAAGAAGGATTGGTCATACACGTTTAACACGGACACTTATATGTTTGAAAGAGCTAATGTGATCCTGTGACTGGATTTTTTCCGAAGGGATGAACTTCTTTAGAGAGAGAGTTATCAAGAGGTGTTGACTTAAAATTACATTTTTTAGTGTTTGAGTTGCTTCTTTGTATTGTTTCGTTTCTCTGCTTGAGGAAACAGACTCTCATTGGTTTTATTGTTGGTTGTTCGTCGTTCTTCATTGTAAATGAAACGCTATATGAGACGAATTATTGGCCCGTAAGGCATCTGCTTACTCATGGATTTGTTGTCTCGTGAGTTGTGATATGGCTTTAGACCTTGTTTTCCTCATATCATGCCAAGACTTTTGTATTCATTAATATTTTGGGTCCACGTTATTGTGGAAGTGGTAACAGATCTCTTATGAACAAATGCTTTTTAGCACCTTTTACTTTTGCATGCTTTTTTATGTTTCATTTGTTCCAAGTTTAATCGTTGTACTGTTCTTCAGCTTCTACTTGCCGTGGGGACTAAGTTGGAGCACGTAATCACTCAATTGGCTTACGAGGTTGCCGAGAAGCATGTAGCCATAGAAGGTGAATTAGTGGTTAAACCATCAGATGAGCACTTCTGGTTTAATCGACCACACTTGGTGCTATTCTTGATCCACTTTATCCTCTTCCAGAATGCTTTTGAGATTGCATTTTTCTTCTGGATATGGGTGAGAAATCATAAATTATACATGGGCTTACTCAGATGGATGGTACGATAATCCTGACGTACAAGTACCTGTGCAGGTTCAATACGGCTTTGACTCGTGTATTATGGGACACGTCAAATACATCGTCCCTAGGCTAATTATAGGGTAGGAGCTAATGACTTAATGATGAATAAATGTTTACTTAGTGATGGATATGTGATAGTAATGCCGTTTTCATTTGATTCAGGGTGATCATCCAGGTACTCTGTAGTTACAGCACTCTTCCATTATATGCTATAGTGACGCAGGTGAGTAACTGAGTATGACATTGAGTGGGTTTTTGTTTTTCCTATTCTTATTGTTTTGGTTTTGGCAATGGAAATGAAGATGGGAAGTTCGTTCAAGAAGGCGATATTCTCTGAGCATACTCAGGTTGGGCTTGTTGGTTGGCGTCAGAAGGTGAAGAAGAAGATTGAGCAGAAAGCAGAAGGCTCCAACCCTAACCACGCAAGTTCTCATCAGGGAATTCAGCTTGCTCCAGTTTCCCGCAAAGACCCCGAGATTCAGCCTTCCTCAGTTGATGGGGACAAGTGAAGACAAAACCAATCTCACTTTAAGTCTGCATTAGGTCCCGTTTATCTGTTATGAACCAAGTTCATAGGAATCCAGCAGATGATGAATATTTAGTAGCTTACACTATCAATGCGTTTAGAAAGATGTGTTTTCGTTTCTTTATATGTATATATATATATATTAAAGAACAGTAATGACTTGCTTTCAAAGATCTCATCTTATGTTATGGAATTTTGCATTTCACATTAATTATCATATGTTAATTTTGCGTATCAGCATGTTATTGTTTGTTATATACTAATTTTATTTCGTTAAACTTCCTAAAATTTCATATTAAAAATGGGAATTTGATTTATAATTAAAAAACTTATTATAGATTATTTTATTACTTTTGATTAAAACTTACGAATTTTTAAATTATACGAGAATAAAAATAAAATTACCTTCCCTCAAAAAAAATAAAAAATAAAAAATAAAATTACCAGTTCTAATTAGATTATTAGCCTAGATCTTACCAAAGCCTTTAATTATGGGCTGGAACACTATCTCGTCTTTACATAAATGGCTTACGAGTGTGATCTCATCTTTTCCACATTTCCAACAGGAGGAGATTTTTATGATAATCTGAAATTTATGGATGAATCATAACGAAGTTGTGTGGACATTGTGTATTCATTCACATCAGTCTATTATAAGTTGGGCACGGACAACCCTTTCTGAATGGAAGGCAACAAAGGAATCCAGTGCTGCTCATATACCACTAAACCAACGTTTTCAAGTTTATTGGGTGGCTCCAGCTCCGAATCAATTTAAATGTAATATTGATGTGGCTTTATTGGAGAACGGTTTTTATGGCATTGACATGATAATCCGAAATTCTCAGGGGAACAATTGTGCTGGGAAAGTCATGATGCTACCAAGTTGGAGAGATCCACAAGTAGGAGAAGCCCTTTATTTTTGGGAAGCTTTGAGTTGGATCAAAACCTTATCTTTCTTCCCAATTTGCGTGGAGACGGATTGTCAGGTTGTTACTTAGTTTCTGCAATCTACGCTTACATTTTCTTCATACTTTTCAATGATTATTCAGGATTGTAAAACTCTGATTAATGAGCTTTCATTTATCTCATATGCGTTTGTTAGAAAGCTAGCGAATCAAGTTGCTCATACGATAACTAGGGCAGTTAATTCTATGCTTGGTTTTGAATGAGGGGTATGCCCTCCTTCTTTTTTGTACGATATTTTAACTATGAATCTTAATAATATGCGCTGAACGCAATCATTTTTCCTTCAAAAAAAATGTAAAAAAAGGTTCGATCCGATTAATTTTGGACCAGGTTGATCAGGTTACGAGCTGATTGTTATTTCAAAAATAAAGTCATTTTTGAAGTTTTTTTAAATAAAAAACAGAACAGGTTGGATGATGAGCTGACTCGTCCTGATTCATCGAGCTACGAGCCACTATAACCTAGGGTTGAGCCGGGCCAGGAGCAGACCCGGCCCGTTGATATCTTTAGTAATAACCCAATCCAAGCTCGGCATCACCTAAGACCCGTGCATACATTCGTCGTCTCCGTTCACCGCCAAAAAGATGACTCTCCATTCCGTGGTAATCCAAAAGCTGCTTAGAACGAACGCTCACATAGGGCGTCATGTTGCAGAGCACCACTTCAAGCTCTACACTTACGGTCTACGCAACGGCCAAGCTATTATCGATTCTGACAAGACCCTTGTGTGTCTCCGAAGCGCTGCCAATTTCATTGCCCATCTCGCGCGTGAGAAGAACGCACGTTTCCTCTTCGTCAACACCAATCCTCTCTTCGACGAGATCGTCGAGCAAATGACTAAGAGGATTGGGACTTATAGTCCCAGAGATAATATTATGTGGAAAATGGGCGGCTTTTTGACTAATAGCTTTAGCCCTAAGAAGTTTCGCTCTAGAAACAAAAAGGTCTGTACTTTTTATTCGATTTCAGTCTTTAATTCCTGGGTTTCTTTTATTTGGTTAAAGTTTGTGGTTTTTATAAACTTTTGAGTTACTTGTTAGATCTCTGTCTAATGTGGTTATCATGGAGATTTTCAAGGTTCCATGGATTTGTTTTGTTGTTGTGCGGTTTGAAACTTTGAATGATTCGGAAGAAATTTGCTTGTGTTATGCGAAGGTCTGCTTTGGGCCAATACATCCGCCAGATTGCGTTGTGGTGTTGGATACAGAGAGAAAGAGCTCGGTGATTTTGGAGGCTGACAGACTGCAGGTTCCAATTGTAGCTCTGGTGGACTCAAGTATGCCTTTGGAGTATTACAAAAGGATTGCGTATCCAGTGCCTGCCAATGATTCGGTTGAGTTTGTTTATTTGTTTTGCAATTTGATTACCAAGACAATCTTGCTTGAGCAGAAGAAGAGAGGAGTGTTGCAGGGAGATTCTGGCAAAGAAGAGCCATCTGTTTCTCTGTAACAATGTGGTTAGTATTGGTCTTGTAAGTGGATCCTGTTCTGTTGGCAATGCCAATTTATCTAGCCATGGCGTGTCTTCATTATGTTATTTACCAGGGAAGAACTAAGTTGGTTACTGTTTCTTATAGAAATGCGCTGGGTTTGTTGAGGCCTTTTTTTTTTTTTTGGCTGAGAAGATTTTTGATAGTGAAATAAATTATCTTATCTCCTTAAATTTGAAGTTTTACAGAATGAAGTTACTTTGTTGATATTGTTGGTTGACATGACTTAGGATCCTTGATCATTGTTTAATGTGCATTAAGCAATCTAGGTTTCTGTTATAGCTAGAGGGTTGACCTTTTTCAACTGATATTTGAGTACTTTAATTTGGAAGCGAGCCAACAGTTCTTGAGAAATAACTAAAAAAGTTTTCATAAAACTGCAACAAATTGAAGCATGAAGCTATGTAATGTGGTGATGTAAAAATTTGCTACTACCTATTCTGGTGTTGGAGATAACAAGAAGAATGAAGACTTGATAGCAGTTGGAGGCAGTGACAGAATTAAAGGTACCAAAACCAGCTCAGGTGCAACATGGTTAGGTTTTTATGGAATATTAAGCAGCTACTATGTTTTCCTTGTGCTTTAGTGCTAATCTGAAACAAAGTTATTCAGGTAGCCAATGGACATGAATTGCCATCTGGAATCTTTGATATGAATCCTTGGGTTGATAATTCTCTGTGGTTTGTATAATTGAAAATGTGATAATCTACAAGGTCTCAATGGATAATAGATGATACTTTGATTTAAAAATAGAGAAACAGAAAGCGGATTTGATGATAGGAAATTGTGATATGCTGTTTTGATTTGATAGGGTAAACAATGTATTCTGATTCATATTGAAGGAGGATGTTGGAATAATGGGCTTTTTCTCGGGAACTATCAAGTATCAACCAATTTTACTCGGAGCAACAGAAAGCTGATTTAGTTCTTCTTGCTTATTTTTAAGTCTATAATGTATTTGAGTGAAGTTAAATGCTTAATTGGACATTACAGATTACATAGAGTACATGATGAACTATCTTGTTCTTATAAAATTAAATTAATGAATTGTTTATTTTAGAAAATTAAAGGCGAAAGAAAGAACAAAGGCTGATGAAGTTGAAACACAAGTTAGGCTCAGGCTCAGGCTTCCCTTTTTTTCCTTTACTTCTCTGTCACTCCAAAACCCTTCTAACTCATAGTTTGGTCTCTTGTCATTACTTCTAAAACCCTTACTCCCTATCCACCATCATAAATGTACCTCTACAGCGTCATGCTGCAGCAGCCCACTGGTATCGTCTCTGCCATCAACAGCAACTTCTCCGGTAGTACACCCACGAAATCGTGGTCTCTTGTGGTAAAATTCTTGACCTCCTGCGCCCTGATGAGAGCGGTAAGCTTCAAACTTTTCTCCGTAGAAATCTTTGGTGCCATTAGTTCCTTGGCCCAATTCAGGCTTACTGGTGCTCAGAAGGATTATATCATTGTTGGGTCTGATTCAGGTAGGATTGTGATCTTTGAATTTAATAAGGACAAAAATGTTTTTGATAAAATACAGCAAGAAACTTTTGGGAAATCTGGGTGTCAACGAATTGTTCCCAGTCAGTACTTGGCAATTGACCCTAAAGTAAGGGCTGTAATGATAGGTGCATGTGAGAAACAGAAATTGGTTTATGCTTTGAATAGAGATACTGCTGCTAGGTTGACCATTTCGTCTCCATTGCAGGCTCATAAGTCACATACCATAGTTTATTCAATCTGTGGTGTCATTTGAGGGTTTGATAATCCCCTTTTTGCAGCAATTGAGTTGGATTATTCAGAGGCAGACCAGGATTCGACAGGGATGGTAGCAAGTGAGGCTCAGAAGCATTTCACTTTTTATGAGCTCTATTTAGGGCTTAATAACGTTTTTAGAAAGTGGTCTGAGCAGGTGATAATGGAGCAATTTGTTAGTCACTGTTCCTGGAGGTTTAGATGGGCCTAGTGGGGTTTTAGTTTGTGCAGAGAACTTCGTCATTTATAAGAATCAGGGACACCCTGATGTGAGGGCAGTGATTCCTTGCCATGAAGATTTGCCGGCTGAGAGAGGCGTTTTGATAGTTTCCACTGTGACTCACAGGCAGAAATCTATGTTTTTCTTCTTGTTGCAGACAGAGGATGGCGATGTCTTCAAGGTCACGTTGGATCATGAGAAGAATAAGTTAAGGAGTTGAAGATTAAGTATTTTGATACAGTACCTGTTACTGCTTCATTGTGTTTTTTGAATTCTGGATTTTTGATTGCTGCATCAGAATTTGGGAATCATGCTCTCTATCAGTTTCAAGCAATTGGGGATGAAGCTGACGTCGAGGCATCCTCAGTTACCATTATGGAAACTGAGGAGGGTTTCCAGCCTGTTTTTTTCCAGCCAAGAGGTTGAAGAATCTGGTTAGGATTGACCAGGTTGAGAGCTTGATGCCTATAATGGATATGAAAGTTGCTAATCTTTTTGATGAAGAAACACCTCAAATATTTGATCTTTGTGGGTGTGGACCTCGGTCTTCTGTGAGGATTTAGAGGCCTGGTTTGGCAATTGGTGAGATGGCTGTCTCACCGCTTCCAGGTGTGCCAAGTGCAGTTTGGACTGTGAAAAAGAATGTTAATAATGAGTTTGATGCATAATTGCATATATTCTTGTGTTTTTTAACAATGCAACACTTGTTCTTTCCATTGGGGAAACAGTTGAAGAAGTTAGTGATAGTGGGTTTCCTGATACGACTTCACCGCTTCCAGGTGTGCCAAGTGCAGTTTGGACTGTGAAAAAGAATTTTAAGTTTGATGCATATATTCTTGTGTTTTTTAACAATGCAACACTTGTTCTTTCCATTGGGGAAACAGTTGAAGAAGTTAGTGATAGTGGGTTTCCTGATACGACTTCTTGGGGAAACAGTTGAAGAAGTTAGTGATTGTGGGTTTCCTGATACGACTTCTTCCCTTGCTGTTTCTTTTATTGGCAATGATTCTTCAGTGCAAGTTCATCCAAATGGCATTAGACATATAAGGGAAGATGGGTGTATTAATGAGTGAAGAACCCCTGGAAAGAGAACGATTGTGAAGGTTTGTTCCAATAGACTTCAAGCGGTTATTGCTTTGAGTGGAAGAGAATTTATATATTTTGAAGTGGATTTGACTGGTCAGCTAATGAAAGTTGAGGAACATGAGATGTCTGGTGATGTGGCCTGTTTGAACATTTCCCCAGTTCCTGAAGGGAGACAAAGGTCTCAGGTTCTTGCAGTCGGTTCATATGATAAAACTATCCGTATCTTATCTCTGGATCCTGATGACTGTATGCAGATCCTGAGTGTGCAAAGTGTTTCATCACCTCCAGAATCTCTCCTCTTTCTTGAGGTTCTAGCATCTACAGGTGAGAGGATGGTGCTGACCACCCTGTTAGTCTTTTTCTGAATGCTGGTCTGCGGTCTGGTGTCCTGTTTAGAACTGTGTCGGATATGGTAACAGGCCAGCTTTCTGACTCTAGATCTTGATTTTTGGGAGAACGCCAATGCTTTTCTCCATTATTGTGCAGGGCCGACGTGCAATGCTGTGCTTATCCAGCCAACCTTGGCTTGGTTACATTCACCAAGGGCATTTTCTTTAATACCCCTATCATATGAGACTCTTGAATATGCGGCTGCATTTTCTTCTGATCAATGTGCAGAAGGTGTTGTCGCTGTTGCGGGTGATCCTTTGAAAATTTTTACTGTTGAAAGATTGGGTGAAACATTCAATGAAACAGCAATACCTCTGAGGTATACCCCCAGAAAGTTTGTGCTTCAAACCAAGCGGAAAGTTTTGGTTACAATTGAGAGTGACTAGGGAGCATATGTAGCTGAGGAGCGTGAAGCTACCAAAAAAGAAGTGCTTCGAGGCTGCTGGGATGGGTGAAAATGGAAGTGCCCATGTTGAACAGATGGAAAATGGCGATGATGACCCCCTTGCTGACGAGCAGTATGGTTATCCTAAGGCAGCGTCGGACAGATGGGTTTCTTGCATTAAGTTCTTGACCCAAGGAGACAGCAGTTACATCTTGTCTGCTGGAGCTCAAAGGCAATGAACCTGCATTTAGCGTTTGCAATGTAAATTGCCACAATAAGGAGCACGGAACGCTTTTAGCTTTTGGTACTACAAATGTACTTTAAATTTTGTCCTAAAAGAAGTTTAATTGCTGGCTTTATTCACATTTACAAGTTTGTGGATGAGGGAAAAGGCTTGGAACTTCTGCACAAAACACAAGTAGAAGGTATTCCACTTGCTCTTTGTCAATTCCAGGGAAGATTACTTGCTGGAATAGGACCTGTGCTCAGATTGTATGACGGGGGAAAAAGAGGTTGCTCAGAAAATGTGAAAATAAACTGTTCCCTAACACCATCATCTCGGTTCATACCTATCGTGATCGGATCTATATTGGGGATATTCAAGAGGTATTTTTTCTGAATTATTTTCCATCAGGTATCATTATAACAAGAATTTTATGATACATATCTTTGTTTCAGGTACTCTTTCATAAATATTTGCCTGTCTTCATGGCAACTTGTTCTAGCCACGATAACTATGAACTGATTTTGCACTTTATGTATTCCGAGCAATCGTTTCATTTCTGCAAGTATAGACAGGATGAGAATCAGCTGTACACATTTGCCGATGATTGTTTTCCAAGATGGGTTACAGCATCACACCATGTTGACTTTGATACCATGGCAGGTGCCAATAAGTTTGGGAATATTTATTTTGGCAGCGGCTAGGGCAGGATGTTTCTGATGAAATAGAAGAAGATCCAACTGGGGGGAAGATAAAGTGGGAGCAAGGAAAGCTCAATGGCTCTCCAACCAAGGTGGAGGAGATAGTACAATTTCATGTTGGCGATGTGGTTACGAGCTTGCAGAAGGCATTTTTGATTCCAGGTGGTGGGGAGTGCATTATATATATGGAACGGTGATGGGGAGTGTAGGAGCACTGCTTCCTTTTACTTCTCGAGATGATGTTGACTTCTTTTCACACTTGGAGATGCACTTGAGGCAGGACCACCCGCCCTTGTATGGAAGAGATCATATGGCATTTCCTATAGTCCTGGTGTATATATATTAATAGTAAATACATAAAT
>JAOSBL010000002.1:10514574-10537245 GCA_027568915.1 Erythroxylum roraimae
GGCCAAAGGAGTCTAAGTTTTGTGTCGCTCGAATATGTATTTTGTTTAGTTTATTTGGGCCTGTAAATATTCTTTGGGTTTGTTTCTGGAAATTCTGAGATGTATTATATGTGTGTTAAACTTAGATTTTAAAAATGCATGTGTGAAATGTTTTGATATGTTTGTCCTGTCTTGGGTGGCATCCTCATATCCTCCCAGGGGGTATTTGGGTGTTACAAGAACCGCAACAGGTAAGGAATCCGAAGAAGGAACTGTATCAACAGGAGCCTCCACAGGAATCTTATCATTAGGATCATGATCATTAGTATGATGTGGAAGAGTACCATTCTCAGGAGAAGAGTCTTCAGCAAGAGATGAACACTAGATTGGATGTTGAGGAGGATTAGGAAGAGGAGCAATATAAGGAACATGTGCAATGGAAGGAACTGGAAGGACCTCACTGATAAATGTGATACTTGTTTGAAATGATGAGTAAATTGGACAAGATTCAAAGAATGTAACATTAGCATAAACAAAATATTGATATGTTGATGGAGAATAACACTTATAACCTTTTTAAAGAAATGAGTAATCTTGAAAAATACATTTGATAGATTTAGTTGGCAGTTTATCTTGACTAGGGGAAAAGATATGAATGAAACATGTGTAGCCAAAGACTTGTAGTGGAAGAGAGAATAATGGTTGATCAGGAAATAGGATGGAATGAGGTATCTGATTTTGTAAACTGGACGAAGGCATACGATTAATCAAGAAGCATGCAATTAAGATAGCTTTTGCCTAGCATTGTGGTGGAACTTGATTGTGTAAAAGTAAGGTACGAGCAGTTTCTATTAGATGTCTATTCTTATATTCAACAATCTCATTTTATTATGGAGTTTAAGTATATAAGGTCTAATGAAGAATTCCTTGGGAAGACATAAATTGGGTTAAGGGAATGGACAAATATTCATGAATATCAGTGTTAAATTGTGTCTTAATTTCTGCACAGAAAGATTTAAAAATGGAAAATAATTCTGAACGAGCTTTCATTAAAAATAATCAAGTGCAACGAGAATAATCTTAAATAAATGTAAAAAATATTGAAATCCCAAAATAGAACACACACAACAAGGACCCTAAATGTCTGAATGAACTAACTCAAAAGGGGATGCAGCTTGCTTATTGACACGCTTTGGAAAGGAACTTCGAGAATGCTTTCCAAACTGGCAAGACTCACAATCTAAGGAAGGTAAAGTAAGTAAACTAGGCACCATATTCTGAAGCTTCAACAAACTAAGATGATCGAAACGATTATGAATTAGAATTGGAGACTCTGAAATAATGCATGTTGTAGGTGAAGGAGGTACATTTAAATGATAAAGGCCCTATGACTCGGGTACTGCACCAATCATCTGTCCTGTGCTGTGATCCTGTATAATAACAAATTTTTCATTAAAAGTGATATAACAATTTAAAGATCATGTAAGTTTACTGTCGAATACAAGATTAAAGGGGCAATTAGGAATATAAAGAATAGAATCTAAATGTAAGGGTCGAAGTGGTTGAGTAGAACCCACAGCTTTAATAACTGTTTGAGTCCTTTTAGCTAAAGTAATAAGAGAAAAAGATGTAATACTAGTAAAGTGAGAGAGTAAATGTAGGTTACAAAAATATGATTAGAAGCACCAGAATCAAGTACCCAAAGTAAAGACTGAGTGAGGCATGCCACATAATTACTCGAACGAGGTATCGAAGCAATGGAGGAGGAAGACTGGTTAGTTGCCTGATATTTGAGATATTCTTCGTAATCAGTACCAGTAAGAGTCAATGATGGCTGAAGCTTTCAAGATGAGGACTCAGACTGATCAGTATGAACAACATTACCAGCTCAAGGTTGGCCATGCAATTTATAACATTTATCCTTAGTATATCCCCATTAATGACAATAACTACATTTGGGTTGACTTCCTTTACCACCACGATCCCCCTACTCTACTCTATTAGTACTCTGAGATTGAGAGGCCAAAGTGGAAGAATTAATTGAGGGAGATCCTATCATAATGCTAACAGAAGAAACATGTAGTAATCGATCAAATACTTCATCCAGAGAAGATACAGTAAGACTTGCCAAAATCTGATCTCATACTGAAGTAAGTTCAGAACTGATAGCAGTAAGAGTAAGAACCATAAAACACTTATCTCACTATGCAAGATTTTATGTTGCAGACTTACCAATAAGTAATAATAGGTTGAATTCTATTTTTAGGGAGGCCTTTCTACCAAGAAATTCAAACATGTTTGCATCTTGTTGTTTGAGATTAACCAAGTTTGACATTACAGAATACAACCGCTGAATGTCATTGGTATAAAGTAACTTTGCATTACTCCATATCTGAACATAGGTTCTACATGCTTTATAAATAGGTGAAGGTGGGGATCAATTGTTTGCCATAATATACAACATAATAATGCATCAATTTGTTCCTAAGTATATTTATTTGTTTCGATATCCTTAGCCCTAGTAGTTAAGTGATTTGTTAGGCCTTGACCTATACACCTTAATTTAACAAAGACAACCTATGAGGTATAATTAGAATTACCTACTAATTTTTAGTCATAATTGAGGGAAGAGAAATAAAAGGAAAAGCACCTGATTGAGAACAGGATTCTGTAAGAGCCATGATGAACCAAGTTTGAATGAGTCAACCAAGGAGGAGCATGAGCAAAATTGAGTTTTGGTGACTTTAGGGAAGACTGGAATGTAAGTAGGAACAAAAAATTCTGGTGGATTCTGAGTTTGTTAGTGCTAGAGGTAACAGGTCACGTTTGTCGGAGAGAGAGATCGGTAAGAGAACAACTTTCTGGCAACTTTCGATGACTTTTTCAACAAGAAAGTCAACTGATGGCAACAAAAAATGATTGATTGGCATTGTCTGAACAGATTAACGGTGACGGTGAGATGAGACATACACCGGAGAGGGAGATCAGAAAACTAAACCGTCGAATTAACATGCAACGTATGAAGCCGTATGGAGTAACAATCAATGATGAGATTTTGAGGTTTTAATGTCAAATGAGAGGGGAACAAACTGGTGATGTTAGATTTTTGATCCAACACCAAAGTAATGCAATATGAACTTTGCCGAAATTTAATCAAAAAATCGAAAATTTTTGAAAAAATCTTAAAACCCTAGCTCTGATCCCATGTAAAAATCAGAGAAGAGCCTTTTATTTTCCTTACTTTGAAAAAAATACATACACAAATAAATAGTTGATATTTCAATCTAGAATAGGAAACACAATCAATAACTTCCTATTTTATCACTTACTAAAGCATCCAATGCCCCTTATATAAGAATCAGCCTATATCCATTCTTCCTAACAACTTATATATAACTCAACAGAGGTTAATGTAGCCCAAAAATCTAGTAGGGGTAGAAGTAAGAGAAAAGAACCCTAGGACAGAGCTAAGTTCAGGGGGAGATCAAAGTCTAAAAGCAAGATCGTTTGGCATTATTGTGACAAGCCTGACTACATCCAAAGATATTGTAGAAAAAGAACAAGTGATTTAGTCAAAGAGAAGAAAGAAAAGGGTGAAAAATCCTAGCAACAACAAGAAGAGAAAGACACCACAACAATTGCTACAAGTGAGGAAGACTTACTCTTCATTGGTAATCAAGGTTGTTTGAACCTTGCTTATGATGATTGCACTTGGGTGATTGATTCGAGTACCTCATATCATCTTACTTCACACCGAGAATACTTCTCGTCCTACAGTGTACTTAGAATCATCCACTGATCGCCAATTGGTGTTAAGAGAAGTCTAGACATGTGCCCAACATTAGGTTGAATTTGATTTTAGCGGGTGTGCTCGGTAATAATGGCTTCTCCAACAAATTTAGTGCGAGAAAATGGAAGCTTACTATTTAATAGTGACCTGAGCTATTAAGTAGAGATACTTATATGTGATGCAAGCTAAGTTGTGCCATAGAGATGCTAATATGATTGATGATTCCTTCTGCTAGTTGTGGCATAAGAGACTTGGCCACATGAGTGAAAGAGGTATGCAAGTCCTTCCAAAGAAACAATTCCTCCCTGAATTGCAAGGTATGTCTCTAAGATCTTGTGTTGATTAAAAACAACACAGTGTGTTATTTAATCATGTTCCTTGTTTATAAGAAAGCATCCTTTAGATCTTGTTCATGTTGATGTTTATGTTTTGGATGCCAAATCACATATTGGTGCACTTTACTTTGTCACTTCTATCGATGATTTTTCTAGAAAACTATGGATTTTTGTGTTGAAAACCAAAGATCATGTACTATTAGCATTCAAGGAGTTCCATGCTAGAGTTGAGAAAGAAACAAGCAGGAAGCTCAAATATGTCAGTGCCGATAATGGTGATGAGTACACGGGGCCGTTTGAAGAATATTACAAGGTCCAGGGTATCATGCATGAGAAGACACCCCTTAAGGCACCTCAGTTGAATGGATTAACAGAAAGAATGAACATAATAATTGAAGAAAAGGTTTGATGTATGCTTTCTTATGTAAAGTAGCCAAAGTCCTACTGGGTGGAGGCAATGTTTACAACTGTCTATCTCATCAATTGAACTCCTTCCATTCCACTTAGTGGTGATATTCCAGAGAGAGTGTGGACCGAGAGAGATGTTTCCTATAAGCACTTGAGGGTCTTTTAGTACCTAGCATATGTTCATTTTTCGAAGGATGAGAGGTTCAAGCTTGATAGCAAGTCTAAGCCATGCATCTTTCTTGGCTACTATAGAGATGAATTTAGGTACAATTTGTGGGATCTAGTTGGCAAGAAAGTGGTCAGAAGTCGAGATGTTGTCTTTATAGAAGATAAGACAATTCAAGACTATAAAAAATCACAATAGCTAGAGTCTTCCCCTCCTCCCACAGTCAACCAAGATCTAATATTTTCCAAGGTTGTTCAGAGAGAACAACAACAAGATGTCCAGGAAGATGGCTATGATGGCAGTGATGGTGATGATGAAAATGAAGAGCCACCAGTTGTACAACCCACTACACTATCGAAACCTCAATTGAGGAGGTCCACTAAACAGAGACAACCTTCTTCCAAATATCCAACTAGTGAGTCTACATTACTGATTGACGGGGGAGAGCAAGAGAGCTACAAGAAGGCTATGTCAGATGTGCACAGTAAGGAGTGGTATGATACCATATAAGAAGAGATTAAGTTCTTACATGAGAACCACACTTATGACTTGGTCGAATTGTCTAAGGGTAAGAGAGCACTCAAGAACAAGTGGGTGTTCAAATTGAAGACTGGAGAAGATGGTACACCACCCAGGTATAAGGCAAGAATAGTTGTAAAAGGCTTCAACCATAAGAAGTTGTTGACTTTAATGAGATTTTCTCTCCAATTGTGAAGATGTCTTCAATCCAGGGTGTTTTTAGTTTGGCTGCTAGCATGGATTTGGAAATTGAACAACTTTATGTGAAAACTGCATTCCTCCATGGTGATCTTGAGGAGGAAATTTATATGGAACAATATGAAGGCTTTAAGGTTAAAGGAAGTGAAAAACTTGTGTGCAACTTAAAGAAGAGCTTGTATGACTTGAAGAAGGTGCCTCAACAGTGGTATAAGGTTTGAGTCCTTTATGTTAGACCATGATTTCCACAAAACACATACTGATCATTGTATGTTTGTGAAGAATTATGTTGGAGGTCATTTTCTCATTCTTTTGTTATATGTTGATGATCCGTTGATTTTTGGTCCTGATACCAAGAAGATTGCCAGTTTGAAGAAGGCATTAAGTAAGTCCTTTGCAATGAAGGACCTTGACCCTGTAAGGCAAATTTTAGGCATGCAAATTTCCCATGATAGGAAGAACAAATATTGATGGCTTTCACAAGAAAGGTACATCGAGAAGGTGCTACAAAAGTTCAATATTGACAAGGTTAAATCAGTGAGTTCTCCACTTGCAGGCCACATGAAATTAAATTCCTATCAGTGTCCTACAAGTGACGAAGAAAAGAAAGAGATGAAGAGCCTTATACATCAGCCATAGGAAGTTTGATATATGTTATGGTGTGCACGAGGCCGGATATAGCTCACGCCATTAGGGTTGTTAGCAGGTTCATGAGTAATCCTAGAAAGGAGCATTTGGTAGCAGTTAAATGGATTCTCAAATATCTTAGAGGTACTTTCACAGTGTGTTTATGCTTTGGTCCTAGATTGCTTGTGTTAGATGGCTACACAAATGCTGATATGTGAAGGGGTATTGATTCAAACAAGTCTACTTCTGGATAGTTGATGACATTTGCAGAGGGAGCAATATCATGACAATCAAGGTTGCAGAAGTATACTGCTTTGTCAACTATATATTCAGAGTATATAGCAGTCATTGACGCGAGCAAAGAGTTAGTGTGGATGAGAGATTTTCTTAAGGAGTTAGGTTTGAACCAAGAGAAGTTCCTACTCCATTGTGACAATCAGAGTGCCATCCACCTTGCCAAGAATGTTGCCTACCATTCTCGAACCAAACACATTTAGAGGAGATATCATTAGATTCGAGAAGCGGTAGAAGACAAGTTGTTTGAGTTTAAGAAGATTCACACCGATCTCAATAGATTAGACATATTGGCGAAGTCCTTGCCAAAAGAGAAACTTATTGCTTGCCAGAAGAAAGTGAACTTGGTCAAGCCTCTCAAGTACGAGTGAGGGGGAGCTATGCTTTGTTAATCCCTCCTACTTGGAAGAAGAGTCTATTAATTTGGACTAATTTCATGTATTATACCATATGAATGTTACTTCATATGATGATATTTGGTGTTGATTTGAAGTGTCAACTTTACCCCCGCTTTAAGTTGCTCATTAAAGGCAAAATAGGGAAGAAAATGGGTATATAAGGGGGATATATTGCCATATGAGTGAGTAGGTGTGAGAGCCACAAGAGCACTCTATAGTGTATAAATGGGTAAGAGAGAGAAAGAAAGAAAGAAAGTGCCTAGAAGAGAGAGAAAGTGCATATCAAAATAAATGCATATCAAAATTTTCTCTGGCCCCAATCGACCACCAAACTATCTCCAATCGGGATGAAATTTTAATATGTTGTTCCTGGGCTTTGCCTCTCTACATCCAACAGGTAGAATTTGATTTGGAGTTCTCTAAATTGTTATTTTTTGCCCAACCCTCCTTGTCTACGAATTTGTATTTTGCCACCTTTGGGTGATGCATTTTGTTGTGCCAAGGAGCTTTCTTAATGATTGTGTTTACCTCTAGTTGAGCTAGGGAAGAACAATTTGTCGTACCCATTTGATTATTGTTGATTAATGGAAGTTTTGGTCCCATTTATTAACGATCCCATAGTTTTTCCTCACATTAGATTTTTCACGTAAATCCTTGTGTTCTTTATAATATTTGGGCTGATTATATTTGCATTATACTACTGTGATTTTGGTTGGTATCAATTTCCCATCTAACTATACAATTTGGGAAAGGTTGTTGTTTGTTCCCACTTGTTATTTGTGTATTGGATCCCCTTTCCCGACAATAGTAGAATTGACTAATCATTATAAACAATTGCTTTATTTGGTAAGGGTAAGATTGCATACTAGTGGATCTCTCCAAATTTCACATTTATGCGAGACGTTCACTGAGTATTATTATTATTGTTGTTGTTAGAATTGACTAATCAGAGAATTCAACAGTAGGTTCTATCATACACAAAAATTAATAATTCTCAAACCTTCTTTCTTGTTTTCTTTCATGTAAATTGAAGAGCTTTTAATATTTATGTGTCTTAGACAATCTAATGATCTCAGAAAAATAGCACAAACAAATTATTTTTTGAGAAAAAAAAAACAAACTTTAATTTTGTCAACTTGTACATTTTTAAAGTCAAGATGGTAAGATAAATACGGAAAACAGTTTCATAATCCAGTTTCATAAATTAAGCCATTTTGATAGACATTGTAAATCATGGATATGTTGAGGAGATTACTTATGTTTGTTTGAAGGCTTTACATTAAATCTTCCAAAAGTAGAAATCAATCTCTAAAATTAAGCAAAGCATATTTGGGAGACATATGAAGAAGACATTTCTATTCAGTTTGCCTGTGATGTTTTAAGGGTAAAAAGAATATATGTTTAACACAAAATTTGTTCCTATGCACAACTGATCTCTAAATTTGCAGAAGTAAATCCAGAAATGGGTATTTGAATTGGCGGGGAAAGAAAATTGAAGAATAAGTAAAGATGAAATGACGAGAAGCCTGACGAGGCTCAGGGAGGCTAGGCAAAATTATCAGCACTGGCATCTTTGAATGATGCTTACTAGGGAACCAAATACTGCTCCAGTTGTTTCGTCTTATTCCTGTTCTTTAGCTTCCGGAAACCACTGGACTCAATCTGTCGGATCCTTTCTCTGCTTACACCCATCGACTCGCCTATCTCTTGCAATGTTTTCATCCTTCCATCATCCAGTCCAAATCTCATTCTGATAACCTGATTCTCCTTAGGACTAAGAGTGTCAAGAACCTTCTCTAAGTCCTGTTTCATAAATTGCTTCATTAACAGATCTTCTGCTGTCTCTTCATCAGGATCTGCAATTACTTCCTGAGGAAAAGACAAGACCAGTATTTAGCAGGATTCAATGAACTCAACAATGCAAGCGGACAAGAAAAAACTGGAGTACATTGGCTAGACCAGGAAAACAATGATAACAATGACTTACCGAAGGTTTAAGATCCATGTTAAGCCCAATCTTCTGATCAAGAGATCTTGGGGCTTTTGGAGACAATAAGACAGCATTAAGCCTCTTCATAGAGAGCCCAGTTGCCTCTGCAACTTCCTCATCATCAGGATGTCTTCCATTTTCAGTGTACAATTGCTTTCTGGCTTCTTTGACTCTATAAGTTGCCTCCACCATGTGAAACTGTAAACCCAAGAAATCGCAAATGAGAAGCTTATATGATGATGCACATTGAATATGAATATGAATCCTTGGTCCATGGTAATTGCAAAAGAAACAGAGAAACCCATTGGTCCATCTTAAAACTGCATTTACACAACCCACTGTAGGTCAGTCACTGAAAGAAAAGCTTGGTAACTGAAGTAAAACTTACCGGTAAGCGTATAGTCCTAGATTGATCAGAGAGCGACTTACGGACTGCCTGCTTAATCCACCAATGAGCATATGTTGAAAATTTAAAACCTTTTGAAGCATCAAACTTTTCTGCACCTCTTACAAGGCCTCGGCATCCTTCCTACAAATGGAAAACATGTTTCAGACACTAAAGACATGGGAATTATAATATCTGGAAAGAGCATATGCTCTTTCATTCTTGTTGTTAACATATGCATGCATGCTTGCGTTGTATATATCTAATCATAAGGAGGAGATAGGACATCATCCACTGATTGCATAAAAGTTGGCAAATACCTGAACAAGATCCTGGAGATTCAGCCCAGCTCCCTGATAATTTTTGGCGATTGAAATGACAAGACGTATGTTGCATTTTATCATTTTGTCTTTGCAAAAGGTGCCATAGTTGAGACGCCTTCTCAAAGTTTTTTGATCGACTCCTGCAGCAGATGCCCACTGTGCAAAGGTGGGCTGACTGCCAAATCGCTCTACAAGCTCCTCATGGACCCTTTCAAGTTTTAGTAGATCCTAAGTGACATTAGCAAAACTTGAAAGATCAGCCATATAGAAAGAGAGCATAAAACACGAAAATGAGAACTGCCTTAGAATAGGTGAAAATTATCTTATGTGGATTGCTATGATTACTTCATAGAAGAATAATAAAATAAGCATGATTTCCATCCGAAGTACAGACTGCATAAAGGAATTAAATATATAATTATTTACCCTGGTTAAACTGCAATTTGGTTAGGTATGATAAAAGCAGAAGACAGCATTCCAGTACCCTAGATTAGGATTCATGTTATAGAACAAAAAAGAAGGTTCCTAAACGTGATTCTTGCTACATACTATCAGACCTTATGGAATAGTGCTGATTCTAGCTGGCTTTATCATCTATTATCTGTGATGCAAAATTCGAATTAATCACTTTGACTAAAAGTTTTTAAATAATAAAACCAAATTATTACCCCCGTCCCCAAAGAGAAAATCTCCAGCTAGAACATAAAGTGTTATAGTAATTTTTATGAAACCTGTATGACCAATCGCTCTTTGGCCAAGGGATGGAAGCTTATGCGTCTAACAATCTGGTCTTGGGTTTGACTATTGATATTGGGTTGGTTGTGTACTGGGTATCAGGTATATTTGGAATGGTGGAAAAGACAAAATAGGCACCTGAATGGCCTCTGACAACTCCAACTCCTCAGCAGCTGTGAGAAGCTTGGAATTGGAGGTTGTTGCCCTTAAGTAACGTAATGGATCAGCATAGTCCACATCTTGTAAAGAACTACGCTTTTTCTTGCTTGTAGAACTAGATTTCACAGACATGGCACCTGCATCAACCTTTTCAGATGCTCTTGCTCGTCTAACTTTTCTTTCTTTTTGGCGACTAGATCTCACAGCTATACCTTCCAATAGTTGTTGCTCCAGAAGTGTTAACTCTTCAACTGTTGGCTCCAAATATTCAGATTCTTCGATGGGGTATGGCACAGAACATTCTTTTCTTGGTCCAGTTTCAGCTACATTATTGTCACCTATTATAATAGCACGTTCTTTTTCTGTAAGTAGAGACCACCTGGATGTGACATCATCAGCTGTGGATCGGTTTTCTGTTTGTGTAGAATTGTATCTGTTAACTACCATTGCTGCATCCTTTGCAACCTTGACAGCAGCTTTAGCAAGGGTCACTGCTTCGGCGGCAGCAGCAGCAATGACAGCCTCATCATTTCCAATGAGTGCTTCAGTGACTAAAGATGCTCCGCATGTAACCTACAAACAGACAGCATTTATATTTCCTTACTATACAGATAACTGACCTTTTAACCTAAGAGATCATGTAGCAGTTAAAACAATAAAACAATAATTACACTATTTGGCTGTAGGATGAAACAAAACAGGTACGCCAAGAATTCAAAATATGACGACAATCAGATCTTTTTACTAATTCGGGTGTACAAAAAATAAATGCAGGTTTGAAAAATGATGTGTTTTGAGTGCAGAAAATAACCCATGATCATTAGTAAACGTTTGCCTCAATGGATATGCGAACTCCAAATAATAGTGAAGAACATAGCACATTTCATTGATTACAAGCTTATATTTCAGAAATAGTTACCTCATCAGTCAATATTATTAGGTTATGTTGCTTATGGAAATTTGCGTATTTAAGGAGCAATAACAATTTTCAATTTTCTATCACGATTAGCCTTCAGGGACCGTAATACACTAATAGAACAAGTGTTACCTCCTTGGGTGGAACAACTGCTCCTACATATTTCCACGGTTTGTCCGTAGCAAATGAATTTGAATGAGCTTCTGAAGAAGGTAATCTTAGCTTCTCTAGATCTAGCACCGTTGTTGATGTTGATGTTGATATTGCTGGTGTTGCAGTTGACAAAACACATTCTGGTCTGATAATAGTTAGCTCCCTAAATTTAGCTGCAGAATCAACCAGGGTTACATGATTAGAAGAATAAGGCTATGATATATTTATACTACTCCGCCAAACATGAGAACAGAAACCCTCCGCAGTCGCAGCAATCTGTAACAATAATCAAGCTATTAGCAAAGTCATGTCGCATTTCCTTCGTCAATGAAAGTTATTTTTCTCTGAAGGGAAAAGCTCGAATCGGTGGATTTTGCTAAATTTAGGCCCACAGAAAAAGGCTAGTCTCGCGATGATAAGGAAGATCATTGTGATGGGAATTGCCTCACGAAGATAGAGAATGCAAACAATGGGCAGTAGAGAATGATTGCCTGCCCAGCAAGCAAGCAAAAAATGTTTGAGATAGGTGATTTAGGAAAAGGCGACGACTTTTTTATCAGATGGATACTGCTCGCAAAACAGATTGTCGAACTGCCACTTTCTGAAATTAAAAGATACTCATCTAAATTATCATTGAAAAGCATATCAAAATCGCCGACAGACATCTAAATTCTTAAGAAACAGAATCACCACTGCTTTTACGTAAATAAAAATAAGAAAAAATTCCAAGCTCTAACCCACACCATAGGAAGGGCAGTAGTCAAACCAAAATATACCACAGATTTCTCGTCAAGACACAGACATTTTCCATTGCAAAGCCAAACAAGACGGTGGATACTAAGACTGAGCCAGCACAGTTCAGATTGAAACGGAGGAAACTTAATCAATTAAGAAGGGAAGAGAGGGTAACTCACCGGCACTATGATGAAGGTTAGCTCTGACATGGATAGAGAATGCGTCAGGTTGGCACTTAAACTGCGGCAAAAGACAAGACATCCTCCACCCGTTCGTTCTTCTACGACTACAAAAATCCTACTACTACATGTGTTTGCTTCAGTGAAATGTCAAATGTCCACATAAGACAGCTAGAACTATCACTACAGAGACATGGAAGAAGAAGAAGCGAAAGAAGAAGTGGGGGTGTGGCTGTGATAAAGCAACGGATAAGAGCAGCGAAGCCGAAGGCAGAAGGCCTTTCAGTTCAGCCCAATTTCTTTATGTTATTTCTCTCAAAATAATGAAAATAGATTTATGTTTTAAAAATAATTTAATTTTAAAATTATAATTCTTGATATAAAATTTTGCAATGATTAATAAATTCAATTAATTCAGTCGGATTATTATAAAAATTTTAAATTATTTAATTATTTAATTTGATTTATTTTAATAATTTTTGTTATTAAAAATTGATTTATTTTTTTTGAGCCATTAGTCAATTTTCATAAATTAATATATTTTTATAAATTAAAATAAGTTAATTTAATTTTTATTTAATAATTTTTAATTAAATTTTAAATTTTTTAATAATTTCTTTTAATCTTATTTTAAAATTTTTTACTTTATTTAATTTTTTAGTAAATTTTATTACAATTTAATAAACCTTTTCATTATATTACTGATTTAACTTTGAATTTTGATTACTGATTTCCTTTTCATTAATTAATTGGAGGACTATGAAGTGAAATACAAACGCTTAGAATCAGGAGCGGTCACTCTCGGTACTCACTCAAGCCTTACAGCCGGAACCCTAAACCCAAGAAACAGCAAGTTCCAGCAAAATGTCATTGGCTTCATCTAGGGTTTTCAAAGCTTGTCGGGCTCTGCTTGCTCCGTCCAAGTCCTCCGCCGCTACCGCCGCTACAAATGCTCCGACCACGGCGACGAAAGCTAAACCAAAGACGAAAGCAAAGACAAAAAAGGAGGGGGTGGTACCGAGAAAGCCCGCCGGTATACTAATGGCGAAACCTGTATCTCCGGTCCTCCGTAATTTTCTCGGCGTCTCAGAGGCTTCTCGTACCGATGTTGTCAAGAGGATCTGGGCCCATATCAAGCAAAACAAACTCCAGGTTAACCGCACATTCTTTTCTTTTTTTCTTTTTTGTTGGTTAGGCTTTACATATATACTTTGCTCTCTCTCTCTCTCTCTCCCTGGCTATAAACCCTTTATTCATACAAGTGTTTGGCCTCTGATTTGGTGAAATTCTTTTCTTTTTCTTTGATGACTTCTGCTTTCTTTACCTCAACAAACTGTCATATGGTCGGTGCAAGAAGTTCCATTTTTCTTCTGTTTGTGGCCTAACCCTTTTGGTTAGGCTGTTCTTCTCGAATTGTAGTTTCAATTTTTCTTTTTTCTGTGTTAACTTTTGAATTCACATTTTTGTGTCAAATATTTGTTTGATTGGACTAAAGGTGGTCAGGTTCTCAAAGTAACAGTATTAGAAATTAGAATCTGAAGATAATCTGTAATTTTCACAATGAAATGGGATTGTGAAGATAGGGATGAAAGGCGGGTACTTGACGGAGGTCATGAAAGGAGAACATAATCCAGGACATTGAGGTTGTTTTAGCAGCTACTTGAGGGGTTGCGAGTTTGAGATACTATTATTTGGCGCTTTATGATATCTTTTGAGTTTCATTTCTAGTTAAGTGACAATGCAGAATTTGAGACTCCTCAAAATTGTTGTGGTCATATTTGGAATAGAACTAATAAGTTGATAGGACTCGATACTATGTTCGCAGTTAAGTGGTTTGTGTCGGAAAAGGACACCCACGCCCTTTATATCTCTTCAATTTTTGTAGGGTTGTCGTGACTAAAAAAGTTAAATATGAAATGTTGCTATTTTAATTTTGGGCTTGGGAATGTTTAGTTGTCCACTCATGGATGTGTAAGGTGAAAAATTATTTGTATTTCATTTTCCTTGACATGCTAATATTTTCTGGAATGTATCCTGATCCTTCGAATATATATAATGGCAAGATATTAACCTGTTGATGTATTTGATCCGTTGCAGAGTGAGGCTTCAAGTGTAGTTAGCTAACGTTATTATGATATATATGGAGTGATCGATTTTAGTCGCATCGTGTTGAGAATAATCAGATGGAACTGGGATATTTTCCATTTTGCCTATTAGGTAGGCAGCTAAAGATACTGGCTGTTTGTATCATGTAAAGTCTGTCAGCTTGACATTTTGCTTGAATGGTGATAGGTCTTAGAGATTTTGAATTCTGAGATGGGAAAACCGACGTACTTAACATTTGAGCAATTACTTTTGGTGTGTTAAGTTGTGAATTATTATCATTCTTAATAATTGCATATGGCTGCACATAATGACTGTTTTTCCCGTAGAAAGATAAATATAACTAGTCAATCATGGCAGAACCCTGCGGACAAAAAGGAGATAATATGCGATGAGAAACTCAAGGTCATATTTGACGGAAGGGAGAAAGTTGGGATGCTGGAGATGCCCAAGTTAATTTCCCAACATTTTGTGAAGGCTGCATAATGTGAGGCATTCTGCATAATGCGAGCAGATTTATAATTACTGTTCTGTTGAATCACTTCTTTACGTACTGTTCTGTCGATATTATTCAGCTTCTGTTTGAGAGCCAAACTATGGTGCCCGCTTTTTTTTTTTTTTTAAGGTTTTAACTGAACAATGGTGTAAAATATCTGGTAGGATGAATTAGAACGTTACCATGACTTTCTGATATCGTACCTTTCATGTGATCTCTGTTTATGTTTCTCTTGTCTCCCTTGTTTCTCCTGTTCTCTAGCGAGTAGGCAGGGAGGTTGTTGGTTGTTCGCCAATCCTAAATTCTTCAATGTCTCATCGACAACTTTTGTCGGATTACAGAGAAAACAATTAAGTTTGGTTAAGTAACTATGGTTATTATATTATTTTTTATTTTTAATAGATTTGTTGATGTATAATTTTTTAAAAAATAAATTGATAACTTCAAAAAAATTTGATGAATCTTTACTTATAATAGAAATAAAAATTCAAAATTATATTTTGGAGAATGTTAATGAAGCTATTCATGATAATTAATTAATATATTCTCTATAAGATAATATCTAATTTTAAGGAGAATTAGTAATTAAGATTTACTAAATTTAATTTTTGTCTTGTATTATTGTCCAAGTGATGTAGTTTCTTTTAGTATATAGCAATGTTAGAAACGTTAGGTTTGAAAATAACAATCTTGTTGTTTTCTTCAAATATTTTATAGTGATATATCTTTTTTTACATCTTAATGAAACATAAATACTTAAACTTATGTTTAATTTGCATAATGCAGAAAAACATGGATCGCTATGGGTGACTATTTAGCCCTTGGTTTTGATTTTTTGTAATTCTTAAAGAATTTGTGACTTTTTGAGATAAAAGGGGGAAGATAGACAAATAAATTTAATTTGAATGTTAATTCTTAAATCAATTTACTTCACTTTTTTTAAACAGAGGAGGTCATCTTTTACTCTTCTCAAAATGTATAACATAAGAGGAGTAAACTTAACAGTCTCTAATTAAGAGTGTCTAAGGACTTCAATACATTCATACTGTATACATGTTTTAAACACAAGTGAGCGAAGTCATTTGATTAAAGAATCAACCAAAATCTTCTGAGTCTTCAAATACTCTACCTCAATGTTCCCTTCTGGATCAACCATTTTATGATCAAATACTTAACTTCTAAATGTTTAGATTATGTGATATTTTTATTGTTATTACTGAACAACACAATAGAACAAGTATCATAATACAATTAAATGGGCCTAACTACTGACTCAATTACAGACAACATAAAAATTAAGTTTCTGAGTCAAATCATTTATGAAGCAGCTCCAAAATTTTTAAAATTTTAATTGAATGATTAATATTTTAAAATTTTAACAATTTAATTCAAAACATTAGATTCGTTAATAATTTACCGATTTAACTAACAAAAAAATTGTTTTCTAAGATATGTAGTTGTTCATTTATGTTAAAACATTTTAAGATATGTTATCAATAACCGAAAAGGATAAGAGCATAGTCATCCCAAAAACATGTGTAAGCCTCACAATACCCTATCCTTCTGCTTCCTTTATGTGTCTAAATTTTCGAAAATTTGCTATCCTTCCATTTTTCTGCAAAGTCTCGTATTTTTCTAATGTCAAATCATTCGGAACTTTTGTAATTTCTTTTACTGTTCTGAAAAATCACTGGCAACGGGCTCACCACCTGTTTGAAGAAATTACCCAACGAATAACCAAATACTTGAATCAACGTTTGATGCTTATTGATACGTGGCTGCTGCGAATGTGGTTGATTCAAATTCAGTCATCTTTTTATCGTATCTTCTTCTGCTGAGCCTGAGCTAGTCCCAATCTGTTTGTTTGAACTCAACAAGTCATCAATTGTAGCTACTATTTCCAAAGATATAATTTTTTCATGGTGGGACTGCACTGTATCTGCAAAATCAATGGCTTCTTCTCTCTGCTTCCACTGCCATTTTGCCAGTTCCCTGTATTTTTTCTAACAAAATCTGCAACTTCTAATTACTCTATAAAACCCGTAAAGCATCTTTATCGTTACCATCATAGTTATCGTAATGATAATAGTAGTAAAGTTATTGCTTGTGATGATGGTGGTGTAAAACTCCGTAGTGCAGACCTGGTGGCCATGGAGTACGCTGATCTTAAACTCACGGATAGAATTTCTGCGGTAATGGAATTTTCTACATAACATCAAGTTTCTCCTTTAATATTGTTTGTTTTTGTTTCTTTTGAAGATATTTGGCAATTGCTTTTGTGCATAATAAAAATGATGGGTGGAGTTGTTAGAAACACTGTCTTAATATAGTTTCCAAGGTAATACTTTCTTTTCTTCATCGTCGCCTTTTCAATGCTGGTAACTAAAGGTTGGTATGTCTCAATTGCAGGAAGTGGGTCATGTTAGAATCAGGCAACATGTTAACCCTTTGAGTTCCTCTTTCTCTGTAAGTCATTCGAGACCATTTTGAGTATAAGTTACTGCTAACATATGTTGACTATTCTCTAATTCTAATTTTAACTAAATCTGTATCTTGGACATTTACCTTATTGGCAAAATTATACTAGGTGCCAGCAGAAATACCTGATTGGAACAATATCTTCAAGGACCCTACTTTGCCACTAATGGTGGATATTGGGAGTGGTAAACTTTTGCTACTTTGCTTTCTCCTATATTATTTCACTATTTCATTTTGGGTGACTACGATAGCCAATTTTTCATGAGATGATATGAACAGTCCCCTCCACAGATGATTGCCTTTTTGAATTAGCTTGATATGTCAGAAAGGCAGGTGATTGGAATTAGAGTGAATTTTCGGGCACCAGAATGAAATCCCTTCTTACCAGAAGCTTTTAATAATATGGCCGTGATCTGTCAGTACGTGAGACTATATGGAAACCTTTCAACTTCTCTGTTTCACTGAAAATGAAGGGTTTCATATGAAGTAGATTTATAGTTCAATGGTGACAGATACACCATGAAAATATTAACTTTTCTGGAATATGAGTTGAGTGATTTTAGTTCATTCCAATGGCTATTACAAGTGTTTGTTCTGAAGGTCAATAAACAATAAAAATATTGAACTAATTTCAAAAGTACGTTTGGCCTAACGAATGACTGAAATTTTCAGGTAGCGGCAGATTTCTGATTTGGCTTGCCAAAAGGAAACCTGATTTAGGAAATTATTTGGGGCTTGAAATACGAAAAAAAGTATGGGAATGAAAATTTTGGGTACTATTTAGCAATCCTTTTTGGAATTAATATTTTTTTGCTTGGTCCTATTTTTTCATGCCTATTACCTACACTTCTTTATTTTATCATTTGTGTGGCGATGCTTCTAATGTTAATGCAGCTAGTCAAGCGTGCTGAATTCTGGGTAAAAGAGCTAACTCTTGGTAACATGTATGGTTTCCAAACAAATCTTATTTTGGGTCGGGAATGAGACATATCATGGTAATTTTATTGGCTTATTTAACAAGGCAATTTGAACTTATTGCAGACATTTCCTGTTTGCAAATGCCACCATTTCTTTCAGACAGCTTGTTCTTTCATATCCAGGACCCTTGATGACAGTTTCAATACTGGTGAGACCACTCGTGGCCCTGATTATATTATCTGTCAGTATGAATGTACTGGGATGCAAGAGTAAAGTTCCAAAGAAGTCCTTCTAAAATAGTACTTGAGTCACATATGCAACTATATATGCAGTGCCCAGACCCTCATTTCAAGAAAAGGCATCATAAGAGAAGGGTTCTGCAGACTCCGTTGGTTGATTCTATCGTCAGTCAGTTGGTCCCTGGAGGAAAGGTAAGTGCTCTAGGCTTTTCTTGTATAACAAACTCTTTGTTTCTCTAATTCTTTTATCATTGTAAAATCTTCATTCTCCTCTGTCGTACTTTCCTAAGAAGTTAACTCTAATGTTGTTTTATCCCAAGTTGGTTGGAAACGATCTTAGGGTGCAAAAAGAAGTTCAGATTAGGGTAACCAGATTAATCTATAGCTGTAGAATGGAAATGAATCCACGATATCTGATACTGGACCCCATGTTCCAATGTTTCAGAACACTTTCTTCAATTCTGTTGAGATAGCTGCAGAGAGTGCAACATGCAGTCATGTTCTTGAACAAATTATGGTAATTAGTTTGGGCTGCTATAATATAATTGATGTCCATGTGCTTGTCCCAGTGATGGAACTTAAAGCATCACTTGTGAAGGGCAATACAGGTTAATTGGGGACAATATGGAAATATGAAGTTTAATGGTTGAGGTCATGGTTGACTTAAGTTCTGTTGGTGTGATACAGACATGTAAATGTATGATAAAATGTACATGTCTTCATGAATGCAAGCTCCAATCACATAGCATTCTTCTGCACACTAAAAAACTTCATTGGTCTACATGAGGATACAACAATTATCTTTCTTTGCTTTTCTACGCGTTCACTTGACTTCAACTTTTCCCACGGGATAGGTATTCATGCAGTCTGATGTGCTAGAGGTGGCTCTTGACATGAGAAATCAATTTGATGCCAAGTCAGATGAACTTGACAATTTCGATGAAATTGACCAAAACATACTGTGCGACAGTGATGGCTGGCTTTTGAATAATCCAATGGGAATAAGGACTGAAAGAGAAATCCATGCAGAATCAGAAGGTTCAAAAGTATATAGAAGGTTATACCATAAGCGAACATAACCAACTGGTAAGCTTCTGTGCAGATTAGAATGTTCCAAGCTCCATTGACAAAATCTTCTTCTGAAGCATTCAACTCTAAAGATTTGTTAATAGCTGGTTTTTATAGAGACCCGGTTCTAGGCTTGTTGACTTTTGTTTATCTCTTCATGGATCCCATAATCTTCATTTGCTGATTACCTCAGGGACTAACTTCATTCTACAAGTATCTTTTTATGGGGTTCTTATGTAGTGGGTGAGAATCCACTATCTTACCACTCATGTAGTGGGTGAGAATCCATTCTGTTGCCACTCATTGTGGATGAAGAGAACCCAAAATCTGAAGAACTACTGTCCCTTTATTCTCATAGTGATCGTGCATTTACATGTTTAATAAACAATTAAAACAATCCAGTAAAAAATACCATTAATATATGGTGTTTGAAAAAGTTTAGTAATACCCAGACAAACGGCCTGTTTGGTAGATAGCGTTTGAGCTATATTTCAGCTGATTAAAGAGTATTAGCTGTTTGATTATATTAAATAGTTAGTATATTTATTTGATTAAGAGCTGGTTGGGTATTTTTTGAAATAGCGTTTCAACCTATCAACTAATAAAAATCTTACTCAAAGATAATTGTGCCCTCAAACTCATTTCTCATCTTAAGCAACTGGTAGCCCTTAAGTTTTTTACTTTAAAAAGAGAAAGTTATGATTAGTGTGTAGATCTTCCAGAATCTCCTTAAGTCGTCTTCTCTAAACACCTAAAAATTATCAATTTGTAAATTTTTTTTGAGAAATATTATTATTATTATTATTATTATTGTTGTTGTTGTTGTTTATTATATATCATATATTTTTATTAGAGTTATAAACTTAATTTCTGTAAAATTAAATTTCTAAAATTTAAATTCTTATAAAAAATTTCAACGAAATAATATTCATGTGCTTATAATTTTTTTAAGTTATGTCCTCATTAGTCATTTTACACATAAACAATTAATCGTAAATAACTAATTTTACCAAGCATCTTTAACAAACGGCTGATGTTATTTGCTGGTTAAATTAGTTGATATAATCAGTTATCAGTTAACAGCTGATATAATCAGTCAACAGTTAATGCAATCAGTTAATTACAAAACAGGGGAAAAAAAAAAAAAAGAAGACTATTTTATATGTTTAACAAAAAAGAGCGAAGATGTTGGAGGAGAATTTTATGTTTTTCTCTATAACCAATTGTTCAGCATTTACGTTTTTTTTCAAAACTATTTTTAAATATTTAAATAATAGAACACGATATTATTAGAATTATCATAAACAAACAAGTGGAGTGAAATTGGTCTCTACTGATCCATCACTGATTCATAGGAATGCCCTTTTATTTGCTAATTATATGCAATTAATGTCTCAGGTTAAATTAATATTTTACTCTCAAATGTTTGCTTAACACTGTGGTAAAAGGCAAACCGAATCTGGAGGTAGTTCTGTCGGCCTCACGTCACATCTCATACAAACGCGCAATCCTATATATAATAATACATGATTAGAACCCACCACTTCAATTCATCGGCAATCTCAGACACGTAAAGCTCTGGTATTTTTCTGTTCACGTTTTCTTGTTCATGTCGCTTTCTTTGCTGCGTATTTGTCATTGGGCATTGTTGGTGTTTTTGGTCCCCTGCGCTTGCTTTCTTCATAATTTCTCCCATATTTTCTGGGTTTACTCTCCCTGTTTGTTCAGCTGTTTACGTTTTCTGTTTTCATTGGATTAATCTTCTGGTATAAAAGGGCTTGGCTTTTTGTGTTATATGGTAAAATAAGGTTGATTCCTGATTATTTGAAGCTTAATCTTTTATTATCTTTTTAAAATTGAGACTCAATCTTGATAATCGAATACTAAATTCTCAACCCTTTTCAATAACTTCTATTGCATATTACTAATTCCTAATCTTATTCGCAATTAATCATCATCGTTTTTAAGGTTAGATTTGCAATTTGAACTAACTGCGCATGAGATGAGATATCCTTCAAGTTTCGTATAATAGCTTCTTTCTGATGTATGTTTTGTTATGTCTTTAGATTTGGCTTTCTTTTTCTTTATGAGATTAGCAGTAAGTTGAATATTTTAGGAACTAGATGCAACTCGGATTATTTGTATATTATGGCTCCGTGAAAGTTTTGTAATGGTGAAGTGTCTCAAACAGCCTAACCTTCAGTTTCTGTAGTATCAAACAATTGAAATGGGAGGTGGAAAGGACAAGCAAGACCATGATTCTTCCGACAAATGTATTCTTTCACATCCGTTGACCTCATAAGGCTTGGAATTCATATGCCACTCATGACTAAATTTGGTGAATTCACAGTCCATTTAGATTCGTTTTGATCTATTGTTAGGGCATGGGAATGCAATTGGGGGAGCTGGGGGAGCAGCAACTGCAAATTGATGTGATTGCCCGGGAGGAAGGAAGCAGTTCCTCTTACCAATATATATTTGATTTGGCTGTGTAACTAATTTGCTCTTTCCTAGACAATTTCGATTCCTGTGGTATGCACAGATGATTGTGATTGCTGTAAAAGTGCCTTTTGTATGTATATAAGCGAGAGCTGCTTCTTACATCTACATAGGATTGAAAGAAAAAAAAAAAAAAGAAGTGAATTTGATCTCTCTGGCAATTGCAACAGCGTATGTACGTTTTATGGAAGAAACTAGAAAGGAATTCAGTGTCTCTGATGCATAAACTAGTTCCTTAAAAAGATTATTGTTGCATGAATTAGCAAATGATCTTGGGATTAGTATGAAGAAATTTGACGAATGGTGTACAGATTATGCCTTTTGAGCGTTCTTTGAGGATATCACAGTTTGATTAGTGGATTAGATACAAGTGTTTCTGCTTCTTCTAACTGCCAGAGTCCATTTGAGAAAATTTATGAACAAATTGATTGTTGGTAGCAATGATGAGAATTGTTCTTATGTTCTTGCATCCAATATGATTACATCTAATAGAAGGAAGGTTTTTAATAGGGATAATATTTTGAACAAGTCAAATATCTTTTAGTATCAGTCAAATATCTTTTAGTATCAATCAGTCATAA
>JAOSBL010000002.1:10543149-10558707 GCA_027568915.1 Erythroxylum roraimae
TATATATTTTAAATTTAATTATATTTATTAATAATTATTAAAATTTAATTACATATAATTTAATTATAAAATTAAATAAAATTAAATTATTCATACTTTTTATTGATCATTAATTTTAATTTATTAAATATATATTCTTGAATTAAATTATTCATAATATTTATTAATAATTAAATAATATATAATTTAGTGATAGTAAATCAGATTATGAAAAAACATAAATAGGAAACAAAACCTACTTTTTATAGTTTTCATAATTTTTAAAAAATAGAAAAATAAAATCAAAAATATAAACTAAAAATTAAAAACTATTTTTTACTTAATGTGAAAAAAAATCAAAACTGAAAATAGAAACAAATTTGCTTTTCCACTTTTAGTTTTTGTCCTCTTGCAGCTGCTAGTCTGACTTTTTCTAAAACAAGAAGGAAAGTACAAGTTATTTTTGGTTTTTTATTCTTTTGTTGTAATTTAAATTTGACGTCAAAATGTTCAAACATTCACGTCATAAATATCATCATCCTAATAGATTTTCAAATGGAAAAAATTAATGCTTAAAAAATTTAACTAATTTGGATGATTTAACCGTAAAATTTTTAAATTACAAATTTTTTCATTCAGTTTTTAACTTTTCAGTTTGATTTATTTTAATAACTCTTGTTGTTAAAAAGTGATCAATTTATTAATTAATCAGTCAATTTTTATTAATTAATAAATTTTTATAAACTAAAATAAATTAATTTATTTTTATTTAATAATATTTTAATTAAATTCAAATTTTTCTATGAGTAAAAACAATCTTTTTCAATTATATTTAAAAAAAATTACTTTTATTTATTTTTTAGCCAATTTTATGATGATCTAATATGGTTGAACTTTTTAAACTGTAAACCTCTTGTCTTATCGGTTTAACTTTCAATTGAATTTTAAAAAAAATTGGACAAAACTATTCACTTCTATTAGGATTCTTCACTTTTTTTCTAGTTAATTTTGTAATTAAGTTCGCTCTTTTAACTTATTTAAAATTTAGACTAGGGATATTTTTATGTCTTAAAAAGGGTTAAAAGGACAGTTTAATAGTAATATCAGCACTACATAATAGAAAAAAGTGTCACATAAGTTTAGATTGATGAAATTTCGGATTTAATGATTTTATTTATTTTACAAAATATTGTAATTAAACTTAAACTTTAATTAAAAATTTATAAAGATAAAAAAATATACCTTTTAATTAAAAAATATGTTCCCATATCGGTGATGAAGTCAATCCTAATCAACGGATTGTCGGAGTAATTATTGAGGAGAAAAGTCAATACAAACTGCTGGCCTTATATATATATATATCCATTGCTAGGTGTATAAATATTTTACGTGTTTAAAAAAATTTGATAACACGCAGCCTTACTCTTATGTAGCAAAACGGAGAATCTTATAGACCGAAAAAGATATCCCCTCGTTTTGACTTTTAAGTTATGAAAAGCTAACTTTTGGATTATTTTTTATCCGATGCTAAGTAAGCAAATCAATCCAAATCGGCCTATACAATTAATTTTTTTAAAAAAAATCATAACTTTTGGAAAATGGGTATTAATGAAAATAAATTTTATTAAAAAATTGTTAATGAGACTTAGTTAGTTTAATAAAATTATGATGAAAATGAATAGTTTTGTATAAAATGATATTATATTTAATCCTGATTAAAAAAGTTAATGACCAAAGTATTACGTCTGTCTTTAGTTTAGTTTTAGTTTAAGACAAGAGGAAGTGAAGTGAAACATATGTGTGTAAGAAAGCGATTCTTTCTCTTACTATGGACCAACCACCAGCCGCTGTTGCCTCCAGCTGTCTTCACTACTTTCTCTCTCTACATTTGACTAAAATAAAATCTCCTTTTGTTTTTTGGGCTCTATAATTGCAAATATATATTTACAAAACAGACAAAGGAATCCATTCCATTGCTCTCCCCTTCACTTTCTCCGCCCATTTCGTTGCACTAAATTAATAATGCAACCAAAGAACAGCACCCAATCACAGTAGAAACAAAACAAACATTAAAAAGTTCACATCTTTAGTACTATTCGCCATTTCTCTCTTCTCTGTCTTTCTTTATTTATGTAGTCGCATAAATATAGGAAAGAGAGAGATTGGTTTGTTTCCTCGTGATCCCTGCAAAGTCTACGTGAAATCCCAGATTGCCTTGTTGTTTGTTCCATTCTCGTCTTAGTTGCTCCAGTTATAGCAAAGTCGCATTCTTGTGGGGTTTTATTCTCTCAGAAAAACGAAAAGAAAAGAGCTTGGTATGTTATAGACAGAGGTGCTGACTTTTTGTTGAAACAACAATCTAGTTTCTTTTGGGTTGTTATCAAATGGTGTTTTGCTTCCCCCCAGCTAATTGTGTGGTTTCTTTCCCCAGGTTTCTTGCTGAATTGGAGCAGTTTCAAGTAAGATGTTCAGGTGGGTTTTTTTCTTTCTTTTCTTTTTCTTTTTTGGGCGGTTGTGTGAGCTTGTATGTGCGTGTTATTTGGGTGAACTTGACTTGGGCTCTTTCGTTGTTTGATGATTGAGGAATCGTTATGGCATTGTTTCATATAGGTTGTTGGATTGTCCTCTTTCAACTCTTTTTTCTTAAGTTTGAAGTGTGTTCCCTGTTTTGATTACAACGTACAGGTAGTTGTTCTTTTGTTTGGTTGGTGAGCAATGAGAAGGATTGAGTTGAACTTTTGGCAATTGCGTTGACACCATTTTTCTTTAGGATATTTTTGGAGTCAGAAATAGCAAGGCTGAAAATTTAGTTAATTTTAGGTGGGATGATAAATGCATCTTAGGAATCTTAGTTTGGGAATTATGATTAGTTGAGTTGTGAAAATTTCATCCGGGGAATAAAGGAATCCTGCAGCCTGATATTGAATCGATTTACCAGAATTATTTTTGCTTATTTTCTGTCTTGCTAGTTTTAATTTTACTTTTACTATATTCTTTGGCCTGGAAAGAATTGATAGATGATAGGAAGCCAATTTCATTCGTATGGTCAGTACGTGAAAACCAGAAAAGCAATATAGTGAGTAACCAGGATGCAAAAATTGATCAAATCTTTATTGCTGATGTATAGTATTCTTGGTTCAACTTTGGAAGAGAACTAACTTTGTGATTGTCCTAGGCCCAAATAAACATTATGTTAGACACATTGCATGGGAATCATCATATATTAAGCAGTGCTTTGAATTTATCCTCTAATGTACTCTGTTTAATTGGGTGGTCCTGTAATTTGGGAAAAAGCAAATGATCTTAGTCTCTAAGCTGCTGTTTGCATTTGTTTTAGACACTTATGGAGGTGGATGTGAAACAAGCCAGTTTGAGGTCTGGTATAGGCCTTTTCAGTTTATTTTGCAGATCACATCAATTATTGATGTCATGATGATGTTCATGGAGGCAACCAATCTGATGATTTGGGTTTCAAGCTTTATGCCTTTGTGTGACATATGTTTTACTAGGTTACACATTTACTTAAATATGTCTTTCATGAGAGCCGAAAGATTGATAATTGCAAGGGATATCTTTTATTGACATTTTTTCTTATTTATTTCCACGAATTGCATAAGCTCTCCTTTTAGAAGCTGACCTGTATGTCTTTTCAGACAGATATTCCCACAATCTCTATTTGAAATAGAAGCAAATGTAAGCCGTTAACAAATTTTAGTCATCTATAAATGATCTAAATGTGCTTTGGATTTCAGGTTATTTAGGTTGGTTTAAATTCTGCATGTCATATTTGTTGATCTCCTTTCTGATGTTAAAGCAATATTTGCAACTTCCAATTTGTGCCTTTCGACTTTTGTGGTGTATTATACTGGATAAACTCAAACCTCATTGAGCATATGGTTCAGCAGCCTTCTCTTTCTGCACAATTAGCAAAGTAGCTGCAGTCCTTGATGTAATTTGTTTTTTAGTAATTATGGGAGTTGAGGGACCCAATATTCGCTGGATATAACTGCTTGCTTGCCATACCAATGGTTGTAAAATGTTCTTAGTGAACTGGTTGGATCCTACATATAAATTCATGAATCAGAGTACAAATTTTCTTGTGCTGAATATCAAATTGATCGTTACTTGCCAACTGTGTGGCAGAATTCTTGAGCTTGCTAAGGATAGACATTTTGATCCAATGGGGAAACATTTTTGACAAGAATGGATCCTCAAGCTTTCATCAGGCTGTCAATAGGCTCCCTTGGGCTGAGATTTCCTGGCGCAGCTCCGAATTCTGCAAAGTCTGGGATTCATACATGTTCGTCTCCATGCTTGTGTGAAATAAGACTACGAGGCTTTCCTGTGCAAACAACTTCAGTTCCATTGGTGTCCTCTCCTGAAGCAACACCTGATATTCATAACATTGCGTCAATATTTTATCTTCAGGAGTCTGATCTAAAAGCATTGTTAGCGCCTGGCTGTTTCTATACTCATCATGCATATCTGGAGATTGTTGTCTTCACAGGGAGAAAGGGCTACCATTGTGGTGTTGGCATCAAAAGGCATCAAATTGGGACATTCAAGTTGGAGGTAAGTCCTGAATGGGGCGAAGGGAGGCCCGTAATTCTTTTCAATGGGTGGATAGGTATCGGCAAAATCAAGCAGGCTAGTGGTAGACCAGGAGCTGAACTTCATTTGAGAGTGAAACTCGATCCTGATCCCAGATATGTTTTCCAGTTTGAAGATGTGACAACATCGAGTCCTCAGATAGTTCAGCTTCAAGGCTCCATCAAGCAGCCCATATTCAGTTGCAAGTTTAGTCGGGACAGGTGACATGCATTTCGTGGCCTCTTTGGCATGAGTTATACATAAAAAATTGTCTAGCTTTGAGATTTTTGTTAAGACGTTATAGGATTTCCAAAGATTCTGGCTTTCAGTACAGCTATTAAAAAATGCTGTTTTCAAGCGAACAGCTTTGTCCAATTCACTTGCATACAGGTTAGCCAAAAATTAGTATGAGAGTTTCGCGTACTCTCCTTGAAGCATTGCAAGCAAACACATAGAGAGTAGCAAGTACACTGGTGATATAGCCTAATAGGTTTGTTTTGTCATTCTTCCAATAGTCAGTTCATTGTTGATGAAATTTTTTTATATGGTTTTGGAGTGACAGGGTATCCCTGGTGGATCCGTTAAGTACCTATTGGTCAGCTTCTCTTGAAGGTGCCGATCTGGAGACTGAGAGAAGAGAACGGAAAGGATGGAAGGTGAAGATACATGATCTTTCTGGATCAGCTGTGGCAGCAGCCTTCATAACAACTCCATTTGTACCATCATCAGGTTGTGATTGGGTTGCCAAGTCTAACCCCGGAGCTTGGTTGATAGTTCGACCTGATGTTTGCAGGCCGGAGAGCTGGCAGCCATGGGGAAAGCTTGAGGCTTGGCGTGAGCGTGGAATTAGAGACTCTGTTTGCTGTAGATTTCACCTCCTGTCAGAAGGCCAGGAGGGGGGTGAGGTTCTTATGTCAGAGATCTTTATGAGTGCTGAAAAGGGTGGGGTGTTTTTCATAGACACCGACAAGCAGATGCGAACAGCTGCAACGCCAATACCAAGTCCTCAAAGTAGTGGAGATTTTTCTGGACTAGGTGTGGTTGTTGGTGGCTTTGTTATGAGTTGCAGAGTATATGGTGAAGGGAAGCACAGCAAACCCTTGGTTCAGTTGGCTATGAGACATGTGACATGCATAGAGGATGCTGCTATCTTCATGGCACTTGCTGCAGCAGTTGATCTTAGCATTGTAGCATGCAGGCCTTTCCGTAGGATGCTTCGTAGAGGATCTCGCCATTCTATATGAAGCAGAAAATACCTCTTAAAGATATTTAATTGTCATGAACAAAACTCGTTTTTACCTTCTTTTTTTTCCCCCTAATCTTTGTAACATAATGGATACGATAGTGTACAGGACTCTTTGTTTATCCTCCTCTCTCCCAGAAATTGTCTGCTCAATCTATAGCAACTTTGAGTACTCGTGTGATTAACTTGTTTACCTTTCTGCTTTCGACGGTAAAGGGTTTTCAATTTGGCGGGCCAAGGAAGGAGAAAGAAACACAATTCTTTCATAATTCTGTCAATGCTAGTAATAATGTTCATCAGATCTGCTCTGTAAAGAAATCTAATAAAGAAGTGGTTACTACTCAGGATGAATTAATAGAGGATGAATTAAGCTACTTCAGGGGTTCAATTGGCTCAACTACTTCTAGCCAATCCTCAGTTCAATTATTATCGTCTCTCATTAGCCACCAATTCTCTTTTGTATCAGATGAACAAATTTGATAAACGATATTCAGTGATGCTTAAGGTTGTTCATCAAATTTGAATAAAAGGAGACAACTATCAAAGAGCCTTATTGCCCTAAAAGAAAAGCATCAAATACATGGTTAATAGTTATGGATTTCAATAGCACGGTTTCATAAAATAAAGTTGAAGGGCTTAACAAATTCAAGATACATCTTAATAAAGACCTAATAAACTACCTAATACAATTAGGGCTACTTGACTTGCATTTTGATGAGCAGCAATACATATAGTGAAATAAACAATTGATGATTGGTTCCTTAGGAGAAAATTGGATAAAGCACTAGTTAACACTATATGGTTAATCATTTTCAACAATTGCAGAGCTTATTATTCACCTTTTTACCAACATTGGTTTTTATAAAATTTCTATTTAGATTAAATAATTGTCTAATGGGAAATTTTAGGTATGAGGTAGTTACAAGAGCATTGGATATAACAATGATAGGCTTTAAGGATTATAAATTTGTAAAAAAGTTGATTGTAATAAAAAAAGAATTTAAGGAGCTCAATAAAAGGAAGTATAGTTTTAAAACAAAAGAAATGCACTTAAAACACCCATAAAGCACTTAATAGGTCCATTTTTACAAGTTTGTAGGGGCTATGTTAATTGTAATTTAGTATTTTTTTTATCTTATGTTTTACATAAAATTATATGCAGCTTTTCTATGTTTGGTTCATTCTTGTAAGTGATGATTTTGAGGAGGAAGCACACATTTGAGAATAAGTTTCACCATAATCGTCCAATTGAGGTGATTCCAAAGGCATTTGAAAGCTCACTTGAAGGGTGATAATTTTGTAAAAGACCTAAAACAAAATTGGCATCCAATATGAATTGAAACTAGTGACAATCTAGTGATAAATTATACTTTAAAAGTTTTAAAGCAAGACCAGGGTGGTTTAAAAGTGTAATAGGCACAATTCTCGTAACAATAACTCCAAACACATGTGAAATTATAAGTTTAATCACCTTATAACTCTTTTATATAAACTTAGCTTATAAATGCTCTTATTAGGGTTCTTTGTAGAGGATTTTAATAGGCATGTGACATCCTCCTTTGTCATTAGGATTTTAGTTTTAGTTTTTCTTCAAATCAAGGTGGATTTAGAGCAAGATTTGGAGGAACCTGTGACAACTCTTCTAGTTCTCTCTCTCTTTTTTTCTTTACATTTTAACTGTTTTGCTTTAGTTTAGTTTTGTTTATGTTTAACAGTTAAAACCCTATACATGATTTGATTATTATTTACTTAAATTTATGCTCTTTGTTCTTAATTTTAGATTTGAACCTAATCATCATAGCTTCAATATTAAAGATTGTATAAAAGATTGAGAAGTGTGCACTAGAAGAAAATAATACCTTAGCGCTAAAGAATGAAAGTATCTTAAACTATTATGGTAACCAAATAGATTAAATATACTTAATGAATTTGATTAGGTTTAATTACAGATTAGGAGGTGGTAGTTACCTAATTGAATATATATGTGTGCTCAAGAGGGCATAAATACATTAGGTTAATTGTTATTTCAACCATGATAATTGAAATTCTATGGGAGCAAACCCCAAAATCCTACCTTTAGTTTTATGATTACTCTTTGTTTAATTATCCCATCTTTATTAGTTTAGCAATTTAATTATTTTCTTAAATCTAATTTATTTTAGTGTTATTTTTTTATATAGGGTTAATAGACATAGTAATATAGTTAATGTGAAATTGATGCTCTATATTACTCCAGTTTCATAAACTTGCTATAATTGCCTATGTACGCTTACAAATTTACTAAACCAAGTTTTTGGCACCATACCGGGGAGCTATTCAATTTTCATTTTATTAATTCTAGTTTTTATTTTAATTTATTTTAATTTCCTATATTTGTGTATAATTTATTACTTTTCTATGTGACATCTTCAAGATTAATAGTAAAATCATGCAATTTCAGACTTGATGGTATAAATTGTTGATATTTCAAACCAAATGTAGATGTTGACGGATCGTGACAATGGTTATCAGAGGACATGTTATCATTATGGCATGTAAAGGCATCTTTCCATATGTGCATGAACGTAACATGCCCTTTATTCCTATGAAGATGTTGATTAAATGGTTGTTTATAGGGAAAATAATAAGAAAGATCCTTATTTTGATATACATCATCCATGATATAGTAACCATCTAAATATATCTTAAGATGAGTTTGAATAAGCAGATAAAGGTACCATTGGATTTTAACAACAACCTAATTTCAATGGTAGCCACAGTCACATGATAATGAGATGGAAGAGATAATCTTACAGCTTTTGTTTTCCCTCATTGAAAGATTATAAAGATTAGATAAATTGTACATGGATTTACTTGAATAAATAGTGCAATCTAATTGTATAATTTTTATAATTTAAAGAATCAAGTCAACTAAATAGTTGAGATGAATGGTGAAAAAGGTAAAGGTGAACTTCATAGTTGTACGTAGATGAACACAAGAGATGGAATGCTAGTCATATCCCTTAGGAGTGACAAAAACTTAATACTAAAGATGCTAAAGAGGAGGACGTGCAAAGGCTAGATAAGCATAAAGAAGTGTCTATAGCCTTTCCACTTCTTGTTTCAGTTCCTCTAAAATTAATTACCAGACATTATACAGGGAGGGAAGTTGGCGATGAAAGCTGAAATTGACATGGATTCTCTAGGTATAGAGGAGCATTCTTCCAAATGACGCTGTTCAAATGCTTGCAGCTTGTGAAAGAATGAGATCCCCTCTCTTTTTGTGCACACATATGCAAACCGATTTTCCTTTTACTTCAATTGGTCTTTCGTAATAAATGATTCATGTATTAATATCTTTTTTTTTCCTTTTAATATATTCAGTTAAATGTTTTCATTAAAATACAAGTTAAACGCTAACGTTTTATGACATTTAAGATAAACTATAACTTTTTTAAAATATTAGCATAGTTAAATTTTCTTCCTTTATGCATACACCAATACTATGTGATACATAGTTATTATTTTTTATTAGATATGTGAGTCTTGCACATGGCAAAGTGAATCTCATATATCAAGTCCAATTAAAATTAGTTTTAAATTTACTTTTTTAATTATATTTGTTTTTAATAAATTCTACTTATATTCAATTAACCTAAATTAGCCTTAATAATTTGATATAACACTAATTAAACACTGCTAATCAAAAAATCATAATTATTCAAAATTCTCATTAACTAATTTCTTTTACACAAAGGAGGGTATGTAAGAACAGAAGCTTTTACAAGTGCTTCGAAGAACTGTCAGGAGGGTCCAACCTAATATCAGGCCTAAGAATTGAGTTTGAGGGTTTTGAATAGTGAAATGGATTCTAACGTCGAGTTGATTACGCACTCACACTAAACGAAAGAGAGATAAAAGATTATATTGTGAGAATGGGGACATGAAATTACTTAAATTTATCTATCTTTATTATCTTTACTGAGTACTTTTATGATCTTATTTATCATAGAAGAAAAAAGGTAAAAGATTTGTGTCTCAATTAGAGTATAATCAACATCATTAATCATTATGTCATTTTAATATTTTTAAGACTTAGAAACTATAATGATATAAAAAACACTAATAAAAACACCAAAATAGTGATGATACATACTTTTCTATGAAAAATAATTCCAATGACTTTAATTTCTTATTATCCAACAATCACATACTGTTATATTTATTTTACCAATTTTATTGATATAATTCGCGTTCATATTTTTTTTAAGATTGTGTTTAACCATAACAATATATATTATAGAAAAAAACTATCATAAGTTTTATTGTCAAAACACATTTTAAAATTTAAAGCTTCAACAACCACCACTAAGATATTTAGAAATCCATGTCATATCATGATCACTCTTTAGATTGCTAACCTTTACCAGATGCTATCTATAGAAAACTAGGGAATTCGAATAACAAATATCTTCGTTATGCAAGTAAATTGGAGCTAATTATCTCAATGTTTTATAGTATAAGTATATACCATTCTTCTCATCTTTATCCCCCTTTAAAACTAATAGAAGTTATCAAGATATTACTTTAAAAAAATTTAAGGATAGGGAATGATAATAATTCCTCAAAGGCTAAGATTAAACGGATTGATCTAGGTGTACAAAAAGAAAATGGACTAGGCTTAAAATCTCTTAGAATCATGAAATATGCTCCTTATGAAGAAGTTATGGAAGCTATTCATAAATAAAAATCACTTTATGTCTACACAATGTACGTAGAATTCTTAAAAAAAAGAAAAATTTGGAAAGTAAAGATTAAAGACCATATTTCTTAATCAAATCTTGAAGGTGAAGGATATTATACGCCCCTACATCAAGCACATCATTGGAAATGGGAAGAGTGCTTGACTTTGGTTTGACAATTGGTACCCAAAAGGCCCTTTATTCAAGCTTCCTAGTTCAACCGCATTGACGGCTAGCCTTTTGGAGAAGACAAAAATAGACAGAGTGGTAAGAGAAAACAATTAGAATCATATTAATACTAGATATCTCATAACTATAATATGCAACTTACCAAGGTATTTCACAAACTTAGCAATTGAGTATCAAATTATATGGCTCAATCACAAATCAGGTGGATTCAATAACAAAAATTGCTTAGAAATCCTAGCAACTTTATGGCCCAAACTTCTATGGTTCACTTCAAATTACCCCGAGCTTTATTTCTTTTATGGCTAACAATAAAGGAGAGAATAAGAACTAAGGGTAGAATCACATTTGACACTGTAGTCAATCATATATGTGTACTATGCAATTTAGATCTAGAGGCTTATAATCATTCATTTTTAACTGGGTCTTTTGTAACTCACATTGTAATGAACAAAATGGATAAACTTAGTATAATGGGCACAAAAAGCTATATCACCATCAAAAGGCCATAAAATCGTACTCAACACAACACTTAAGCTGCTTTTCATAACATTTGATTAAAAAGAAATTATAGAATCTTAGAAAATAAGCACGCAAATATTAACCTTATAAGCCAGAGGCTAATTCAATGGATTAGAGAACTTGTGTTAGTAAATGGGATAGCAAATTCACTAAGCTCTAGTTTAACAACAATGTGGAACCCCATTTCAAAGGTATCATTCTTTTGTACGTGGCTTAGAACTTTAAGCTGCATATTCACTCTTTGCTAGCTTCTTTATGTTTCATGCTTTATAAGCTTAGTTTCTATTTGTGTTCACTTGATGGTGACTGTATTTACTAATCCATTTTAACTTGAAACAAGAGTTCTATTTATAGTTTTAAAAGTAAATCTCACATTATCCATTATACACTCTAATTGACAATGTGAGTCGTACGAGACCCCCTATCTCTATTTTCATTTTAGACCAAACTCTTGTAACTCTCCCTCGTGCATCCATTATGACATGGCCTCCATAAATAAGATCGTTTAACATGATGTAATAGCTTGTTTCTGTGCAAGAAACTATTGTGAAAGTCAACACCGTCAGATTGTTGGTTGTACATATGAGCTTGATTGTGAAAAATATAAAATCCAACGTAGTTTAAACTTTTTCGTTGGGAAGTTTCAGTACAATTTACTTGAATTTAAATGCATACTAGAGCCAAACTTTCATGTCAATTTGATACGTAGTTTTTGATAAAATTTAATTCCTTATGGTGAAAACCATCACCAATCATATAAACAATTGTATCAAATCATCAAGAATATTTAGATCTATTGCAGGAGCATACCTGAATCCACAAAAATAACGTGATTCTTGAATCTTATAGTTATTCGTCTTCCAAGTCAATATGTACGTCTGTTTTCTCTCAAGAACTGTCACTTTTCTGACTAATGGGATATTAGAAAAATAATCGTACATCTAACTTGGAGACCATAACCCTAATTCTTTATATAATTTATCTTATTTCTATTTTGGCCCATCATAAAATAGAAATCAGACTATTGGGTCTCTACACATTAAAGCCCATACTTTATTAGATGTCATATAGCCCGAAGCCTTTAACCTTAATAAATCACTTTAACCAAGCTTAACCTTATGATAACTCATAATATACAATTCATTTATATATATACGTGCCCACATGTTGGATTAAATCCAACAATCTCCATATGTATAACTCCTTTAATTATATATCATCACATAATCTTATGAGCTCAAAAATTGCTATCACTACCAAATACATCTTTAATCAATCTCGTTCATCAATTATAATAACATAGGATCAAAACGGTTTTCGTTATACTCGTATCATAATTAAACCCATCAATGGTCACTTATGCCAATATAATTGAACAACATAGATCAAGCATGGATGTGTAGTATGGAAATTACATGTAATGTGATCTTGACATGCCTACTTCCAACTAGTCCAAATTCCTTATTCTTTATTGAGATCATCCAAACAAATGTTAAAGTTCAAATAAATCATAAAAGTGTCTATAACTAAAAATTATTCGAAATAACAAACTCTCACTAAAATTACACATTATGTCTATATGTTTTGACTTTGTTGAGCTTCTGTTGTTGTTGGAATATAACACTGCTGACTTATTGCCACAAAATAACTTTATTGGTCTTTCAATACAATCTATAATGCGTAGTTTAGTGACAAAATTTCACAGCCATAATCCAGGATTGGATACCTCATAATATGCTATAAACTCCATTGCCATAGTGGAAGAAGCTATGAGTATCTATTTAGCACTCTTCTAGGAAATAGCTCCTCTAGCTAGCAAGCAAATATAGCTCGATATGGATCTTCGACTATCTTGGCATCTAGCAAAATTAGAATCAGAATACCCAATGATCTCTAGCTGATTTAACTTCTTGTGTGTGAGCATGTAATCTTTTGTTCTCTGCAAGTACCGCATAACTCTTTTGACTGCTCTCTAATGGTCCATTCCAGGATTTCTTAAGTATCTGTCTAGCATTCCAACAATATACGCAATATCTGGACGTGTACATATGTGAGTATACATTGGACTCCCTACTGCTAAAGCATAAGGAATCTTCTGCATCTCTTTAGTTTGAAACTCATTCTTGGGGAATTGGTTGAGACTAAACTTGTCTCACTTAGCAACAGGGGCGTCACCTGGATTACAATTTTGTATGCCAAACCTCTTAAGAATTTTCTCTATCTAGCTCTTTTGTAATAACCCAAGTATACCCCGAAAGCGATCTTGGTGTATTTGTATCCCTAATACAAAAGAGGCATCACCAAGATCTTTCATTTCAAATTTCTTTGTTAGAAAGCTCTTAATTTCGTGTAATAAGCCTATATCGTTGTTGGCAAGCAACATGTCATCGACATATAAAACCAAAAAAATATACTTGCTTCCACTGAACTTATATATACAATCATTTACCGCATTAATTTCAAAACCAAATGAAAGAGCAACTTGATGAAATTTGTAATACCATCGACGGGAAGCTTACTTAAATCCATAGATGGATTTCTTTAATTTGCAAGCCATTTGCTTTGGGTCTCTTGACACAAAGTTTTCTAGTTACACCATATAAATTGTCTTATCAGTGCACCGTTGAAAAACGCAGTCTTTATATCCATCTGATGCAACTCAAGGTTGAAATGTGCCATAAGTGCCATTATAGTTCTAAAAGAGTCATTCGATAAAACCGGACAGAAAGTCTCTTTATAATCAATGCCTTCTTTTTGTATAAAGCCCTTTGCAATTAAATGAGCCTCATGTCTCTCTACATTGCCCTTCGAATCACTCTTGGTTTTAAATATCCATCTGCAACCGATGGGTTTCACACCTTTAGGCAATGAGACAAGATCCCAGACAACATTGTCTTTCATGGACTTTATCTCCCCATTCATAACATCAATCCACTTTTGAGAGTTAGAACTTTGCATGGCATGATGGAAGTTAACTGGATCATCTTCCACAATGCCAATGTCAACCTCATGTTGGTCAAGAAATATTATGTAATCATATGAAATCACACTTCTCCTTTCTTTAGTGGATCTCCTTAATGACACTAGTTCTTGAGGTTTGTGAGTTTATTCTTTTGGAATACTTTCTATATTCTAAACAAGGAGTTCCTTAACATTGTCTTATTGTTCTGGATTTATTTTTTGGATAACATCAGGAATAAAACCCATATCATTGTTAAGAACAACTAAGGGAATATTAACATATTCCTCTTCAAAGACAATGTCTCTCACCTTATCTTCCCTCCCAAACTCAGCATCATCAAAGAATTGAGCATTTCTGATCTCAAAAATTGACTTTGTAGTGGGATCATAAAACTTGTAACCCCTAGATGTTTCGACGTATCCAACAAAATAGCAACTAACAATTCTGGAATCCAATTTCTTTCATTAGGCTTATATGGCCTCGCCTCAGCTGGATAACCCTAAATGTGCAAGTGTTTCAAACTGGGCCTTTTGCCTGTCTAAAGCTCATAAGGGATTTTGGTAGTTGCTTTAGTTGGAACCTTATTGAGTATGTAAGCTGCAGTCTTTAATGCTTCTCCCCAAAGAGATTTCGGTAAATTATAATGACTAATCATACTTCTTACCATGCCCTTTAGTGTTTTGTTTCGCCTTTTAGCAAGACCATTCATGCTAGGACATCCTGGCATGGTGTATTGTGGTATGATATCGCACTCTTCAAGAAACTTAGCAAATGGTGTATTGTGGTACGATAAACATTTATGAATGTAATAAAATATTGCTGACCATTCCAAGAAGTTGTAGGGAATGACCTACAAATGTCTGTATGTACGAGTTCTAAAACGTCCATAGCCCTATTGGCATAGACCAGTAGGCCCCCCAAAATTTATAAAAATTAAATATTTTTAATTTTTTGTTAATATATATATATATACAAGGACAAAGTTATTTAGAGTTTAGTGGTACACTAGGCCCCCCAAGATTTAAAAACTTAAATATTTGGGCCCTCCTATCTTAAATTTCTGGCTCCGTCACTGCCTATTATGACGCGCACCGCGGAAAGATTAACGTCGCTATGATGATGATTTCAATGGGTATTTTTGTTTTATGGGTTTTTGACCTAGAGGAATTAAAAAGGATAGATATTTGGAATTCAACGAACAAGGATACGCAAGGTTTGATTTCTACGATACCTCTCGGAAACTTGTTCCAAGCAATCCCAATGATCAAAATAAAACCTAGAGACGAACAATCGACATGCCACAATTGAGAAAACAATTGATAAGTGAAAGATGGTTCGAAAAGTAACAAGAACAA
>JAOSBL010000002.1:10567556-10579431 GCA_027568915.1 Erythroxylum roraimae
GTAGATAAAATTAGGTTAAATTTTTTTTTATTTTCAATTTAGTCCCTCCAAATTTTTGAATTTACGGAATGGTCCCGATATATACCTGTATTAGCGGTACCGGCCAGTACCGACTGGAATTTATACCCAGTACCTAGATGACCGTTCCGGTACCGATTTTCGGCCGAAACGGTACGAGATTCAGATCATTGCGCGCAGGTGAGAGTCGCGCGTGCGCCCGTGAAGCCGATGCAGCGCGCGACTTAGCACGCACTGTAGCACTGTCGTGCACGCGCCTGACGGCCTCCGAAGCTTCCGACGCCGGAAGCGATTTTCGGCATCCCAGGAGCCTGTTTTTCACTCTGTTCGACTCGTTTTCGACCCGTTTTTCGTAGCTAACCTTATGTAGACCACTTTTACGCAATTATATACGTAAAAAAACTAAAAAACCAATCAAAAACGAAGGAAATCCAAATGAGATGAAAAACTGAAAAACCTCCGTTTCCGGCAATCTGATCACGTAACCGCTCTGATACCACATGTTAGTACGTAGTGGGAGCCTTATTACGTACCCTGGATTTACATGAAAGGATCAGAAATGAAAGTAATGCGGAATCATTGGATTTCGGTTCCATCTCTGATTCCGATGCCGATTCCGAGCTCCAAACGTCTCCGAATCTCCCAGGGCCTTTAATGCAAAGTGCTCACCGGCTCACGGGCAAGGCCTTTCTACAGTTTCCTCAAGTTCTGAGCTTCCCTAACGGGTCAGGAATCCTTATGCTCGTGAACGTTCTCTAAGTAATTACAGGAGATCTTACCTTATATAGCTTCCATATCAGGCTTCCCCATCACAAGACCGATATGGACTCGGTCCACACTAATCGGGACCCATTTTTCACCGGGACTTCGACCCATTAATCTAGATCATTTATTGGGTCACTTTAATATTTTTATTTGGATCAAATGATGTCACTTAACTGATAATTTATTTAAAAACTAAAAATGTAATTAATATTAGTCCAACTTCATGAGACACGGACAAAATTGTCTCTAAGGACAAAAATGTCTTACAGTTAGTTGTTAAATATAAATTGTCAGTGCAAATTTATCAATAACAAAAATCTTTACAAGCCTATATTTACAAATTTTGTATTTTGCGATCCGAGTCCAATTCTAAGTCCAAATTGGTACGATTAGTATTATAATTTTTAATACAGGTAAAATGTAGAGTCCATTAATAAAATTGAGTTTTAATTCAACTATTACTAAAATGATTAGAACTAGTTATTTGATTAGTTGACATTTAACATTTATTCACTCTTTAATATTTTTATTTTTAATCAATATGAGATATTCTAACATTCCCCTTAGGTACAACTAAAAGTGAACATTCAATTATTACTTCAATTAAACATAGAAGTAATCGGACCGAACTACTAGAACTAAACATCTAGACAAACAATTAAGAAATTAAAAATCTGGATTAAATCTGCTCTGACAGTGTATTACAATTTTTAATCTTAATTAAACCTGCTCTGATAGTGTATTAAATTTTTTAATATAAATAAAGTGTAGATTTCGTTAATAAAAATTAAGGTCAGGTGCAACTTTTTTTCAAAATAATTACGACTAGCCATTTGATTACTTAGCCTCGCTATTTGTTAACCCTTTGACGTTTTCAATTTTTATCAACTAAACAATTAAGAAATTGGAAGGGGGAGGGATAAACCCCGAGGTGATGCGTCAATCAAAATACTGGAGGCTAAAGCCAATTGAAATAGATTGTGTTGGACCGACATGGAACTGTGTTCCTCTAAAATCCCTCTTTCTCTTCTGCTTGTGTAAGTCATTTCCTTGCAAATTTGCGGGTTTCTAGAGATGGAAGTAGAATTGGAGGGAAGAGTGAAGCCACTGAGCTACAAAGTGAAGGGAGTTTCTAGAGAATCTCCTTCTCAGAAAGCCTCTCATGTACTTGACACTGACCTCCGCTCTCACTGGTCCTCCGCCACCAACACCAAGGAGTGGATCCTTCTCGAGCTCGACGTATGTATATTTCTTTCACTTTCTTCCCACCACCCTCCGTTCCTTCTTCTGTTATTTGATTTGCTTCTGTTTTTTGTAGGAACCTTGCTTGCTTTCGCATTTTAGGATTTACAACAAGTCTGTGCTCGAATGGGAAATTGCTGTTGGTTTGCGCTATAAGGTTCAGTCTTCTTCTTTTTCTGTTTTCTCTTTTGCCCACTCAGTACTAACTTGGAAGAACGCTCATGGAGGATTTATGTTGGTTCAAACCTGTTAATTACATAAATAAGCTATGGAATATAGCTTTTTCCATTTTTGGCTGTACAGTAGATTTACTATAATGGAGAAGTGGTGTTTTCGTTTATTGTCAATACTGGCCAAGTTTACTACTATCAATTTCGCTTATGATGCTACTTTGGAAAAGGGTTTAGTTGTAATAGAATATTGTCAACAGAATAGTGTTGTCATCTTTTTAGTTCAAGGCAGGATGGGAGACTCAGACTTTGAGATGCTATAAATAGTTCTGTTTTCTATATATTTTTTACATAACCTGGAAGAAAGGTGAAATTTTAAGGTTTTTGAAAATTTGAAAGCACCATTGATACTCACATGAAAAATTTGCATATGTTGATTGTTTTTCTCTATGAAGTTGTTAGGCTGATCATATCATTCATATTGTTTGTGTTCTAGTTTCTTGAAAGCTCTAGAGCTGAATGTTTCAACTACTTGTCAATTGTCTTGCTGCCAATTTCTGATACGTATTTGGCATAAATTTGATTATGTACCAAAGGAAATGAATTTATAAAATAAATAGATGAATTTTTTTTATAAAAAAAGTCTTTTGGCCCCTTATTGAACTATTGGAAGCAATGACTCAACACTTTCTGTCAATTTCATGCATCTTAAAATTAATTGTATACCAGAGTATATTTTATTTATATTCTGTCTTTTCTAAATAACCAGCCAGAGACATTTGTAAAAGTTCGCCCGCGCTGTGAAGCACCTCGTCGTGATATGATATATCCAATGAACTACACTCCATGTCGCTATCTACGAATATCTTGTTTAAGGGGAAACCCAATCGCCATTTTCTTCATTCAGGTAAATGACAATCAGTGTGCCTTATAATGTCTCGGTCGTTTTGCCAGCATGTCACGAGTATATTCTTATCTATCCAATATGAAATTTTCAGTCACTTGCCGGTCATTGGCTGGTTATGGCTTATTAAGTTTCAGTCTTTCACTTCCTCTCTTACTTCTTGTCTTTTAACTCCACTCTTAACCAGGATGAAAGTTAACACCAACTCTAGTAATTCATTTTCCCGGGCTGTACTACTAAGGTTTTTTCTGCTGTCTCTTTCTTGCAGCTCATTGGGGTTTCAGTGACTGGTCTTGAAGCAGAGTTTCAGCCAGTTGTTAATCATTTGTTGCCACACATTACATCACACAAACAGGATGCTCATGACTTGCATCTTCAGGTGAATCATACTATCTTATAATGCATATTTGGTTTTTGGCTATTCTACTTATATTATTAACTTTCTTATGCCCCACATTTCACCAGTTACTTCAAGACATGACAAAAAGGTTGCTTCCTTTCCTTCCCCAAGTTGAGGTACATGCATTTATATTGTCTCAGTGAAGATCTTCACTTTCTCTTTTCTATTTTCATGTCTGGCTCATCATATTTGTTTTATGTTTTACTCTTATATTTGAGGTTTCTATGCTACTAATTAGCATGGTATTTCACACTATGCAGGCAGATTTAACCAACTTCATATATGATGATGAGCAGAACTTGCGCTTTCTTGCAATGCTTGTTGGTCCATTTTACCCAATACTGCAAATCGTGAATGAAAGGTTTGTTAAGTTGCTAATTATTTCATGCCAGTTCACACATGCTAATGGCTTTGAGATGAGATGTTCTTCTTAAGCGGTTAAATAATATAAAAAGAATATTCTAGGATCTCCCATCTGTTTCAAGCTCTGGACTCTGGTCTGTAACATCTTAACCTTATGGTCTTAAATTATGCTTGTAAAAGAGCGGCTTGAGTTTGTATAGTTGGCCTATGAGCTCAGAATTCATATGCTTGTAAAAAAAATCATATCGAATCTTCCATCTGTTTCAAGATTTGGGCTTCTAATCTGTAACATTTACACCTTATGATCTTATAGTATGCTTGTAAAAGAGCTGCTCATATTCCAGGTAACATTATGCCCTTGGGTTTATATAGTTGGCCTATGAGTCCAGAAAAGTGTTATCTACAAGCACTTGAGTTTATAATATTGAATTCATATGGTAAAATGTATTATCATATATGCATTTGGGACGAGAAGATGTGATTTAGGGTCTCCTACAGGCTCCATTATTATAAAATGTTGATTCTTCATATAGCAGCCACTGAGGCTGAAATTTTCATTTACAATTGATTGTTGGTGTTTGAATTGTCTGAGTGCCTGTTACAACATCACAGTGGTAAACGTAAACTTGGGCATATACGTCTTGGTTGGGAATACCATTTGAACATAACTGTATTCCAGGTCAGATAACTTCCAGTTTACCTCTAGTAGGTTTGGACCATTTAGCTTATGACTGGAGCAATTTCCCATTAATGATAAATTTTACTCCATTAACCTTTGGTGTCCGAATAGTTGAACCTTGTTGTTAAGTGTTTGGGTGATGTGTGTATAACCTTGAATAGCTTATTGCATTACTTTTGCAAAATTATACATCATACCTTTATTGATTTAACTCAATAACATCTGTGCTAATATGGCAGAGAGACAACAAGGTCGTCAGGCAATGTCTTTGACTCTGAAGGTCTTAAAAGCAGTCAATCAGTGTCTTCCTTAACTGTTTCTTCAAACTTTGAGGTTCTTCCAAATTCTGCTCATCTTTCTTTTCATCCTTTATGTTTCTTCTCAACTTGATTGCTGTAAGAAATGTTGGCCATCTTTTGACTTTCTCAACTGTGTTCTAGATAAGAAAGAACTTCAAAACAAAAAAATTGTACCTAATTGTTAAAAACTTTGTGGGAAGCCAAGTAGTGTAGCTGAAAAATTTTCAATAATCAGAAAATTGAAAATTCTCTCAGAAATTTTCTTTACCATACTCTGGCTTTCCTTTCCTTTTCTCTGAAAACAAATTCCAACAACTTTTCAAGCTTTTAAGTAAGTTTGAAAAGAAAGAAAAAAAAACTGACAAAAGACAAAATTTTAACAAACAAATATTCCATTTTTCAAATGATGGTTTTCCTGTTTCACTTCGCTAACTGTTTTTCTTTATTTTATATGTAGAAGAATAGTTAAAAATTGGATGGAAAAAGAGATGAAACTGGAGAAGAGTTTTTCTTTTAAATATTAAATACAAATTCACACTTGTTTTATTCTTTTAGGAAGAGATAATGTCCAAACTTTTAGTGACCAGTTACTTGTCCTCTTGAATGACTTTTGTTCTCCAATCATCTTGATAATTTTACTTGAATTAAACATATACTAAGTAGCTATCTTGATCCCATGCACTTTTTTTTTTAAATATTTATTTCGATTGGGTTTGGTTGCATGACCCTTTTTGCATGTGTAGCCTAGAAGATCACGAAGTACATCTCCGTTTGTCTCAGCCACTTCAAGTTCCATGGTCTTCTGTGCAGATGCAATTTTTATGTTACTGAGGAAAGCATATAAAGAGTCCAATTTGGGAACTGTTTGCAGAATGGTGATGGATCAACTCTTGGGTGATATGGTGACCTAGTTTTATGTTCATTCCTATATTTAATTTGCCAACTGATGTCCTTGTTTCAGGCTGCTAGGGTATTACATAAGCTAATAGAGCCTGTCACTTTACAAGAAGGAGCAACGTCTGTGGCTGAAAATGCATCAGTTGTAGATGAGACTGCAAAATTTGAAGTATCTAATCCTGTCCCTCTTGTTGATTACTCAAGCTTGTTCGGGGAAGATTTTCAAATACCTGATGATCACTGGGACTTGAGCATCCTTAATCTTTTGGATATAGGGGCAGTTGAAGAAGGCATTTTACATGTTCTTTATGCTTGTGCATCACAGGTCGAGTACATTACTACCGATATTCTTTAAGCATCCATTTTGAATTTTTTTTTGTTTTCTGTTTGTTTTCATCTTTGTCAAATTGCGATTGATTTACTTTCTAGCTTTGTGCATTTTTCAGCCTTTGCTTTGTCACAAATTGGCAGAGGGTGCCTCTGAGTTATGGTCTGCTTTACCACTCATACAAGCATTGCTGCCAGGTCAAGTGTTACACAATAATCTTCTCCCAGTATTATGACTTAAAAAGTGTACGAAGAGTAGTATTCATTTTTAGCATCTGAAAGATATTTCTAATAGTCAAACAGTAATATTGTCAACGTATTATTCTAGAGGGAAGCAACATAATACTACATATTGATGACACTCTTTAATGCAATCTTTGCTTTTGTAATGATTAATAGAGATGGAATTCTTAGTAATGCCTTTAATTTGAAAAATATAATGTAATTACTTTGTGTGGTTCAGTATGTGCGAGGTTCGTTGGATGTTAGTTATTATGTTGAGAAGTAAATGCGGAGTAGTGAAGTAAGAAAGATTGTACTGATTTCGCATCCTATCTCTTATATTTTGAACCTTTTGTGAGCTCACTTGGTTGTTGATGTAAAACTCTACTGTTGTCATGGAAATCCTGCCATATGTTGACATGCTATTTCTGTCGGTATTTAGCATTAGCTAGTTGAATATTTTTAAATGTGAACAATATTATGTACAAAAATTTCTTGCACTTTCTTCTTCAAATTTTGACAGTGGTCTTCTGTTTTCTGTCTTCTGTAGCACTTCGACCTGGAAGCAATCTTGGTGATCGTATTGACGATAACTTTTCTCTGTGGAAACAACCATTTGTGCAACAAGCCTTGTCACAGGTCAGTGCTCATCCGGATTTTTACTTTACCTTCCAGTTGCATTAGAAGAAAGTTATCTGTTTATTTTAAATTTTGCAGATTACATTCTGATTACCACTGTGATTATTTAGTGCAGATTGTAGCTATGTCTTGTTCAGCATTGTATCGTCCACTTCTTCACGCTTGTGCTGGCTATTTATCATCGTTTTCACAATCACATGTTCGTTCCTGTAATCTTCTCATTTTTCTCCTTGTACCTAATATTAGAGAATGATTCAGTTCCATAGTGATATTCTGTAGTATCTGTGTAGTTTGATTTATGCTGTAACATGCATCACTCAAGTTTGAGATTGATATATAAACTTGTTACAATCAAAAGGTAGACAAATTCCTTTAGTTTGTGGAAGTTTGGAAAAACTCTTCATGATTTTAATGTAGTTTTGGACCTTTATGAGGTTAAACATCATTAAGCTCCCTCAAGTACAAAATAGGCAACTTTTGATGAATATTTTTGAAACAATCTGCTACCTAGATTATGGCCTCCTATGTAGAAATATTATAAAACAAGTTGTCATTCAGTTTGAAAATTTTAAATAGCACAGGAGGTTTGAACTAAAATCAGAACTACAAGGGTGGTTCCTTTTTTTTGTTTTCCACTTTGCTCATATCACTTACTTAAATTCTAGTCAAAATCATGGTGATGTATAGCTTTTAGTTCTCCTTTTCCATTTGCTGATGCCTTATTGGTCAAGTTTGAACTTCCACATAACGAGTTCTCTTTGACACAAAACATGATAGTTGCTTTTCGTACAGGCTAAGGCAGCATGTGTTCTGATCGATCTTTGTTCTAGTGTGCTAGCACCTTGGATGCCTCATGTCATTGCTAAGGTTTGTGGCTTAGTGAACAGTTCCCAGTTAATGAATTCATTTCTCGATTCTTTTGCGCTTGTGAAATTTAAGCTGATTGTGATGCAGGTCGATCTATCAGTGGAGCTTCTAGAGGATCTATTGGTTACAATTCAGGTGTGCTTATCACTCACTCTATCAAGTGTGTATGTTGAGGCAAATTGGAGATTAGTAAACTTTGATATATGTGTCAACTTTAGAGCTGCTTTTCTTAAAAAATATTGGATTCTGGAGGTTGAAATATTACAGGTTTACCATAAGATAATTGTTGGCCTAGATTTGTGTATCATTACCACTTGGAGAATGTTTGTGGTGGCAATTATTAGATGCTTCACATGAGATGAAATGCTTTCTCAGTCTTAATGGATGCAATCTATGTTTTCCAGATGTTCGTGTGTTCATACTTGAAGTATTTACTAATGTAGCATCATGATGCATCCTGTATTACAAGTAGTGGTCTAGGCTTTTGATTGACCTTATTCACCAAATAAGGAAACCTAATGGGAAATTAAGATCCGTAGGAGTAAAGAAAATATTTTGCATCTTTAGTATCTGGGCCTTTCTTGAACTGGGTCACAGAGTCCATGTTGTAGTGCCTTTCTAATTCTTTGTTTTGTTGGTAAGAAAGCACTTAAAAACTAATTTAAGTATTTTTAAATGTGTCTAACAAACTAAAAGTTCTTCTTTTTATCCAATAAAATTTTATCACCTAAAAGTTATTTGGTGAGAAGCTATATTTCTTGCTTTTTGGAGAGTAGGTTTATATTGAGAGGTTTAGCTAATGCATTTTCAATTTAGCATTAAAAAGTAGATTTTCCATCTTTATCCTTCTGTAAATAGAGAAGTATTATCTTCAACCTCTAGCTCTCTTCGTATTGAAGTTTCGGCTTGTTTTTTTGTTTCTCTTTGATAACGTATTCTATATTTCTCATTTTAAAGCAGTATAGGTTTGTAAATGTGGCGAAAATGTTGCCATATGCTTGTTTTAATTCATCATATTTCAATGTTGTACAGCAATTTGATATATGATTGAATTTGTCAAATTAAATAATAATAATACTTTGAAAGATTTTATGCCAAACAAATAAAAAAGTGCTTTGAATAATGAAAACTCTTTTAAGAAAAATTCAGGTGTCTCCTCTAGCCTTTCTCTGGAACTAATCTCTCTTTGCTCTCCAGTATCCTCTTGAGATAGGCCGTTATAGCTTGACAGGTTCTTTCTTTCTAATCAATCTAAAAGGTTCAGTTGGTTATACACGAGACTAGCACGTCACTTGCCAATTTCAAGGAAAATGATGTGGTGGCAAATACCTCACTACAAACAGGGACCAGTATGTCGGGTGACATATTTTAGATAAGGGTTTAATTTCATGCACATGTCTCTAGATAGGGAAAAAAAAGGAGTAACATAATTTCCTCCTAAAATTGTTACTGTTTTTGTTAAAGATCTATGCTAGAAGTGCCTTCACCAAACACAATGGTGAATCAAATGTGACTTGAGACTTGTACTAGCTGGAGGTGAGAGGGAACATGCTTTAGTTAATAATTTTTCTTGAAGGAGAGTGTTATGTGCCCGTGCTTGGGATCGAGTCTAAGGACGATTCTCATGAAAGTTAATCTCTTTCCCCTTATTTACATTGGTTCCCTTCCTTGCAGAACCTATTTTTGGTGATGAAAAACTGGCAGCACTTGTCAAGGACAAGGTTTGCCGAGATTAGGCTAAATTACTCTACTCCTAATTAGCTAATTTTTATGATAACTTCTTCCTTACTTTATTGCATAACATAATAGCCTTATATAGGCCAAAAAAATATAAAAGTTTCTCCTAAACTAGGACTTCTAGAAAGACTCCTATTCAAGCTATTTTAGGACTCTTAGAAAGACTCCTATTCAAGCTGTTTTTATTTACATAACTATAACAGAAACTAGTATAGAAATAATAGACTCCTGCTCCTAACAAAACACTCATCTAATAGACTCCTAATAAAATACTCCTCTTTGCAAGCAGCAGGTTCTTCCCACAATGCATCCATGTCAACCCATCTGAAAAGTCTGGATTTTTCTTTCATCTTTTGTAAAGAATCTACTTTTAATGACTGATTGGAAACAGGGCGCAAAGCCTTATTCCAGATTTTGGAAATATCTGTAATGTGCTAATGATCTGCATAAATTCTTGTTTATAGCTGTTTGGCTTGTTCTCGATCTCTACAATACCTTCATTTAAATAGTAATTAATAGATACTGCCAATGATGGATTCAATGTTACATCAAATATTTGAATCTTGCAGGATTTGCTCGATCTATGTCCGGAGAAAGTTCCTAACTATGACGAGAAGTTGAGGAACTTCTACACAGAACACATTCATGCTGATGAAGAGATTCGCTATTGCCTAGAAGGGAGTGGATACTTTGATGTCCGAGACAAGAATGATGGGTGGATCCGAATCTGGATTAAGGCCGGTGATCTTATCGTTTTGCCTGCAGGAATCTACCACCGGTTCACTCTTGATACTGATAACTATGTTAAGGTAATTTATGACATTACTCTTGATATTAGCAGGAATAATGTAGTTAATTTGAGCTGTTGATTGATGCTTTGTAATGCAAACAGTTAATGAGATTGTTCGTGGGAGAGCCAGTGTGGACTGCGCATAATCGTCCACAGGAAGAACATCCAGCAAGGAAGGAGTATATTAAGAGTTTGACTGAGAAGGTTGGATTGGCACTTGAAGCCCATTAAGTTTGTGGACGGATATCTGGTTTATTGTGATGAATGATATGTACTGAAAACTTGAACTTGGAAAAGAAAACACTCATTGTTACATCTGTAATGTATATGTTTAGTTGGGTAAAATCATGCAAGGATGCAATAACGTGGTCGAACTCCTGTAATAAAACAATGGGTACAATCCAACCAATAGCATATATCTACATATTTATCAGTCTTGCGGAGACTGTGCAACCTTGAAACATGCTGGCAAGTCCGAGCTTGACTTGCTCAAAACCTACTGAAGCTTTAAATCATTTCTGTGTTCCGTTTACATCATTATCATGTAATCGGAACACAGAAATGATCCTTGAGTCAGGTTTAACCTGTGGTCCTTTGAATGAAAATAGAAAAAAGGTGACTCACATTCCTATTTTTCAATTCAAAAGACGTAAATTCAAAGCCATCATCAACTTGTTAACCTCGTCCAAATTCAATCTTTGAAAATCGTTTCTGAACAAGGAAAAAAGAAAATTCTGGAAAAAGATTTAATTATATCATCTTTTCCTAATACATAAGATGCTATTTTAACAGACAAAACAGAACGGAAATTTCTTATTTTATTGTTTTCCATATAATATTATTTTATTTATGAAAAATTTAAATTTAAGAATATAAATAATCTCATTTTTAAAAAGTAAACAAGAATTACGGCTTTAAGAGAATTCAACTGATCAATTCGAATTTAATTCTTTATCAAGTTTATTTTGTAATCCTCCAACCATAATAAGCTAATAATTTAGGGACTGGGTAGCAAATAGTCAGATATTCATTTCCCTTGATCTTTGTGTGACACCACCAACCTCTCTCAAGTCTCGCCACATAAGCTTAGGCCCACACACGTCACAGCCTCATCTCTTGTGGAAGGACAATAATATCCTTCTATCTACACTCCATCCCAAGCAATTAATCTGGCGGAAAGCTCCGCTCTATTCGTTATGACCAGAACGGTCAAAGCAGTCAGAAACAGACAAGGGTTTTTTCGTCATTAAGCTCGCTTCCCCTTCCCGTTTTAAACACCACCAGTCTAACCCGTCTTCCTTGCGTTGCCACAAAGCAGAGAACGAAGAAACAAAGAGATAAGAGAGAGAGAAAATGGTTACTCCGGTCGGTAATTTCCTTTCGATTTTATTTGCGATGCAAGTTGTCTTCTCTTGTATAGAGGTTAATTATTGGCTTTTTTCTTGGTCTTAGATTTCTAGTTTTGTTTTTTAATTTTGCTTTTGACGTCTTATACTTTAGTTGTTGGATGGGATTGAGACTAAACCTTGTTTGATGATAATTGAGCTAAACCCTCG
>JAOSBL010000002.1:10587429-10597530 GCA_027568915.1 Erythroxylum roraimae
GGGGGGGGTTTTGGTGTTTGGGGGAACAGGTTTAGCCCTGTGGATTTGCTAATATCGAATTCTGCTACATGTGTTGCTCCATGTTTTTGCTAAACTCTTTGGCTTTAGGTTTCCAATCTGGTGGTTTCCTATGTAATTTCTAGTAGGTCTTACGGGTGTGGTAGGGCTTTATCACAGTGGTCACACCACTACTTGTTCTTGGTTTCTTGCTCTCGGGTTTGGTAAGCAGATTCCTTTCGAGAGTTTGCCACTAAAGCTTAACCTTGAGAGGTTTGTTCAGAAGTATGTGAGGTAAGCATGACCTTTTTCTTACTCTCTTCCCTACGAACCTCAGCAAATGTTTCTCGGATTGATGGCAATGGTTTTAATTCGAGTAACCTTCCTTGTACTTCATCAAGTCCAACATTAAGTCCCTGCAAGAAATAAAAAACTCTTTCCTTCTCCAATAATTTTTCATACTTCTTGGCATCAGCACTACACTCCTAATTTACTGCATAAAATAAATCCAATCTCCTGCTATAATTTAGTGAGTAAGTTATAATACTCGGTAACACACATATTACCATGGTGAGTATTTCTAAGTTTTGATCTGATTTCAAAGCATTGAGAAGTGTTTTCCAAACTAGAATATATTTCTTACACAGCCTCCCAGATTTCTCTTGCAGTTTTGCAGAATAGGTAGGTTCTTCCTATTTTTGGCTCTATTAAATTTATAAGCCAAGCTATAACAATAGAATTCTCAGCTTTCCAAGCACCGTAAGTGACTACTGTTTCGTGTGGTTAAGGAATTGCCCCTGTTAGATATCCAGCCTTGCCTCTTCCTTTGATTACGAGTATGACTGATTGGGACCATTCTTGGAAATTCGTTCCATCTAATCTATGTTGCGTGATTTGCAACGAAATATTATCAATAGGAGGAGATGGAGTTTGGGCTGAAGGTATTACGCAACTAGGTGTTTGGGATGAGGTTTGGAACTCATCAAAGGACCTGAAGGTTGGTTGAATTCCAGCTATGATGTGGCTGGAAAAAAATTAGGTTACCATAATCGGTATCTCTGATACCATGAAACAAGAGGGTATAGAAAATATCATAAGAAAAAGCCACTTTATTTCTCTGATTATATGTGATTTATACACAAGTATAACCTATTCTTTACTAAACTACTAGATTTTTCGTATATACTAACTTATCCAATCTATAGTATATCTTATCTTATCTACTAGAAGATAAACTTATTTCCTAGAAGATAATCTTCTAAGCTAACTAAACTTATCTAAAATAATTATCCAACAGAAACAAATTTAAATTGGTTCTCTAATTTTGAGGTCAATTGTATATAAGTTTTTCATTTTTAAAATTTTAAAATTAACCTTGAACTTCCAAAATAATTCTTTTAAAACCTTTAATTCATTGGTATTTATAGATATTTCCAAAAAAATTCAAATTGGTCCTCATTTTTGTCCTCTAATGTTGGTGTTGAATGATTGTGAACTTACAAACATCTTCAAAAAATTAGTTATTAATAAGAAAATGGTAACAGTAAAATCAATTTCAAAATTAATGTAAAAATCTCTTATGTTTATTGTAGTTTTGCATAATCTTTGGTTATGCCTGGTTGTCTAAATTTGGTGAATGTCATTCTCTTTCGTGTTTGGTTCCTTTTCTAGTTTTACTTTAATTTTACTTTTTTTTTGTTTTTTAGGTTTATCAGACATTTTATTTATTGTTGGTGGTTTAATGACTTCACATTTGGGGAGAGTCATTTTTTCTTTTGATTTTAAAATGTTTACAAGTGCTGATAAAAGGAAAGTTTTAAGAGAATATTTTAAAAAGTTAGAAGTTAAATTAGTAAAAATAAAATTTGGGGACTTATCCCGGATGCACCTGACTTTAAAGTTAGAGGACAAATTTAGACTTTTCTACTTTAAATTAATTCTTATCTTAAGATGAGCAATAACTAAATCACCATTAACATAAGTAGCAAATCATTTGCAAATGAGGTCATTTAATAACCAAAACAATGGAAGAAGTTCTTCATTTTCTTTATGTGAAAAAAAGCTTGAAGTGAGCTTAAGAATGGCAATGAAAAGTTACGGGTTAACGTTGCGTGACTTGAGTTTAGACTAGAGCTTATTCAGATTGCCTAAAATTACGTCATTTTGGCCTTAAGGTTCAAAATAACATTATTTTGGGTGGGGGTTTGACCATTTAGGTCGAATCTAAAGCCAAATTTTTCATCGAAATTCAAGCTTATTCTAAAATTTTATCAACTTGAGTTTGACCTATTAACTTTGGATCGATTCAGGTTGATTCAAGTTGGGCTATATTTGTCATTCCATATGAGATGAAGTGAAGGAGCTTGACTGAAGATAGATAAGTGAGAAGTAAGTAGGGGTAGTAAAAGAACTCAAGTTTAGTCTAGTCTAGCTTAAAGTCAAAAGGTTTGCTTGAATTAATTAGTCTTCAGTTTAGGCTCAAGTTTTTTTTTTAAAAAAAATTTGACTTTTAGGTTGAGCTTGGACTTAGGCCCTTAAATTTAGGCTTCAAGCTAAGCTCGAGTTTAGGCTTCATAACCTAAGCTTATCTTGAAGCTTAAACTTCTTTCACATACAAAACTTCGTCATACATGTTTAACAAAACAAGTCGTTTTATATCTTGATGAATAGTTATTTTTAAATTTGTCAAAACCTAGTTAGGCTCGAGCTCAGGACAATTTTTTCGGTCTAATCATACTTGGGTTGCACTTGAATCAGATAAAAAAATTCAGGCTGAGTTCTTGATTAATATATTATTATGAGCTTTGATTCTCAATTTTTCAAACTATATAGAACTCCTCAAACAATTACTTTTGACATGGATCGAACCGTCATTAGCTTACTTTAGAAAGCATTATTTAAGACATTTGGAGTGACATTGCAATTTTTTACTACCTATCTCACAAAAATAGGTGGGCAAACAAAGATACATAACAAAACACTTGAAACTTATCCCAAGTGCATGATAAGTGATTGTCTTTTTAATTGGAACAAATGATTTCCTTTAGCTAAATAGTGGTATAACACTGACTTCCATTTAGCCGTACAACTCTATTTCAAGTTTTTTAGGATTTACTTCTCTAACTTATATTCCTTACTTAGTAAGAGATGCAAATCAATTATATGTGGATCAAATATTAATTCATAAGAAAGCAGTGATACAAATGATCAAGTTTCACAAGGATAGAGTATAAACGTAATGAAGCAATTAGTGGATATGAGAAGATGTGAGAAGAGATTTAAGGCAAGTGCTGTGATTTATATTATGTTGTAACCATACAATCATTATAATATAAAGCAATGTGGAAGACAAAAGTTTATGCCTTTGTATTATGAACTTTTCAAAATCCATTTCACATCTTATGTGTTTAACTTAAAAAGTATATGGAGGGTGTTTGTTTATGCTTTACAGCCAATCGATTTGTTATATATTGAGATATAATTAATTAAATGTGCTATTTATCTTTATATATTTTTGTTAATTATATTTGATGTTTTAATATTAAAGGTAAGATCCTTGGAGTAATTATTGTGCAATTAAAATTATAATGAGATATAATTATAAGATTCAATTTGCATTTATGTATTAAGAGAGATATTGATAGGAACGTAAAACTAGCATATGTTATTTTTTCTTATAAAAAATTAATTAATCTCATATATTAAAGTATGAAGATACTTAAACAAACATGTGAATACTTATTAGAGATAAGTTGATTGAACTAGCCCAATTATAAGGATCTCAAGTGAAATATTACTTATGTATCTAGAGATTTCCTAATTATGATGCTTATATTATTAATTCTTAGACTTGAGATTATCAATGCATATTATGTAGAAATTACTATGTTTTAATACTACCTATTTTAGTTATGGTAGCTCAATCAGTAGTATTTGAATATAGTATAAACCGTATGAAGATAATTAAACAAGTCAATAAAGGATTCACCATTCTAAAGTGATTAGGGAGAATGTTCTAGTATCTTTGATTAGTAGTGATTTAAGGAAATCTCTAGTCAAAGTGAATTGAGATTTGAACATGTTGTTTTTAAATATCAATTATAAATCAATGCTAATTAGCAAGATCAAATATGATTGAATTTAAAATAGTAGACACTAATTTCATACTTTATACTCAATCGGAACATTAGATAGTGAATGATTAAATTATACATTATAACTATACGTGGATAGTTTAAGTCATAACTAATTTGACATTTCTAATATTTGAGTGATTATGATGTTTGATGTCAAGCTTGAACAATGATTATAATAATTAGAGAATTAAAAATAAATTAGGAGTTTAATTAAAAAGAGCCCTAATGCCTTTTTTTTAAAAAATAGGGAAGAGGCAAAAGGGAGCTAACACTCCTATCTTGCTATGTGGATACTGTTAAAAGGTAGACACATGCACAACTTATGGTTGATAGCTTGAGAAGAATTTAAGTTGGGTATGATTCAATCTCTTATTTATAGGATTTGAATGACATATTGTAAAATTTAATTTTCCACTATGCCTGTGATTTAATCATAGTTAATTTCTCAGTAGTGGTATTAGAGTCTCCTTTAACTTTTTAACTTGATTAGAATCACTTGCTTGCTATTGATTTTTAAAAAAAAAGGTTAAACAACAATAATTATAACCCTTAAAAAGCATATTATAGGCTAACTATTTATCCATTAAGAATTGAAGCATGAGACAAAGAATAGGCCTTATTTGTTAAGGGGAAATACATAGCCCTTAGATATTCCATCTACATGACATTCCAGGAAAAAAGTGAGACTTGTACCTCTTGTTAGAGTCAGTTCCTTGATCCATTACTTAGAGCAACTGAATGTAAATCCCTTTATTGGTTTTTAGATATCTATAAGTGCATTTCCCACTAAATTGAGTATATAATGCATCCAAAAGCTATCTTGAACAACTTGATATCCTCTTTTCCAAGCTGATAATGAGTAAAAGTCTGTTGAACTATGTTGCTCCATTTTTCTTTTTAAAAGAATTGATTATACCTTTGTTGAATATCCCTTTATAAGCAATTGGAGTAAGGGCAAGCAAAGAAAAGTTGAATTATAGTTTCGGGGGGTTTAAAAAAACAACCAACTAGGATTAGAAATGGGGATTGGAGAGCCATTTATCCTATCCAATGTACTTAGGTTGTTCCTCATTGCTAACCAAAGGATAAATTAGATTTTTAACAAAAACTACTTGCTCCAAAATAATCTATGCCAGTTAATTCTTGGAGTTTGGAGCTAAACAAATCCTTGCAAGTTTTATTGGTAAATTTTCCAAAAGAGGGCCATAACCAGATGGCCTTATCATCTTAGTTAAGATTAGGCTTAATGCTTCAAAAGTTCATATCCTCTAACTAATGGCTATGAATTCATTTTACCAATAAGAATTTCTTTTCATTTAGGATTCTCCACACACTCTTAGCAATCAAGACCATAACCCCCTTCCTTCTTTGGCAAATAAATGTTCTTCTAACTAACCTTTGCATAAGGTTTCAAATGGCCATCACCTATCTATAGAAAGTTCCTAAAAAACTTCTTAATATCCTATATAACTTCTTTGGAAGAATAAGATGAGAGTACTAGTAGATGTATAAGTTGTTAAGCATTAAAGTTATCAATTGTATTTTTCCTACATATGTAAGACATTTGTTGCTTAATCGTCAATTCTACTTCTAAATATATCAAATAAAGGTTGGTAATCCATATATGAGATTCTTTTAAAGGTAATTGGAATACCTAGATATGTAAATGAAGGATATTTGAGACTCATACTCATAAAATTAGTAAGTTTCAGATAAGATTGAACTATGTCAATTGAGACCACCAGGTAACTCTTTTCTCTGATAATGCTCAATCCAGATATCTAGTTGAAGGATTCTAGAGACCTAAGATAAGAAATTGATATGGAATTGACACCGTAAAGTAGCAGAAGGTCATCAATAAAAGAAAGCTTGAATATCTGCAATTGTTCACTTTTCATTTTGGAACTTAAAACAATTCGTCAATCTTATATTGTAATTGATAAGCCTCGAAGGGACCTTAATGTAGATGGTAAGTAAGTAAGGGGAAAGGGGATTTCCTTGCCTGATTCCCCTTCACCCTTGAAAAACTTTTATGATTCTTCATTAATAAGCAAACTAAAGGAAGGAGTTGTGATATATGAGCCAATCCATGAAATGAACAAGGTTGGGAATCTGAAAGCTTCCAAAGAGCTGAGAATGAAATCCCAATCCATTAAATCAAAAGCCTTATGTAGATAAATCTTGACTACATGATTCCTAACTAGCCTTTATAAATGATAGTTTTTGTATAACTTTTGGGCAAGTAAGATATTGTCTCTAATATTCCTTCCTTCTAAGAATGCTGGTTATGAAGGATTAATAAAAGATGGAAAAATTAGCGTAAGCCTTAAAGTTAGAATCTTGGAGATTATCTTATAGAAAGTGTTATAGCATGCTATGGGTTTAAAATCTTTCAACGAAGAAGAATTTAAGATCTTGGGAACAAAAAAAATATGGGTTTTATTCTACCTTTTAACATCATAACACTGGAGACGAATTTTAAGATTGCTTCTCTAACTTATATTTTCAATAAATCCTAAGCCTTTTGAAAAAAACATGCACTAAACCTATTTAGACTTAGAGCTGTGTTAGGATTAAACTTGAAAATAGCCTTCTCCACATCCTCTATTGTGAAAGGTCTAGTTAGGAATTCACATTACTGCTTAGATAGTAGTTTTAGAATAAAGGACACCAAAGAGAGGACACTAAAAAAGAGCTTAGTGTAGGAGAGCCTATTGTGTTTTTAAGTAGGAGTGCAAACCCCCTTATGCAGATTTCTTATTTAGAAAAAAAACATTAGGGTTTTTATTTCTCATTAAATCAAATCTCCTAATTATAATTAAAGTCAAAATTATAATTATAATTATAATTTTAATAAAATCAAATATCTCATATTAGATCCTTAAAGTTTTTTAAACTTTACAATTAAGTCCAACTTAATTTAAATTGATTTTTTCTTTTTAACTGTTCCTTACAATTGACCCATTAGGTTCCTAATATGTTGACAATGATTATAAATTATAATTAGAATTCATAATTAGAAATAGAATCAGATAAATTAAAACTCCTTTTAGTTTATCTTTAATTCTCTAATTAAATAATTTATAGTTATAAACCAAGATTAACATATCGCTACATGTCATGACCACCTAAATATTAGGAATGTTTTAAAGCAGTTTGACTCAACTTGTCTATGCATGGTTATTATGTATAATTTAATTCTTTCATCATTTAATATTCCAATTAGATATAGCATATACATATAATGTCTAATCTTATAAATCCAATCATATTCATTCATACTTATTAGTAATTGATTTATAATTGATATTTGAAAATAATTTTTCAAATGTCAATTCACTCTGGCTAAAGAATTCCTTATCTCACCACTAATAAAAAACAATGGAACATTCTCTCTAATTATTTTAGAGTGGTGAATCCTTTATTGACTTACTCATTTATCTCCATATGGTTCATATTGTACTTAAGTATTACTAACTAAGCTACCCTAATTAGCATATGTCATAAGTAGTATCAAAACACAATAATTCTCATATGAGATAGTTTAGTAGTCTCAAGTTTAAGGATCAATTATACAAGCATCATAAAGAGAAAATTCACAGACATATAAGTAATATTCTATTTAGGATCCTCATAATTAAGTTATTTAATGAACTTTAATAAGCACTCACACATTTGTTTAAGTATCTTCATCCTTCAATTTATAAGATCAATTACTTTCTTTATAATAAAGAAACACAACATGTGTTATTTTTACCGTTTCAATAATATCTCGTCTTAATGGAACTACAACTAGGAACAATTTATAAATGAAAAATGAATCTTATATTTATGATCTAATCATAACTTCAATTGCACAATAATTATATAAGGGATTTTGCCTTTAGTATTAAAAAATTAAATGTAATTAACAAAATACATAAAGATAAAAAATACCTTTATTAATTAAAATAATAATGTTATACATAAAATTGTAGCCAACACTATAAGGGCATAAACTGACAATCTCTAACTTACACTAAACCAATTGCCTACGTATCTGATACCATATTCATCCATAAATTAATCATGTATCTTTTGAGATAATGACTTAGTGATAGGATCTATAAGATTATCTTCAATGGGAACTTACTCCAATACTATGTCTTTCCGCTCTACTGTCTCTTTGATCATATGAAACTTCTTGAGTACATATTTGGATTGTTGATGAGATCTTGATTCCTTTGCTTATGCAATAACACCATTATTGTCACAATATAATACTATTGGCTCATTAATACTAGGAATTATTCCAAGTTCAATAATGAACTTCTTGATCCAAACTACTTCTTTTGTCGCCTCTGACTTAGAAATGTACTCTGCTTTGGTTGTAGAATCCACAATGGTTATTTGTTTAGAAATCTTCTAACTTATCGCACCACCATTTAGGGGGAAGATGTACACTAATTATGATCTGCTATCATTTGGATCGAACTAAAAACTAGCATCTGAATACCCACAAACTCTCAGTTTAACTCCTTCATAGACTAAGAAAACATCTTTAGTCCTTCTTAAGTATAATATGTTTTTCATAGTTGTTCCATGAACATCACTAGGATTGGCTTAAAATTTTCTCTTTATGTTCAAAGCATAAGAGACATCTAGTCTAGTACATAACTTCACATATATAATCGATCCAATTGCCAAAACATATGGAAAATAATATATTTTATCTCTCTCTTCTTGTGCATTAGAATATATACCCTATATGAGAGAAATCCTATGCAACATAGGCAAGAATCCCCTTTTGGAATTCTCCATGCTAAACTTATTTCACACTTTGTCTATATATGTGGATTGGGATAAGTTAAGTAACCTTTTTGATCTATCTTTATAGATCCTTATTTCTAGAATATAGATTGCTTCTTCCATATCCTTCATGGATAATTTCTTAGATAACTAAATCTTTATAGATTGCAACATTGGTATATGGTTTCTAATCAACAATATGTCATCCAAATATAACATTAGGAAAATGACTACACTACCACTAACCATCTTATAAACATATATTTCATCCATTTTTTAAATAAAATCAAACTGTTTGATTGTTTCATCAAAACAAATGTTTCAACTATGAGACATTTGTTTAAGTCCATAAATAGAATTTTGCAACTTGCATACTTAATTAGGAAATCTCTTAGATTCAAAACCCGAAGGTTGTGTCATATACACATCCTCAAGCAAATTTCTATTGAAAAATGTTATTTTGACATATAATTGTCAGATTTTATAATCATGATATGCGACTATAGCCAATGAGATCCTTATATGTTTACGTATAGCTACTGGTGAAAAGGTTTCATCAAAATTAACTCCTTGCTTTTGTTTTTAACCTTTATCCATTAGCCTTGCTTTGTATGTGTACATTACCAGGTATCCTATAGGTATAAAACCATTAGGAGCATCACTAAAGTTTGTACTTTTTTTAAAAATCACTAAAGTCTATACTTAGTTAGTGTATAAGGATTCCATTTCAGATCTCATGGCTTCATTCCATTTTAAAGAATCAATGTCATAAGTTGCTTCTTCAAAAGTTGTAGGCTCATCATCCATAAGCAACATATTGTCTTCTCTCTCTCAATATATAAATCTAATCTAATAGGGCATGACATATCTTACCAATGTGTTGTAGACTATATACTATTGGTTATACATTATATGTATCAACTTAAGGTTCATATTCCATCTGGATGTGAACTTATAGTTCTTGAGATTCTCTAAGGTTATATTTGGTTGGATGTAAGATTTTTAATGGAATGAAATGATTTATAATGGAATAGAATATAAATGGATGTAACATTAGAAAATTGTTATTTGAGAGGGATGAAAGGGTTTATAATATAATATAATGAAATGTTGTTTGGAAGATGGATGGAATGGAATATAATGTATGTATAATAATAATGAATGACTATTCTACCCTTGA
>JAOSBL010000002.1:10597630-10619089 GCA_027568915.1 Erythroxylum roraimae
GAATGGAATATAATGTATGTATAATAATAATGAATGACTATTCTACCCTTGATAGAACAAAACATATGTTAATAGATCAAAACAAATATTGATAGGATTTGATTTTCTGGTTATATAAAATCAAAATAACATGAATTTAATGTCACTATAAGTGCAAAATAATAACGTCATTTTTAACTGAATTTTCAAATTTTATTTTTTGTATTAGCATATACACAACAAAACTATAACTGTTTATTTTTCCAGTTCTATAAATCCAAGCTACAACGTGAATACACACAACAAAACTACCAAATCCAGAAATTAAATGAACAAATGAGCTTCATAACTTAAACTAATCGCACAAATTTTCACCCAATCAAGCTCCTAACACGCTTTAATGATTGAATTGATCGAATAAAGAAACTGACGTTGAACAAGTTCATTAACAAAAGAGGAGCTCGTGATTAATACCCCTGATGCCACAATACCCTTCAAATCTAGCCTTGTGTAGCTCTGATTTTGCAGCAGAAGTAAAATATGTTGGGTTTCTGATACATCACAATATCTATCATTGTTAACCAACAAAGTCTTCTCGATTTCTTGGATATTATCACCACGAAGTCAGTAGACAGTCTTTCCTTTTACTTTTGCAAGATCGAGAGATCCGGGTTCACATGAAATTATGCCATTTACAATTTGATTGAGAATTTCTGAAGTGACTGAATGTTAACATAGACTAAGAATATCCTTTTCATGGCTAGAGCACAGAAATTCGAAAACAACATAAGCAAAAAAGGACCTAGAATTCCCATATTTCCAAGTTCTGTCGCACTAGCAAGAATAGTGGAACTAATGCATACACGTCTTTTGTTTCTCACAAATCAATAGGTAGCTTATAGCCTTTTATGTAGGAGCTAAGCTCTCTGCCTTGATTGTCAGTAGTTGAATTTGGAAGTTATGATTGTCCCTATATTTGGACACATTTAACGAAACGAAATCTAAGTCAATGTCTGGAAATTATCGTTTTTTTACATATTGATTTTAGTAAAGTAACCATTCTTTTCAAAAGAAATGACATATGCAAAGGATAGAAAACTCTGAACTATACTGTATTACATCCTTGGATTTCTGCTTTGACTATGTCATGTTCTTTTTCGATCTTGAGGATATGGATAATGGACTGTAGTGTACAATTACAATGAAATAGTTGAAAACTTGCAATATTGTTTCATTCCTAGACCTTTAAATTGTTACTTTCTTTCTCCTCAAAAGCATGATCCTGTCTTGACTTGTTTTCTAACTTACATATTTAGCAAGAAATTCGATAAATCATATCCAAGATAGAATTTTTAGATCCATGTGAATGAGCCTTTGGGTTCATTATTTAAGACAGTTAACATCACATGAAACCCAACTAAGAGGTTCATTAGTTATTAGCCAAAGTTTGAAAGTAGATGTAGGCATAAAAATTGAGCAAAAGAAACAGTTTCACTGTAGTTAAAATCCAAAAAAATGTTGATGTTTAATTTACAATAATGCAGGACTGTGAAGTGTATAAAAAGTTGAGATCAGTATAAGAAAAGCAGACCCTAAAATGCTCTTATAGTTTTCAAGTTTTGTTGCTACTACAAGAAATCCTTGCTGCTACTGCAAGAAATCACAGTAATACCATTTCATCCATCATTGTCGGCTTTGAATACATCCATAATTCAAACCAAAAGCAATATAAAATCAGTAATCTATATATATATATCCATGAAAAAATAAATCTAACATGCAATTGTGATCCAAAACATGCAAGACAACATCAAAATATTCATCATGTGCATTGAAAATGTATAAATGATCAAGGTTAGAATAAACAAGATAAAAGCAACGAATCAAGAAAAGTTGAGTCTTCATTTAGTTGCTAATTAATCATCAGCTAAGAGACAGATATCAAAAACAAATTGCAAAATAAGCAATTCCCTCAATTACATGCTCATTTCAAATTGAATAGCTTCATGCTCAATTTCATCTATAAAATATCTGACCAAAATATAGGATAGGGATAAGGAACTAGACATACTAAACTCTAGTATCCTAAAGACACCAAATCATCAATATATTCCTAAGATATAGTAAAAATGACAATATCATCCACTATTCCCTAGAAGACATCATAAACTCCAACATATTCTTACATATATTGACTGATGCATCAAGTAACACCCTCACCTCATCAGGCTTACGAATAAGAAAAATATAACTTTCATATAATTTTGAAGCTTCCACTCCTAACTCTACCAAATGATTATATAGTTCTTCTTCTAGAATTGGAAGTGGTTTAACCAACAGTGAAGTGGATTTTATAATGGCTTCAGCAACTGTGTTAAGTCCATCTTTGATGACATCTTCACCATCATCAAAGGATGCCCTGTTTTTCCTTTTCCTAGATGTTCCTGGGTTTGCATTTTGAGACTAAGTTGGGATTCCCATTGGAGATTCAATACGATCACCATCCATCATTGCAAAACAACATTTCATCATTGTCATCCATGGTGTTTGAAAATCCATTTTTGGCAGAAATGGCGCGCTTATTTCTTATCTCATGTCCTGTTTCAATATGCTCCTCAGTTGCTCTATCACGACTAGAAATCTCTACCAACTTCTCATAGTTATGAATAGGCTTCTTTCTTCACTTAGCAGCTTTTAGTTTAGCCTGTTACAAAAGCAAGTTCATAAATCAGCCAAATCATATCATATATCATATTTTCTTCTAACAAAATAATAAACAAGTTCACCTGGATCATGCTCTCTCACACTTTAGCTCAGCACTCCACATATTTGTTACAGGACTCCATGCAAATCCACCACCTCCATTTGAGAATAAATCAAAACACTTACTCCACTTACTCTTAGTAATCTTGTTGCGATTTTTTATTTTTTCCTTATTGATTCAGCTTCAATTTTGTCAAATACATGCATTGTGAAAGTCCCACCAACTCGATTACCTTTTCGATGTTGGTGCAAGTATGCATCAATCAAGGTATCATCCATACCTTGATTCCAAATGCACAACCTCTCACCACTTCTTGATGTTAATTTTATAGAAGGATCTCTTCGGGGTGGCATTCTGTATGTTTCAAATTCAACTAGAAAGGTTGAACTTTATATGTAAAGCATACACAATATTGGAGCTTTAAATATTTCCAAATAATATAAAAGGCAAGAACAGTAAAAAAATAGTGAAAATAATGGATAAGAATTACAAAGAGACAATTGCATGTGAAAACATTAACAACACTAATAAACAACATTATATCTAGATAAAAAGTAGCCAATAAATATTTTTAAAGCAATATAAAATCATGGAAGACATAAATTTATTGTGATGCGACAATATCTATCCTAAAGTGTAATCAGTCTACTTATGAGTGGCGATGTTATCTCTTATGATTTTCCCACTGTGTGCATCATCTTAACATAGTCATCTTAGTTATCATTTTCCCCTCCATCGTACTCTTTATTGAGGAACGAATCATTTGGATCAACACCAATTAAGAAATTATGCAATATGACACAAGCTATAACAAATTTTTTTGAGCCTGAATGCCATATGTTGGTTCTGTGGTGGATGCTATAATAAGAAACCGTTTTTCAACACACCAAATTCCCTTTTGATAACGTTACATAACGATCAATGTCGAAGATTGAATAATTCACAAGCATTTCGTGAAGAATTCCTTGAATATTCTTTCAAGTGATATAGTTCCCCTCTATACGGTGTAATAAGTCTACTTTTCAACATGAATCCAACATCAACAAGATAGTATTTTCCTATGATGAATAAAACTATGTCAAAATGTAATTTATGACATTTATTAATTAATAAGTTTTGAGCCTTATTTTTACCTTACATAATTTTAAGTGAGTACTGCCTGATTATTGCACTTTTCATAATTTGTAAATCGGATGTTGTTCCTTCCCACCCAGACAATACATATGTGAACTTTATATCAAAAGAACAAGGACACAACACATTTTGTGTTGGATAATCCTTTCTCCCACGAAACCTAGGAGCATCTTGAGCAGGTACTTTGACACAGATTTGTGTACCATTAATTGCATCAACACAATCCTGACATTGAATTATATTATAATGAAACATTATGTGTGTTTAATATAATTATACTAAGTTAAGAAAAGAAAATCACCTTAAAATATGGGTAGAATCTACTACTATTCAATATTTCTGATGGGCTTTCTAATTCGTCAGGTTATCTTAGAAAAATGTCTTTTAGCTCTATAATTTCTTTCAAAATTCTATGAAAATGACGACTTACTGTTTCCCCAAATCGACTCTAAAAGAACTCAATCTCCCGATTGGTGACGTTATGTCCTAATATGTATAGAAACTTCGCTACTTGTTCTTCAATAGTTGCATTCACAGTAGGTTGAAGCACACTTTTTTCAACTAATAAATCATATAGTTCAACAAATAGTTTAGGCTACATTCTAATTATATTTCTCCCATTGGAATGAAATAAAATTCTTCGCATGATACTTTCCCTTGATTGCGATCTCTCCGATGGTGTAAGCATTTGAAGTTTGTCTTTCGCACATCTCTTTCATAACACCCACCAATAGACCATAAGATAAGCAACTTGAACAAGTACTAATTGATGTATACGAATCAATTTGATAATTTGATAATTCATTTAGTTACCTTCACCGATCATGTTTAAAAAACAAAATTAACAGTAGTTTTTAGATTGTGAAAATCAAAATAAACCAAATATGACATAGATATGTCCATTTATATATGATGTTATAAAAACAACAATAAGCAACGTTAAAGGGAAGCTTCAAACCAAGGAAAATCTAAATCATTCTCGCACTAAAATTTCAAGGAAAGTTACACCAAAGCAAAAAGAAAGAAGAGAGCGAGATGGATTGAAAAACACCCCAAATACAGACAACACACAATTTATAAAATGAGTGTGATATGGATAATAGATGGGGAGATACCATAAGCACAGACAACAAAGTGAATGAGTGATAGAGAGAGGGATGGGTGAGTCTCCAAAAGGCAAACATTAGTATTATAGTCTCCAAGAGGTAGAGATTAGCACAACTACTTAATCAAGGCATAAAAGTTTGACAATAAGAAGAGTTTAATGGAAGGATTTTACCTGGCAATTGTTGTTACCAAATCGATGACGACGCTCATCCTCTACTACAATTGACTGCTATCGCTTAACACAAATAATGGATGTATTGTCTTTCTTGTTATTAGGGTAGGGAAGGGTATAACTGGTATTATGAAAAATTATTAAGGGTATATTAGGTAGTACATATTTATCATTTTACATTCCATCCTAAGCCTTCCAAATCAAAGATAACTCATTTTCACTGTTTAGAATGGAATATGATGTAATGTGAAACCCTCCCCTTCTATCTTTTTCCATTTTATTCCATTATAAACCTTCCTCCCAAATGATAGAATAATATTATAATCCATTTCATTCCATTACTAACCGTCCTACCAAACATAGCCTAAGTTCTACCTCACTCCCACTACTTTCTTTGAGGATAAATTTTCTTTCTAATAATGTGGCATGTCTTGAAACAAACACCTTTTGTTCAAGAGGATAGTAAAATTGATGTCCATTACTTTCTTTTGGACCTAAAATATTTGCATTTATCTAATTTTTCTTGAAGCTTATCAAATGTTGCACGCAATTTATGTAAGCATCATATCCCCAAATCTTTAGGTATGACAACTTTGGTCTACTACCAATCAATATCTCATGGCTGAACTTGTCAATTGATTTATATGGAACTCTATTTATAAGGTAAATAACAATTTCAAGGGTATATCCCCAAAAGGAGATTAGAAGGACTGCATAACTTATCATATAACATACCATATCTAATAAGTATGGTTTCTCCTCTCAAACACTCCTTATGTTGCAGAGTTTTAGGAGGAGTCCATTGTGAGAAAATCTCATTCTCTTTTAAGTAACCAAGAAACTCATGGTCTAAGTACTCACCACCTCAATCAGATATAAGTGTCTTAACACTCTTGCTAGTTCATGTCTTAACCTTAAGTTTAAATTGAACTTTTTAAATGAATTAGAGTTTTTTTTATTAAGTACACAAAACCATATCTGGAATGATCATTTGTAAACATAATGAAATATGAGTATCCACTTTTAGTGCGAGTAAACATAGGGTCATATAAATTTGAATGTAAAAGTTCTAGTAACTTACTTGCACGCTTGCCCTTTCCATTAAAGGGTACCTTGGTCATCTTTTCTAATAAACAAGATTCATAAATTCCATATGATTCATAATTAAAAGGATCCAAATATCTTTCTTTATGTTACTTTGTGACTCTAGTTTCGTTGATATAACCTAACCTATGACGCCATAAATGAGATGGATTTCAGTCACTATACTTTCTTTTCTTGCTATTTATGTTAAGGATTAGCCTTTCAAGATGTAATTCATATAAACCATTTGTAAGTAATCTAGATCCATAATAAACATCATCTTTATTAAAAAACAACTTTTATTCTTAATAATAAAGACAAATCCATGGTTCTAGTAATAATTGGAATATAATAACAATTATCTAGTTTTAATTTAAGGCTATACTAGAAGTTCCTACAACTAATACATCAACTCTTGCTCCATTACCAACTTGTAGGTTCACTTCTCCTTTCATCAATAATCTACTCCTTGTTAACATGTGCATGTTATTACATATACTAAAACCACATCATATATCTAATACCTAAGAATATGGAATAAAAGTAGAAAGATTGATCTCAATCTTCAACATACTTGAAGATAAAGCTATCATAAGCTTCTTATCTATTAGACTATCAAGATAAGCCTTGCAATTCCTCCTCTAATGTCCATCAACTTCATAATGAAAACATGTGCTCTTATCATTGTTCTTCTTCTTCACATTACCTTTTGGCTTTGCTACTCTAGCAGAAGCCTTCTATTTTTTTGTTACTATTCTTTTTAAAGTCCTTTTTCTTACTCTTGGAATAATCCACAAAAAGAATAAAAATGGGTTCCTTCTTAAGGCATCCATCAACAGCCTTGAGCATATTCAATAGTTTAGGAAATGACACTTCCTTTTAGTTCATATGAAAGTTTAAAATAAACTATAAAAAGATCGAATTAGAGACTATAACATAATATTAATGCTTAACTCGTGGTCTACAACAAAACCTGATTCATCTAATTTTTTTAATATTGCCAATCATTTTCATCACGTGTAACTCCACTGAAGATCCTTCTATCATCTTGTATTGAAATAATACTTTAGAGAATTGATATCTCGCCACCGTACTTTGTGCACTAAATAACTCTTTGAGATGCAAAATTATAGTAAGAGCATTATTGTTCTCATGCTGTCTCTAGAGCTTCAGAGAAATACTAGCCAACATCACATATATACCTTGTTTAATATCATCAATATAGCACTGATATCTCTCCTAAACTTCATTAGTCACATCCAAACTAGGCTCAGGTGGAATAGCAGTGTCAAGAACATATAGTTTCTTTTCTTACCTAAGAACAATTCTCAAGTTACAAAACAAGTCTAAGAAATTGGGTCTAGTTAGCTTGTTAGCCTCTATGATGCTCTTTATTGACATATTGATACTCATATTTTCTAACAACCAAAAGAAATAAAAGAATAATTTGATTACTCCCACTATTTGATTCAGAATAATAACCCTCTCTATTAAATTGAGAAATTATCAAATAATTTTCTAGTAGGCTAGGTGAAACTTACTTGATCTTGAGTTTACTTAACAAACCAATTAAATTTAAATTATGTAAATAACAACATTATAGATCACAATTTATGTGACTTTTAAATCCGTTAGGTGACAATTCTTTGTTAAAATATATCATATATATTATTCATATTTCTACCTCTAAAATCATATGATCATGAGTTTACTTATCTAAATCATACAAATCTAGTTAAGCAGGACCCATTAATTTATGATAAAACATATTCGGGTTACAGGGGCTTTGAATTTACTCAACATGCCTTATAATAAACAGGGCTCTGGTTTTATTCTTAAATAATAGAAAGTAATTATCACGTTCTTAACTATTACTTAATATTTATTTGAAGGATTTAAAATTTCAAAACTTTAGGTCTCATAAAAAGAATATAATCGCATTATATTAATAATTTCTAACATTATCAAATTATGAAAGAAAATCATTTAAAATATTTGCTTAATTATAATTATTGATTTGACATTCCATTTTATATAGTTCAAAAGCTCAAGGTCACTGTTGCCTCAAGAACTTCTCAATAGATTTCAAGGATTGTGTGGATCAACTTGGAGTATCTGACCTGAAATAAATGGGAAACACATTCACATGGTCCAACAAACAAAGCACTAGGTGGTTCATCAAGAAGAAGCTTGGTAGAGCCCTTGTAAATGTCAATTGGTTGGTTCAATTCCCTGACAGTTTTGTAAATTTCCAGGAACCTCTCTTTTCAGATCATACTCCTATTAAGGTTGCTAACTTGTTCCATCAGACTAGGCAATCCTTTCCTTATCACTTTAATAACTTCTTGGCCAATGATCCTAAATTTCTAGAGGTGTGCCGAGTGGGAGCTAGAGCTTTAGTAAATGGTACCAAGCAGTTCCGATGCGTTCATAAGTTCAAAGGCATTAAATATAAGCTTAAGTCTCTCAATTCTTCTAAAAGCCCCAACACGGCTCTAGCTCTCCAGGCAGCCAGGACTAAATTGAATGATATCTAAAAGATATGTGACTCCTCTCCTCAAGATCCCCTCTATAGAGATAAAGAGAAATAAGCTCTTGTGGATTATATGGCTGTTGTTCATAATCATTTCTCTCTACTTCAGCAGAGGGTGAGGATCAACTGGCTAAAAGATGGAGACAAGTGCTCCAAATTTGTCTTCAACACCATTATTGCCAGGAGAAACCAAAACTGTATACATAACATCACCAGTGAGGATGGAATCCAGATCCATACGCTTCAGGACATCCAGAATGAGGTAGTTCGTTATTTCTCTACATTGCTTGGTTCTCGCAGCTCTGCCTAAGTCTTTTATGATGAACTTTGTGATATTATCTGCAAAAGGATCACTCCTGGGGAGGCTGTCGCACTAACCAGACCGGTGGAGGATAAGGAGATTGAGGATGTTGTCTTTGCTATGGATGGCATGAATGCCCCTGGTCTGGATGGTCTAAATTCTCACTTTTACCAGAAGTCTTGGGCTGTCACGAGTCCCTTTATCAAGGAAGCTATTAAGGAATTTTTTTTGCTAAGGTAAATTATTGAAGGATATTAATAAAGCATACTTGTGCTTGATTCCTAAATGCTCTATCCCTTCGGATTTCAATGATTTCATAATAATAGCATGCTCCAATGTGCTCTACAAGATCATCTCAAAGATTCTTGCTATAAGGCTGAAAAAGGTTCTCTCTTCCCTCATCAATGACAAACAGTGTGCCTTTATGTGTAACCGACATGTTGGGGATAATATTTTAATAGTTCAAAAGCTGTTGAAGGGCTATTCTTGACATCACTCCATGCCAAACTGCACTATAAAAGTCGACTTCCATAAGGCTTTTGATAGTGTTATTTGGATATTTATCTAAAAAATGCTTGAAGCTCATAGGTTTCCTAAGGTTTTCATCAACTGGTTAGAGGAGTGTATCTCAACAACTAGCTTTTCTGTACTCATTAATGAGTTATTTCAAGGCTATTAGAGGGCTAAGGTAAGGAGACCCTCTTTCTCCATACCTGTTTATCCTGTACATGGAAACACTGAGCTCTATCATAACTTATGAATTGAAAGCAAACCCCAAGTTAAGATACCACTCTCGGTCTAAGAAGGTTAGCTTAACCCATCTTTCTTTTGTTGATGATCTTCTACTATTTTGTATAGCAAACTTGGACTCCATTAGAACCTACATAAGATCATTGAATTGTTTCACCAAAACCTCTGGTTTACACATCAATTTCCACAAAAGCCACTTCATCGTATCCGGAGGAGCATTACACTTAGAAAGGACTATATCTTTGGCCACTGGTATTAAGATGCAACCCCCCACTGCTCTGTTTGGGACTACCCATATCTACTAAAAGACTGCAATACTTTGAGTGTCTCCCCCTCATTGAGAAAATCCAAAAAAGGTTACACTTTTGGCTTAATAAATTTCTTTCGTATGCTAGGAAACTTCAACTCATCAAAACAATACTCAGTTCACTCCACATATACTGGAGCTCCCATGTCTTCCTTTCTATGAATGTTATCAAAATGGTGGAGCGTTTATTCAAAAACTTCCTATGGAACCACCCTGATGGAACTAGAGAGATTGCTAAGGTTAAATGAGCTGACATATGTGTTCCAATGGATGAAGGTGGGTTAAATATTACTCCATTAAAACTCACAAACTAAGCTCTTATCCTCAAGTGTTTATGGTGGATACTTAAGGATAAGCAATCGGTATGGATCCGATGGCTCCATTCTTACTTCCTCAAAGGCAGGTGTATTTGGGAAATTAATGTGAATCCTTCTCATTTTTATTTTCTGAACCAACTGATTCTCTTTAAGAATTTAGTTCAGTATGATGTCTGCTACGTGATTGGGAATGGAGAAAAAATTTCATTTTGGTTTGGCAATTGGTCGGGACATGACTCTTTGTTTCAACTCCAAAATACTAGTCCTAAACTCCTACCTTTTCCCACCTTTACCAAACTTAGCACTTTCATCAAGGGATTCCTGGCTTTTCCCTTATTGTCTCAAATACTTGCAGCCTCATTATCCCCCTTCAAACAGCCATGATCGTTATTTCTTCAAGAATCAACCTTTGAATCAGCTGAGGAGCAAATGAATTACTAAATTGCTACGGGTGAAGATACCTGGGGCTACAAGCAAAGCAGTGAGAACAATTGTCGCTGAAATTACTAAAGGTATTGGGGAACTCTTACTCCTAGAAAACCATGCCCCATTTGGCCATTAACTCTCATTAATCGGAAAGATCAACGTAGTTAACAGTTTATTTATCTCTTATTTGGTATTCATACTCTGTTGTGTTGAATTCTAAAAGGTATACCCTTACACATCTTATATCTTCACTCTTTACTAATTCAAATTTCTCCTTTAAAAAAACTAATTAATTTTAATAATTCAACTCCTTGAAAATTTTAACAAAATTTAGAAATCTCTAATAGAAATAACCATTTTAAAACAATTTTAATTTTCCAAAATTATTAGGAATTTGAGATAATTTAATCTCAATTAAATCAATTTAATTAAAATAAGGCTCAAAACATATAAAATAACATTAAAAAAATAAATTGTGGACTACTTGGCACGAACACCAAAACCTTTTGTAAGGTATATGCAATGCACACACTCTAGTTAACGTTATTGTACATTTTTGCCCAAGGAAAGCTCACCACCGACTGTAGCGGCACGCTAAAGCTCGTCCCTTTTTAATGCATTTAACTCACTGAATCCGGAGTTTTTAATGCATACAAGTATTTTTATTGGTTGATACATAACTCATAGAACACTACTTCCCGAAAAATGATCTTGTTAATATTGATATAAATTCTCTTTCCCTCATGTTGGACTATAACGGGACTCCCTGTTAATTGGCACGTGTTGCACACGTGTCAGGAGCGGTTTTTGAGACATTCACCTCATTGTTTATACTAAGATTTTTTGCTTTGTGATGCACCGCCATCTCCCTTGCTAGTTTACTACCGCCACAGCCTTGGCCTTCTTACCGCCTGGGTATGCTTTGCTTCACTTGTGCTTAAGCATCATGGCTTCCTTACCTTGCAGGAGTTTCACCCTTGTCTTCTAGGCGATTGTCTAATCACAATTGGCCAACTCCATCACCAGCAGCCCTGTCTGCCACTAGCGGAAGCTCACAGGCGTCTCCTGCCACTGATTCACATCAAACATAATTTCACATACATATCAAGGTATCCAAAAAATGCAATAAATTTAGAAACTAAGATGGGACCTGCATCAATGTTTTTTCAAATACCACAATTACATTTGTAGAAAAATATTTAGATTTTACACTAATTCGAGCATGCAAATTTATTTTCAAACTCAAAATAAGGTATGGCAATTTCCAGGTTACTAGAAGGAAAAAAAAAAGATGAGGTAGCAATTTTACGATTTCAAAAACAAAGAATAAACATGGTTAGGTTTTCATAAAACCTAATTAAAAAGGGGCTTTTCATAAGCAAGTTTAACTTTCCATAAATGCTGATTCGAAGGAATCAATTAGATTTAAAATAAAAAACCCTAATTGATAGTTTTAAACCTTAATTTTTATCAAATTAATAACAATTAAGCAATTTAATTAATTTAAACAATTAAAGGAGGCTTTGATGTCACTGTTACGAAACCAAACGTGATCGAATCATATATGCATTTAATAAATAAAATTTTATAGTTTTTTAATCGAATCTTACTAATTAACTTAAAAATTGCAAATAGTAAAAGGTAACTTAATTAAACCTGATTCAAATTCTTATAAAAACATTTTCATGAGTGTCAATCAGAAACTCTTCAAGCATCCTGTCTCTAAGAATATCCACGTAGTAAAGAAAAAGAACTCATTGTTTGAGAGGAACAAGTAGGAGTGCTAACTCTCTTACGCTTATTTCCTATTTATTAAAGAATAAGGTTTTTATTTCTTATTAAATTTAAATCTCCTAATTATAATGAAGTCAAACTCTAATTATAATTATAATTTAATTTTAATATAATCAAATATCTTATATTTGATCCCTGAAATTTCTTAATTTCACAATTAAATCTAATTTATTTTAAATTGATTTTTCTTTTTTTAACTATTTTTTACGTGTAGCGCATCAGGTTCCTAATATATTGCAATGATTATAAATTCTAATTCTAATTCATAATTGAAACTTCTTTTAATTTATCACTAATTCTATAATTAGACAATTTATAATAATAAATCAAAATTGACGTCTAGTAGTATGTCATGACTATCCAAATATTATGAATGTCAAAGTAGTTTGACTCAATTTATCTATGTATGGTTAAGATGTATGATTTAATTCTTTCATCATCTAATGTTCCAATTAGATATAAAGTACGGATATATTGTCTACTCTTATAAATCAAATTATGTTAATTCTTGCTAATTAGAAATTGATTTATAATTGATATTTGAAAACATTTTTTCAAATGTCAATTCATTTTAGCCAAGAATTCTTTAGACTACTACTAATCAAGAACACTAGAACATTTTCTCTAATTACTTTAAGACAAATCCTTATTTAACTTATTCAACTATCTCTACATGGTCCTTAATGTATTCAAATACTACCAATTGATTTACCCTAATTAGAATATATTATAAATAATATCAAAACACAGTAATTCTTATATAAGATACTTTGATAATCTCAGATTTGAAGATCAATTTTACAACCATCATAGTGAGAAAATCCGTAAACAAATGAGTAATATTTCTTTTAGGATTCTCATAATCAAGTTAGTTTAGTTAACTTATTCTCTAATAAGAACCCACGTATTTTTTTAAATATCTCCATACTTTAATTTATGAGATCAATTACTTTCTTCGTAATAACATATGCTAGTTTTATTGTTTCATTAATATCCCATCTTGATGGATCTATAGCTAGGAACAATTTAGGAATAATACATAAATGTAAATTAAATATCATAATTATGATCTCATCATAATTTCAATTGCACTGTAATTATTCCAAGAATTTTACTTTAGTATTAAATCATCAAATGTAATTAACAAAATACATAAAGAAAAATAATGTCTTTATTAATTAAAATAATAATGCTATACATAAAATTGCATCCAATTGATTGACTATGAAAACATAAATTAACAAGTACAACTTGAATTCAATGAATCAGGCCCGTGTTAACCAGGCTTGGACCTAAGGGACCAGTTTGAGGAAAGGTTTGCCAAAAGGCTTGAATCTCTTCCCTTAACATGACATCATTTTAGTTTAACTATCCAAAATAAAGTCATTTTAGTTTGTAGGTTTAAAACCAAATTGACATTATTTTGGGGCAGCCTAAGAGGGCTCAGGTTGAGTTCTAACCATAACAAGCTCAACCAAGCAACGAGATATAGGCCTTTAGCTTAACCTAACCTAACCTATTATCATCCCTAGTTTTAGACTAAAAAAAAAGTATGTCAAACATATGAAATACCTTCCCACAATGATAACTGTCTCTACTACTTTATAAGAATGAAGATGAGACAAGTTTTAAACATTTTATTAAGTAATAAACGAGAGTTCAAGACATGAAATACTAATATCGATATGAAGTATACTAAACAAAAAGGGATTATTAATAACGACATAACCTAAAGAAATGATAAGTTTATCCAATCTATCTTAACATACTATATGTGAGTTACGAAGAGTGCATTAAATGATTAAACAAGTGAAACACTAGATGTGAGTTATAAAGGGTGAATTGAATGATTAAACAAGTAAACAAGGCAAGTGTTAATTGTGTGTGAACTATCATTTGTATTGATATATGAGATAACATATACTCTCACACGGAAGAGAGTTAACATCATAAAAAATGAATCATGCTATATTTTTGTTGTCAAGTGCTCTCTTGAACTCATTGTAATAATGTAGTCTCTATATATAGTATTCCTTTCATTTAAAAAAAAAAAACATTCTCCCCTCAGTTTTCTAAAAGAATTTACGTGACAAAACAGTTATCAGTATAAATCAAATCAACTGAGCGCAGCCAAAAAGCATATGGTCCTGCGAATGCAATAAATATCGTTCTGATCTTTGGTTTATAGCAGAAAGGTGTGTAGGCCTTGTGGATATTATGCGCTGTCCATTGGCATTGACTAATGAGAAACAATTAATGGTAGAGCATAGGAGAGGCTTTGTTTAAGTCCTTTGGCTCTGGGACAAATAACAGACGCTTATTGGAACACTGAACAAAGTTGTGTCTTTGTCCACTGATTGAAAGGCATAGCAAACCCCAGCAATCTTTCAACATCTAATGCATGGCCCTTGGTTTCTTAACTAAATCTAATAACTTCCTATTCATATGGATATCATTGTGATGAATCCTGATCACATCAGGATTCAATATATCTCTTAAGTGGAATATGAACTGACAAATATAGCCGTGTCGAAATTTGTAAAGATCTCACCCCAATAAATAGGGATACAGTATCTGCAATTGGGTATATTGCTGGATGAAGGATAGTTGAGATCTTCTCCATGGAAAACGTTTTAACATTGTGTATATGAAATCTGCACTAGATACCAGATAATTACCCAATATTCTCCCTCCATATCGTTTTCTTCAATTTCAATTTTCAAAAATCGCTCACGTATGCTGCACAGCTAAGCGTTTCTCTGCTTATCTCCTGAGTTTCTCTTCATTTTGGTCTGTTTTCCAACTCCTCTCTTAAACATTCAACATCATGTCATAGCCAGCACAGAGCCGTCTATGTCTAATCTCTATATTCATCCAAAAGATTGAATTTTTAGTGTGGTTTCTTCTCAAGTCTGAACAATTCAATGCATTATGCTGGAACCATCGTATGATAGAGCTGTCAAACCGTGACATTGTGCGGATAAAGAAATCAATTTACTATCAGTAATCTAACTTTCGCAGTATTGTTTAGATTCATTTAGAGTGCGTTTTGTAGGATCACAACCTGAGGATCAACATTTATAACAGTATAGTCCGTGGAGCTGGAAAATGGCAGATTGTAACACGAGAACTGCCGACAAAGCGTCATCGATGTAAACATTTTTTTCCCCTCTTCACTCTTCATATGTTCTCCACTTCTGTGAATGGCTAACTGTAGCACAAAAGACTTACAATCGTTGGCGTTTTATTTTTACCATTTAATTATCGATTGATTCCCTATCTTTGTTTCAGGTTGTCTAAGTGTAGATTTCCAGATGTGCATTTCGAAGTCCTTGGTGTGCCGTTTGCTTTTAATGTGGTAAGTTGAAGGTGAAAATACAATGTGATCACGTACGCTTTGTTATTCTATAATCTATTGCTTCATTTTTTGCCCCTAACAGCATGTTCTGGTAGGAACTTTTGGCTGCAAGATCAAAAAAAATGGCCTCCCTACTCAAAGAAAACCACCCACGAAACGTCAGTGACCTTTTAAAGGATATTCGTACTGATCCTGAAACGTTTGAGCTTGTTGCAAGATTCTGCCATGGATTTGAACTTAATCTCACAACAGAGAATGTTATTCCGATCACTTGCCTTGCTCACTATATGGAGATGACTGAAAATCACAGCCCTGATAATCTTCTAAATAGAGCTCTAACGTTCTTCGAACAAAGAGTCCTTACTGGTTGGAATGAAACGATCAAGGCGTATCATTCTGTGGTTAGTAACCTTAAACAAGCACTGAATTTGGGCCTGATAGATGCCTGTATAGATTCTATTATTCAGAAGGCACTAGAGGAACCCCGGCTTCTCGGAGAACCAATGAAGATTTCATCTTGTGGCCAGAATAGTGCGGATGAAGAAGAATGTTTCAGGCCAAATGCAAGAAGAAGGCTCTTTGTTCTTGATTGGAAGTCAGAGGATTTGACAACATTGCCACTCCAGCTATATGAGCCTATAATCAGTGAAATGAATCAACGGGAACTGCTGCCTGAATATATAGCTGCGTCCCTTTGCAACTATGCAAAGAAGTGGGGTTTTTATAGTGATTCAGGCGTTGAAAGCTTATCCTTGTGCCAGAGGAACCCAAGAAAAGATGTGATTGAAGCGGTCGAAAGGCTGCTTCCTCGTAGAAAGGGGCTTGTTTCATGTACATTGTTGTTTGAAATGCTAAGGTCTGCAGTTTTATTGGGATCTAGCAGTGATTGCATAGATGGATATGAGAATAGGATTGGAAGGCAGCTTGACCAGGCAACAGTCAAAGATCTCTTGATATTTTCTCAAGGCTATGCAGAGGAAGTGCAATATGATACTGAGAGTTTAAGGCGGCTGTTGAAGCATTTTTATGCCAACTACAGTAGTTCTGATATATCTGGCATAATCTCAGTGGCAGAGCTCATTGATGAGCTTTTGCTGATGGTTGCAAATGACATTAATTTGAATGCGGGGGCATTTGTTTCCCTAGCTCAGATGTCAACGTTTGCATCGTCAGGAACACATCGGAAGTCCGACGGCATTTACAGAGCAATTGACATTTACCTGGACAAGCATAGGCATTTTACAGAGCTGGAGAGGGAAGAGATATGCAAGTTGTTGGATTGCCAGAAGCTGTCACCTCAAGCTTGTGAACATGCAATGCAGAACGGAAGATTGCCACTGAGGTTGGTGGTGCAGGTGTTGTTCGTTGGACAGCTACAGCTTCGAGAGAGAATCACAAAGGAGGTTCAGATTATTGAGGAAAGTATGAAGAAAGATGAATCAGAGGAAGAAAAGGAAAAAGAACTGTATGAGGATAGAGATGAAGAGGAGATGAGGACTGAAATGGAGAAAATGAGCATCAAAGTGATGGAACTAGAAAGAGACTGTCATAAAATGAAGGCAATTGTGAATGGCTGCAACAGTCATAAGTCAAAGAAATGGAAGAGTAGCATGTGGAAGGAAATGAAGAGAAAGTTAGGGTGCATGAATAGCATTCATGATTGCAAATCCCAAGTCAAGAAGAAGAAGGTGCATCCAAAGTACCAAGTTTGACATGTGCTTCCGTTTTGCTTTTCTTTTTTAACCTTAGTGCTCCTTGTATAATTGTAGTCCTGAATTCCATTAATGTAAGTTCCGTTCTCAATGAATAACAGTTAATGAGTGGAAGTGAAAAGCTACTTTTAGGAGATATCATACGAAAATGTCTCCAATAGCTTAAGAAACTTTTAAGTATTACGTATTGGATCAGGTAAGATGTTTTAATGGAAGAAAAAATCAATAAGTGAAAAGTGCTATACTTAATTGCTTGATTGAAAGAACCAGCTACTTGAAAATAATAATGCTAACAGTTTTGAGCACTATCAGACATTTACTTCTGCATTTAGTTAAACAATTACCTTATGCAAAAAGCACGACTCAGGAACTTGTTTTCCTTGCCTACGTTCTTACTACATCAAGGTAGCTTGCTGAGTTGTCCTTTCCCCAAGAACATGACTATGGGAAAAGAAATCGAAGCATGATTGAGGATTGCCCAGCTCTCCATTCCTTTCACAGCCATAGTAAAAGTAGGACGTGTAACCACTTCATTTTCTTCTTTTATAAGAAAATGCAAGTAAATGGAAGCTGTGATTATTAAGTAGGGATACAGTTTCTGCATAATTTTTCATACAACTTATCATGAAGACTTCAGGGAGATGAAACCAAGACAGTTCCAGCATACTAATTGACTTCTATGATTTCTACTCATAAATTTTTGTTACACCAGTAGATGAAAACTGCACAGCATGCATTGCTCTCATTTTTACATACATATTTAAGTATTAGTTCATAGTAACTATACTCGATTCATTTCACAGGAGAGCAGAAGGGAGAAACCAGATATTGCACATAATATAAAATCTATCTTCCCAATTTCTAACTGCCCCATATCATCATCACAGGGATGGCCAGAGTTTATATTGATTTCGGAAAGGCTATATCTTATATTCAATATGAGATTAAACTACATCTCCTTTGTCTGACATTTTTTGTGCTTTCACTGGGCTATGATGGCAACAAGATTCTAACTTGGCAGAAAGTCCTAAACCTAAAGAACAATGCATGCATATCCTAAGAAAAGCTCTAAGACGGGGAAAAAAAATGACAACATATAATCAAGAAGATCAGACGGAGAGAGCTAACGGTATTTCACTTTCCGTGGAAATATCAGAATCCTTCCCCTCTGACGATCTGTTGCTACCTGCACCTTGGTCTTCGTATCCATCTTTCTCATTACCACCTTCATTTTCATCTTCGCTAATCACAACTACCCCACCGAAATGCACCCGCCGTGCACCTTCAGGGGAATGTGGAGAAGGCACAGGAGACTCGCCAGATGTTGTATGCGCAGGCACAACTCCTGTAGCTTGTGAACGTGTGGTTGATGATTTTACAGAGGAATTGCATTGTTGCAGATCATGTCGGACCGGTTTAATGCATCTATATACAAATATTAACAACCAAAATGCCCATGGAATGCAAACAAAAGTCATTCCTGCGTAGAGATACCGGTCTTGGGAGTCATTTGATGGTAGAAAAAGATAAAGGGCAAGACAAACTCCACCAGAAACAATGAATGCGAAGAAGAGGAAGGAGAGAACATACACTCTAGGATCTCTTTTCCTGGCATCCATTGAAGATTAACTTTGATTGTTTTTGATCTTGTGATTATGAATGTTAGGATGATGGTGGTGATGGTGATGGGGACGGTGGTGGGTGAAGATGACACTAAAATCCATCAGGGTTAAAAGTAAGGCGGAGCAATTACAAGGCATCGAAAGCGGGGAGGTTTGTTGGTGTAAGAGAGAAGCGTTTGTTAAAAAACTGTAATGGCTTTGGAATATAACCGTTAATAAGTGTTGTCTATAAAAGCCAACCACCTAACCAAAGTATGATTCCTACTCTCATTGGAATGCATTAATTAGGAATATAAGTGGATGCTGCTCGCCCAAAGAATCATTCCCAACTCATTTATTCAAATAAATAACTAAATTTAAACTTTAACTCTAACCTCATCTGATAAATCTAGAGAGAAGATATAAGATCAAACATGTTTAGGTTCATAATAGGCCAAAAGTGCATTTTAAAGTCAACGTTTACAGCATAATACAAGTTGAACGGTAATGTTTTGAAGCATTCAAACGTGTCCTTACGTTTTCAAAATATTTAGAACGGATTATAAATAAATGGAAATTTTGATATAATTAACTTCGTGTCAGTTAAATGTCACGTCAATTTTAATATGACATTAACTTTATATTTTTAAATAGAAAGTGATTCTTGCTGCTTTGTAATTATTTTTTAATTAATCAAAAAATGGATCTTACAGTCACGAGACAATGAGAGCTACTGTTTATATATTTTAGACAGTGGATCTCCCTTGTCACGTGACAATAGGTCCATATTTATATATTTTAGGTAGTAGATCTGACTTGTCATGAGATAATGAAGCTCACTTTTTATTTAAAAAATAAAACATAATGTCACTAGCTTTGACGTGAGGTTTAACTGACGAAAAGTTAACTCCGTTAAATTTTCCATCCATTTATGGTCTGTTTTAATTATTTTGAAAACGTTAGAATTTAATTTGAACACTTTAAAACGTTAGAGTCTATTATATATTTTGTTGTAAACGTTAAGATTTAAAATACACTTTCTAACAATTCATAATATTATATGCCAAATTTTTATTATTTTTCAATGTAGTTTATTTTTAACTAACTTCAACTTATTTATAATCAACAATTAGTAACATTAATCACTACAAGAAAATTAATCAACAGCGACGGAAATTTCCCGACGGTAACCAAAACGTTTGTGAAAGGCGACAGAATCGCATATTCCGTCGGAACATTGAATGAAAAGTGCGACGGTGCCAAAATCCGTTGCAAAACTTGGAGGGAAAAATTCGCGAAAAAATTTGGTGACGGAAATATACCGATGCATGAGATTCCGTCTGGAAATACAGATGAAATATACTATCGGTCGGTAAACTTGTCGGGGAATTCAAATTCTCCGACAGAATTATTGCGTCGGAATTCTGGTTAAAAATCGTCAGGGAATTAGGTTCAGAAACTTAATATTACGACAGAAATTTTTAATTTTACCGACGGATTTTTTTCCGTCTGCATAATTCTTTTAAACCAGCGTTCGCCTCCCTCTTTTCTCCTCGCGCGCCCGACTCTCTCCTCTTCTCTTTCTCTCCTCTCCTCCGGCGATTTTCCTCCTCCCTTTGCCTCCGACCAGCTGCGGCGTCTCCGGCGACAAGAAGCCCCCTCATCTCCGGCGAGAACTACCCCCTGTCGTCTCTCCTCTAGTGGTGTCGACGGTAAGGCTGGGTTGTGCGTTTTTTGTCAATTTTTTGGACTGATTTAATGGCTTATGTTAGTATATTTAGGTTTGATTGGTCTTGTTCGAGTGTTTTGCATGTTAATAATCGAAATATTTTAACGAATTTTGCGTAGATAGGGTTGAGATGGTTGTGCCCTGAAGGTGTTCGATGAAATGCTTAACATGGATGTTGTTTGTTTTTTGCTAATTTTGGTAATTATTTACCTATTGTCAATCTGATATGGATATGATTGGGGCAATGACATGAAGATTTAGAAGTAAAAGTGTTTATTTTACTTCAATTGTGGTAACTTGTAATTCTTTAATTTTAGACATAGTTAAAATTTGGTTAGGATAGATAATTTGAAACTTTTAATGAGTATTAATGATAATATTCTACAATTTAT
>JAOSBL010000002.1:10651551-10662635 GCA_027568915.1 Erythroxylum roraimae
AAATCTTATTGTTATGATATATATATAAAACAGTGATATTTTACTTTGCATTGCATAATGAATTATATCTCTTCAATGAATTATATATATAAAACAGTGATATATCATATTGAAAATCTTATTGTTATGATATATATATAAAACAGTGATATTTTACTTTGCATTGCATAATGAATTATATCTCTTCAATCAAGTACCACCATTTGTCAAGCTAGACTCATAAATATTACAATTTTCTATAATTAAATTTTGGTGCTCTTTTTTAATGTTATTTAAATATTATATAATATAAGTAATTATATAATATAAAATAATTATTTTTACTAATATAATTATATAATTTTTATTTAGTATATGTGCTGCTTGTTTTTATGTTATTAAAATATTTCATTATTAATTATTACAAAAAATCAAATTATTAAGCATAATATTCTTTAAACACAATTTTCAATTTTATAATGATAAATACCATTTTCAATATATTTATATCAATTACATGTTACACAAAAAATTGAATTTAGTTTAAATGTATATTTTTTTTTGACAAAAAAATGTATATTATTTTTATATTTATAAATACAAATTATTTTTATAATAAATTAATTTATTAAATGTATATTCAAATTTTAAGCAAATTACTTACTTACATATCCATATTTAAATATAAATTAAATTCAAATAAAACTAACAAATATTAAATTAACAACTCTTAATTTTTCATATATATCAAAACGCATGCTTGATGAATTGCAATGATCTTAGTTCACACCTCTTGTTATCTTTTTCTTAATACATCTCCAAAAAAAAAGGTTTAATAATCAAAAAATCTCAAACTTTGTATAATTTTACAATTATAGTCTGAAGTTTAAAAAAGGTAATAAAATTCCTTAACTTTCAATTTTTCATAAAATAGTCCAATGTTAATCTCTCTGCCTTCACATTAGTTGTCTTAAAATACAAGTAAGAAACCACGCTACAACAAAGTAGGGAAAAGGCTACGTTTTTCTTACTACGATTTTAAAATCGTAGCTAAAGAAAAAAAGTTGGTGACGATTTTTTAAATCGTTGCCAAAAAGATAACTTTTAGTGACGTTTTGGAAAATAGTAGCTAAAAGGTTTATTTTTCGCAACGATTGTCACCAAATATTGACATTTAGCAACGATTTTAGAAAAATAATCACTAAAAGTTAATCTTTTGGCTACGATTGTAAAAATCGTCGCTAAAGGTCAAGCATAGAAACGAATTTGGCGAAAAATTTGAAGAAATGTCACCAAATATTTGGCCTTTGGCGATGATTTCTAGAATCGTCACCATAGGCAAATTAAAACGATCAATTAGGGGCAATAAAGGTTAGCGACAATTTATTGAAAGCGTAGCGAATTCCAGTGTTTATAAACGAAAATAATGATTTATAATTTATGAAACCTAATATCTGTCTCCTAGCGTCCTCTCTCACACTTTTGAAGCCTCCTCCACCGTCCTCCTCTTTCGCCTTTCCAACCTCCTCCTCCATAGTCCTCCTCTCTCGCATTTCCAGGCTCCTCCATTGTCTTGCTCTTTCGCATTACCAACATCCTCCACCGTCCTCTCTCACGTTTCGAGATTCCTCCAGCGTCCTCCTTGCATTTCCAGCTCCTCCTTACGTTTCCAGTCTCCTCGTCATGTTCCAGCCTTGTCCTCGTGTTCCAACCTCTCGCCAATACATCATCTTCGCTGCATTTTCAAGTACCTATTTATCATATTGTTTAAGTAATTTAACGAAAATGATTCACTTTCACTCGGTCTTTTCATTTCTTCTCTCTGTTTATTTGGTGGGCTCTTTTTCAATTCCTTCCCCAGGTAGTGACAACTAGTTAGTTGTTTAGATAGAAAGAAAGATGGTGACTATTACTTCAAAATCCTTTTTTATTGATACTCACTTTCAGTTTTTCACTAATTGTTCAGGTATTACCATTTTAGTGCCTAGATGACCTTACTCTTTTCTATTTTTTCTAGGTCATATGGAACAAGAAATTGAGGTTCTCATTTTCGGGAACTAAGTTGAACAAGAAAGAAGATCTATTTATAACTGCAATTTGGGTTGTCTTTTCATTTTGCAAGAAAATCTACTTAGTTAAGGAATTGTACAAGAAAGAAGATCTACTTACTTAGTGGGTGGATGTGTGAGAGACTTAATTTTGAAAAGAGTGCCAAAAGATTCTGAATATTATCACCACTATTAAACTTCAATAGGTTTTTGGTGAATTTTATGTGTTCTTCACATGTTTTTTGTTCACAGTTATACTTCTTATATACTAATACTCGTGATTATTGGATGAATGAGACCTTGTTTTTTCACATAATGTACCATATATCAAAGAGCAATTTTTTCGTTCTATGATCATTAAACGGAAGTTTCCTATATGCAGGGTGTTTATCAAAGATTCAGCAATTGAGGTCTGGTAATATGCTGTGGTTTAAATGATTCCTTTTTTGTCATTTCACCTTTTTTGGGTTGGTGCAAATATCATCATAGTGATTTCTAGCTTGTACTTAAGTGGAACTGATTTCATGCCTACATAGGTGTCCAGCTTTGAAACGACAACACTTGTTAATGGAAATGAACAAGTTTGTTTCAAGATCCTTTTCATAGTTCACGTAGCTATTTGTAAAGGATCATTATTAAAGAGTTGGCTAAAGTTCTTGGGCTCTCTCACTTATGTGTCAAAATTTTAAAGTTGTTAAATGTGAATTTTTAGTTTAGATGTAATTTAATCTGTAATTAAGGGTAAACCTTGTGCTCCAATAACAAAAGCACATATCAAAATTTTTTGTGAATGTTCATATGCAAGCTTGTTGAATACAGAGATTGATAGTTTTGGAATAACATTTGGGTTCATCAAGCATTAGTTATGAACAAATTAGATATAATGATATCGTATAATTGGCCTTCCTTTTATATCACGTAAATTAGATAATTATGGTTTGACACTTTCTTATGTTTCATGTCCAAAGGTGTCAAAGACAAAAGGAAGGATTGGACAAACCACGAATGTGGTTATTGAAGGTATAGTCACAGATGATTCTACTAACGAGTAGCTCACTTTAGATCAAAAGGTAACTATTGTTCACTTTATTGATTCTTGCTTCCTGTAAATTTTTCATCTCATTTACCTTTGTATGGCTTGAATTTGAGTGCAAACATATTGCTTATGCTAAGTATGAACTTTCAGTAGCTTACAAATATATTCCACATAAACCTCCGTGGGCAAATTTCTTTCTGATTCCATCATGATTAGTGAAACATTATATTGTATTATCAAGGATTCATATATCCAATGAGTATGCTAAGCTTGATGATTCCAAGTATTGTTGAGTTTGTAATTTGTATAATTTAACTCCTATAATCTTGTATTGGCTGGTGGAGTGATTATTACATGCAACTTACACTGCTGGAGTAATCTTGTATGTTATGGCATGCTTGTAATTGGTTGGTTGCAGACTTTAGTACTAGTAAACTTGATAGAAAATGGGTAATATATTTTAGGAGATAATCAAGTAAATGAACACCTATGAATAATGAAAGTGATTTTCTTTATGGCTCTAGGATTTTCTTGTTAGTTATGCCTATTTTGAGGAGAAATATCATAATAACAGCTTAATAGCATTGGATTTTAGAATCCTGCTGCTATAGCCAACTTTCGTGATGAAAATTTAGGAACAAGAACAATGGTATTTAACTGTTGTAGATGCTATGTTAAAATTCCAACAGCCCAAAAAATTTAGATTAACTTGCAACTTAAAATTCATATTAGTGATAGTAGTCCTAAAGCTCTAGAGATGAAGTCCTTTTAAATTGTCATGTTTGTCTTTCTTCATCAAGCTTTATTCTTATTGTTTAAAGTATTCTTGACCTTACTCAAGTTATGGATGCAACCAATGCATATAAGTTACAACACTTGTTTTTTATTTTACTCTCAGGTTGGATTGTTGAGTGCTTACATGATAAAGAAGTTGTACTTAATGGTTTTCAATAAATATTTTGCTAGATTACTTTCCCATTTCTTTGTCCCCTTTTCTTTCCTAATTGAAAACAAATTAGCTTAATTATGCATATTTTCAGGCACTCTACCGATTTTGCAGTAGCTTTCATGATTCTCATGGCTAATGTTTCGTATATGATGGCTGACGTATGAAGTTGCTCTCATCAACATGGACAAACCTACAATTAGTCTAGTTATGTTGGAATTTTTTTTGTAATCTTATTATTTATAATTTGTAAACTAGTCTCTGTATTTATTATTTTATTTATAAGGATTATTAAAGTTGTAATTAAAATCTTCTATATGAAGAATATTCTTTTTGTTGGTATAATTTAATGATATTTTATTTTTATATATATAATGCTTCAAATTATCAATTATTTTTGTATCATATTTTTGTATAATAAATTAACAATATATATATATATATATATTATACAATAATATGGATTAAAAATTTCACAAATAATTATAATTAATATGATATAACATTTTGTTAAAATGTATACTAAAAATTTAACTATATTTTATAAAATGTAGCTAAAAATATTTGGCTACATTTTCAAACACGTAGCTAAAAACAATTAGCTACGTTATTGGAAAAGTAGCTAATAATTTTTATCTACAAAACTTAAACGTAGCCAAAATGTATTGGCGATGTTTTCTTAAAAGGTCGCTGATAGTTTTTTGCTACTAAAATAAAGCGTAGGCAAAAACTATTAGCGATGATTAGTGAAAAACATCGCCTATAGTTTTCAGCTACGGAGATTTGGCAATAAATATAAATCGTCACTAATGACTATTAGCAACGATTTTGAGACATTTAGTGACGAATTTTTTTGTAGCCAAATGTTGTTTTTGTTGTAGTGTCTCATAGCGGGTCATCCGATGTACTTACTATTCTTAGTAAGCATCCACATGTTAACTCTAAACATCTCGAGCTTACAGTTTGTGAGATCCACTACTTGATCAAATCAAGGAGTATAACATGTGCTAGTATATCCGGATTAATAATGTCCTATCTTATTAATCTTATGACTAGGCATAATTTAGATACTAACATAATTGCACTTGATAGGAATCTCATTATCCTAATCTCATCATGATTTCCTTCATGCTATGCTTTATATCATGAACTTCATTAATTCGATTTAAGATCAACATCAATTCGTAAATAAACGAACATCAAATTAATTAAAAATTGCCTGTTGCTTTATTAATCAAAATAAAGTTTGTACAAAAGTGCTAAAGGTGATTATCTTTAGAGCACTGCTCTAACACATATATGATAACATTATGTAATAACATTATCATGAATACATATATTTAGTAAATATGATAAACTACTTGTGAAAATAATTTTATTACATAAGTTAATTTAAATAATGTTAATTTCAATCTTGATTTTAGATATATTTAGTTATTTACTTAACATAATTTATTTTATATCGTAATTTTTTAAATTTTATTTTAAAAATATAAAGTCAATAAATATAATATATTGTATTATGAATATTCTTTTAGCATATTTATTTTGTATTTAATGTATATCCACAGAGATTTGTCTTGGTGTATGTTGTTTGCTGATGACATTTTTTAGTGGATGGAACAAAAGAGGATATGAATGTTAAGCTAAAACTTTGGAAGAATACGTTAGACTCAAAGGATTTTAAATTGGGTAGGACTACAACTGAATGCTTAAAATGTAATTTTTCGGTCCACAGGGTGACTCCTAATGTAGAGGTAAAGATTGATTCAAAAGTTACACTACAGAAAGAGTATTTTAAGTATATAAGATATATTATCCAAAGTAATTGAGAGATTGATGAGGATATTATTCAGCGTATCATATTAAGGTGGCTTAAACGGAGAAGTGCATTAGAAGTTTTATGTGACAAGAAGATACCACTCAATTTCAAAAGTAAATTCTATCGCTTAGTGATTAAGTCGGTCATGTTCTACAAAGCGAAGTGTTGGCTCATTAAATAGGTACATAATCATAAGTTAATAGTGGCAGAGATAAGGATGCTCCATTGGATGTCAACCTTACTAGAGGAGATAATGTCAAGAATACAAAAGTAATAAACAAATTAAAGATGACTAATATTAATAAAAAATTAAAAGAAACAAGGTTTGGGTGGTTTGAACATGTTAAGAGGATACATAATGATGCTCCAGTGAGAAGATGCGAAAATATTGTATTTAGAGACTGTAAAAGAGGGGAGGTGATCAAGAATTATATGACTCTATTGAATCTTACCGAAGACGTGACCTTTAATAGAAAACTTTGGTGTATTAGGATACGGGTAAAAGATCTCGCATAGAGAGATCCTTCTCTTTTTTATAGATCTTTTAAACATTTTTCTTCGAGTCTTAAATCTTAATTTTAGTCTAAACATTTAATATGTAGTACGCTTCTCTTAGTTGTTTAGTCTAAGCATTTCATTACTTAGCCTAAACAAATTTTTTGTACTAACTTATTATTTATTTATTTACTTGTCCTCTTTCTTGTTTGTATATTTATTTACTTATTTTATTTTTTATTTTTTATCTTTACCTTGTTTTGTATTTATTGTATTACTTATTATTATTATTATTATTATTATTATTATCTTTATGCATATTATTATTGTTATTATTTTTAATAATTATTACTTTATTATTTTAATATGTATCTTTATTAATTTTTATATTATATATTTTTCCGTATTGATCCATTGAAAATAGTCTTTCTACCAGTTAGGAATAAGGTTGCATACTTCTTGACCTTCTACTGAAATGTTGTTGTTGTTGTTTTTTGTATTTAATATTACACAATTTTTGTGGAATAAAAAATAATTGTATGTATATCAAATTTAATTTAATATTATGTATTGTGTCTTAATTTATAAATATACTTATTCAGAATGGTGAAGATATAAATGATACCTTAATTTTATAAATATATTTATTTAAAATGATTAATATTTTTATAAACATTTATTTCGTATAAACATAAAGCAGTTTTTTTTTTATTTAACCTTGTTATCAGTCAAATCATAGAGAAAGCTTTACAACCTACACAAGTGGTCTTCCCTTCAGTCTCTTAGTGCATGTAAGACAGCAATTCAGGAGCATTAGAGGCAAATGGGCCTCTCTGCACACCTCAGATCCTCTGTCCAGTTTTACTCTGTCTTATTCTGTCTCATAGAATCTCAGCCATTTATTTTGCAGGATCCACGCGGGTCCCATGCGGGTCCCACATAAATAAATGACTGAGATTTATTGGACATAATAAGACACCATAATATTGGACAGGGGATCTGGACTCCTCTCTGCATGCTTAGTGAAAAGACTGAAGAGTATTGAAACATCTAATTTCCCTAAAAATCCAAGGAGAAAAAAAAAAAGCATTGTTATCTCCCAATACAAAAGAGAAAGAGAAAAAGAAAGTTGAGTTTGTTGGAATACGGCCATGAACATGATTCCACGGATAAGGGAACAGCCGTTATGCGTCGAAAGAATATTCAGAAGCATATACTATGCGTGTTATCAGCCTTTCCCTTCTTTATCCGTAACAACCTTGTAGGTCAATAAAAAAGCCGGTTAACAACCTTGTAGGTCAAAAAAAAAGTCGGCCGCCCATTGGGATATGTATGCCGTTGATTAACAAAGACGGTTTTTTTAAAATGTTGCACAAAGTTAAAGATAAACGTCACGAATTGTCTTTATTTTTTGTGATGTTTTATATAAAATATCGCAAATGTTTTTACCTACATCATATTTAGAAATATTTTTTTATGATATTTTTAAAACGTTGTAAATTATATTTTGCGATATTTTTAAATATTCTGTAATGTTTTAAAAGCATCGCAAAATGTCTTATTTTCTTGAAGAGAAAGGAAAAAAAAAAAAAGACTCCACAAAATTATACATTGTTGGCTCTCCACAGAAATTATAAACAAAGCTTCTGTTACGTATTGGTCAAAGAAGCTTAGGAAAATTATAGTAAAGACAATCAAATTCAAATAATTGATACTTTTGTTGTTGTAAATCTGACTCGATTACTTGAAGACTTCGGTTCATTCGATTTGTAAGTAAGACGATAACTTGTACGTAACTTATGTCAACTGACTTAATTTAGTTTCAGAAATGTTGCGAAGATTCTCAAATTATGTATGACTATGACATATGCCCTCTGTAAATAAATTAAAATATTGTGACGTCATTATTTTTATTTTATTCCCTTTTCGTAGTTTTAAAAAAAAGATTTTGTTAATTTGGACTAACAAACCGGGCCTTGACCCAAGTTCTCTATTGAATTTCATGTTCAAGCCCAGTCCAATAATTCCTTACTAAACTCGCCCAAACCCAGAAGCCGAAAAGGGCAAACGGGTCGGATTCTCCAGCGTCTTCTTTGTCTGTTTGATTGAAATTTCGGACCAGAAGACGAAGAAGGCAGCATGGGTTTTTCTGTTCGTAAATATCTCCAAAATGCCATTCTCGTGGTTTTTATACTTTCTTTCTTGTTTTCAACCGCTGTCCTCTCCAAGTCTCGTCGCCCTATAAGTGTATGTTCTCTTCCTCCATCTCTATGTGTTGCAGTTTTACATCTCAAATTTGCGTTATTGTGATGTTTTGTCCCAGAAATGCAGGAGATGGAAGTGAAGAAAAAGAAGAGTGAGTGCTATGTTGATGTCGAGAAGTGAGATTCTTCTCCCATCTTTTTGTTTTTCCCCTTTCTCTTTTATTTTAATTTCGGACGCTCTTTGTTTATTGAGGCAATTTGCAAATTCCTGGCAGGGAAGTTTAATCTTTTTTCTTAATTTTTTTATTTTGTTCCTTCTTCTTTTGTAAATTTGTTCTTCACTCATCTGGGTTCTGGATTGTGATTTTTGTGACGGGGATCAGTGGACTCTGGGGTCAGCAGTGCAGATCCTCAGCGATTGCCATTGAGAATTGTGTTCTGAGGTGTGTTTCTCCAACTTGTTATGAGCTTATCTACGAGAGTGACCCTGTAAGTCTCAAAAGCGTCCTTCTTCTGCTTACTTGGTTGTAATGCTCTTATCCCTTTATCTCTAATGGCTTTGCTGTTACCCACCCATCTTTCCTCTGGTTTCTTTTGTAGCTTGAAGAAGGAGAGAAGGACCTTACTCGAAGCCAGGAGTACAAGTATTGTATGCACAAGTAAGTTTCAAAAGCTCTTCTTTGAGAGTTGATGATAATATCCGGTAGGCATTTGAGAACATAAGTTGCCTTCCATGTAAAATTAGATTAGTTTTGGGTCAGTTTATGGTGGAAGACAATAGGAAATATCCAAATAGATAGAGTTTCCATGGCCATGGTTATTTGCAAAAGTAGTTCATTCAAGTGAGGTTTTGTAACCATTCATTGCCAACTGAAGGTGAAATTTAACACTCATGTCCAAGTAACAATTTTGCCATACTCATCTAAGCATTGAACATTTGAACTTGTTAGACAATCGAAATTAACTTTATTAACTAGATCCTAATGGACTCTTTAGAGTGTGATACTCTGTCAGGACATTCATCTTGATATAGTGTCCATCGTAATGTTAAGCTATCCTCTGTTGTGGGGATAGAAGATTGACTTGATACTTTTCGTTTAATATAAAGAATGGATTTGCTTGGAGCACATACTCATGTATGAGGCATGGTCAGCTTTAATCTGTTGACATACAATTTCATCTTACAAAAGTGCCTCACCTGACTGGAATCATGTTCTCACTTAGAAACTCGAGAATGCTTTATTGTACACCTATTAGGAAATGGAGATAGGCTTTCCCAAAGGGACTACTCGTACTTGAGATACACCATGTTATAGTTTAGATATGGTGCTTCTTAGGCCAACTTTGACAATCCAACCAAATCATAAAACTGTTGCTGTGTTATTTCCCTATAGAAGGTACTGCCAAGATTAGGGCTACATCCTACTTAAAAACTTGATACCTTTTTGTTGTCCACATTTAATACGGGGCTATGACTTCGTTCAGGAGTACAATCTCCTGAACGTTGTAATTTTTATGTGGACTCAGCTTTTAATGCTACAAATTGTTAATCTTCTCTAATCCAACTTCTATTATGAGAAGTGAACATTTCTGGGGTGGAATGAGTTTATTTATGCATTTGCATAAAGAACTTATTTGTAACATTTCTGGGGTAGAATGAGTTTATTTATGCATTTGCATAAGGAACTTATTCGTTAATTGTTCTTGGAATTTGTTCTATACTGAGATGGACCTTGTGGTTATTGAGAGCATGTATTTTCCCCATTGCTGTAAATACTTAGGCCGAAACATATTTAATCATAACTCATGCTATTGTCTCCTTTTGCTTTTCTACAAAGGTAACTCAACTCATTTTGGTTTTCATTTTGTTCTTTCACTCTGCTTTTCCTCAACAAATTTGTTTAAGACCTAATGTAGTTTGTTTCCTTTCAGGTTATCTTTGGGGGAGTCTTTGGAAGGTATCAAGGGATCCTTTTCTTATTAGAACATAAAGTGTGGTATCACGTTCCTCTATCTTCTCAACTTGTACGACTGCTAGAAATTGTATAGATTCTTCACTTCGTTGATGGAAAAACTGTGATGAAATGTCAAGAATAGAAAAGGACTGGTGTGTGTCTGCATTCATGCATTCCTTCTTAAGAGCAGCCCACCATGGCACTATGGCTGGTTTGATCTTGCTATATATATATTTAAATATGTGGATATATGGATTATGGATTATGGATGTTTCTAAATTTGAACAATAAGCTGAATACATTTATCTTTGGTTTTGAAGGCTCAGCGTATATTTTTCTTCATTATTTTAACAAAAAGTAATTTGATGATCAGTCGTTAACTTTCATTTTCCGCATTCTTAATTTTTTGGTCCTCCCTCGGCCTTGTTAATCTTAACCTTTTTGTGGGGTGGGGTGATAAACACCCAATTAAGCAAGTCTATACAAGGAAGTCTAAAAAGAATAAGAGCAGCACGACACCAACATTACCATGAAGGGACAGAGGGCAACAATTGAGGAGGCAGTTAGTTATTACAGCAGCATTACCATGAAGGGACAGA
>JAOSBL010000002.1:10671087-10681769 GCA_027568915.1 Erythroxylum roraimae
CATTGAATTCTCTTTACCTTTCTTTCTTCCTTTTGAGTTTTGGCTTGTTGATTGAAGTTGTTATTCAATGAGCTTCCGCCATATTGTTTACAGTCGGATCTGTCCTTCTTCACTCTTTTCAGCCATTTACCAAAATTTCGTGTGAGTAGTACCAAGCCTTCGTTTTCATCTGATTCATCTTCCACATCATTCACACTTTTTCCGGTTTTCACCTGTAGTGCCTCTCTTGTAGCCATGTTCGCGAAACTAAGATCTACACCAACTTGCTACCAAGTTCTGAATCGGTGACCTTGCTCTGATACCAATTGAAAAACTGAAGGGGGTTAATTTCGCGAACTTTCCGATTCGTTTCTGGCAAACAAAAAATTAGAAAAATTAAAAGAACCAAAAATAAATTAACACCAGAAAATTTGATAACGCAGTTCGGCACACCTTGCCTACGTCTGCGGGGCCCTCACCCAGCTTAATCACTTTCACGAAAGTACAATAGAATTACCCAAGGCTTTACTGAGCCGACCCACTCAACCCTTGACACTATCACTCAACCTCACTTCCCGTGAAAGAATTTCACACCCAATAATACGACCGCCTCGTACTAACCTCAACAGAGGATTTTCTCAACAATATTTGATAATAAAGATAAGAAATAAATAACTCAAGTGATTAAAATAACTAGAAACAAAAGCAATAATACACTTGAGATAAAAAGAACAACTTCCCAATAAGTTTCGCTCCACTGAAATAGATCTAGAAGTTGTCACAACAATAATCAATCCAACCGTGAGCCACTCCACAAGGTTGACAGTCCACCATGAAATCACGTGTATTTTCCAACATCCAATACATTCACCACGACTGATTGCAGAATATCTGAAGAGAAATCAACTTAATTTGCAAATTACGATTCACTGCGCTTCAGCTTAGCTGATCAACTTCGTTGTTCTCTCGAGTGGTAAGACTAAAAGATAAAACATGTGGGCCATCAGCTACTAGTGCTTTTCCAAGACAAGAGAATGGTACTTCATCTTCAGTGGGACATAGCTAGCACCTTACATATAAAACCCACACACTTAAAAAACTTGGTTGCCGCACTCCACCTATTCTTATGTAACTCACTCGCTCATCATCCTTCTATCTCCAATTAACGCACATGACTTCAATTTTCCACACTTCAATTGGCAATGGACTTCTACTGTTAATAGAAGAAGTAAATCAACTTCAAGGCTAGAGATATTTTCTAAATGCCGCACCCATGCAATCAGCTCAAACAGAGGATAAAAGCAAAAACAGAGCAGCAACCCAACCTATACCACAATCCACAACTCTCTTCACCGAAAAACAACAGAACACATACGCAGCCCAGGTCAACTACTTCAGTTCACGTAACACATGCACACCTCCTAGGTTTTCTTCAAAGACTCCTTTCCAAACAAGGACACTATCGGATCCTTATCTTTTTACCGAAAATTCTGCTTAAAATAGATATATGGAATATGACTCCAATTCAAATCCCAAGCAACATCCAATTTCAAAACAAAAATAATCTCCTATACGCAATCTCCAATTAAAGCACATATTCAAGAATTATGGTAATTCCCATGTCCAATAAAAATGTCAAAAATAAAGGTAGGATATATTTAACATAAATCCTAACAAAAGCCATTCGGTATTGGCACCATTATTCGAGTTACAAGCATTTCATTGTTAAAACATACCACCGTAGTCTTAAATATTTATTAGAGCAACAGTTATCGACTCCACTCCAACAGTCGTGGCTTCTGAAACTCCTTGATTATTAGAACATTAGATTGCGATTTAATATGTATCCAAACCTTAAATTCAAACAAGTTAAGGGTCCCAGTGGACAGCTCACGTGGATGAATTTTCAATTACCAATGCATCTTTCATATTGATTATCTGAATCATTTGCCCTTTTAAGCCTTACCAATCAGTGGCAGACAACTGTTGTTGCTTTTAAAATATGAATTAGTAATTTGTGAACTTTAAATTTTAGTTGTCCTAAAAATATAAAATAAAGATTGAACTTTTAATAAATATGAAAATAATATCTCCAGTGATTAAATCAATAACAATATAAACAAAGAAACACTTGGGCCAAAAGACACTCCCCTGTAACCTTTTATTTAGGTTAATTTATTCTATAACAAACTTACGTTGGTTACTAGGTAGTACAACATTTTTTTTTGGTTACATCCAGTAATGATAATATTTCATTTCGTTTAATATCTTAGTTGAACTTTCCAATCAAAAGATTTAGTAGTTGTAATGTGTGCCTTAGCTTTGATTTATGGAGAAAATGTCAAGAAAATACGACTTCGAAGTGTAGTATCCGAGTGAAAAGGAGAACACCGCTGCAGACGTCATCTCTCGAATAACCAATACAGAAGATGTTCACAGTAACACAAGTCTAGGGAGAGTTATTAGATGAAATTAATAAGAGTTGGGGGGAGGACCAAGCAACTAGGGAAATTACTAAACAGCTGTAATCAGGACATATAAAAGCGGGGGTATATGAATGGAAGGAAGGTCTGTTGAAATGGAAGGGCCGTTTAGTATGGGAGCTAACCAAATGCTCCGGCAACAGATTATTGCCATCAATCATGACGATGCTATAAGGGGACATACAAGTGTAGTAGCAACGACAAAGAAATTACAAAACATGTTCTTCTGGAAGGGGATGGCTCGGGACGTGAGAAATTATGTTCAGTCATGTATGAATTGTCAGAGGAACAAACAAGATAGTTCAACATACCCAGGTTTATTGCAGCCTATCAAAATACCAGAGGGTAGTTGGAGAGAAGTTAGCGTTGACTTCATTGAAGGACTTCCTTTGTTGAAAAAGAAGATTGTCATTTTTGTGGCAGTGGATAGGTTCACGAAATACTCCCATTTCATTCCGTTTAAACATCCATATTCTACTTGTGATATAGCATAATTATTCCTCAACAACGTGTTTAAACTACATGGAATGCCAGAGTCCATCGTCAGTGACTGAGACCCTGTATTTTTGAGCAAATTCTGGCGCGAGTTGCTTCGACTGCAGGTTGTTCGATTAAAGTACTCCACCACTTATCATCCTTAGATTGATGAGCTTACAGAAGCGATGAACAAAATTCTGGAGACCTATCTTCGATGTTTTTGTTGTGAAGAACCCAAACAATGGAGTGAATGGATAGCGTTGGCTGAATGGTGGTATAACACGACGTACCGATCATCCATCAATTTGACACTATTTGAATTTCTATATGGTCACCCGCCACCGATTTATACACCTTATATAGCGGGAGATTCAAAGGTAGTAGAAGTGGATCGGGTTCTCCATAATAGAGAAGTAATGACTAATGTGACAAAATTTCATTTGCAGAGAGCCCAAAATAGGATGAAGTAATATGCAGATTCTAGACGATCTAAAACGGAGTTTCAGGTTGGTGACATCATGTTACTGAAGTTACAACCGTATAAGTAGCATTCTCTGCAGAGAAGAAGTAACCAGAAGTTGTTGCCACTTTATTATGGACCATATAGGGTAGTACAACGCATTGGTAACGTGGCATATAAGCTAGAGTTGCCTTCGGAATCACTGATTCACCCTATGTTTCATGTATCATAGTTAAAGAAAGCTAACATGAAGCAAGGCAGCACATCTTCGACATTACCTGAATTTATCACTCCAATTGAACGAGTGCCAGTAGCGGTATTGGGAAGATGCATGGCTAAGAGAAACAATCGCGCAGTAACTCAGTGGCTAATTCAATGGTCAGACGGAGATGACACCAACGCGATGTGGGAATATCTCTTTGATCTTTAAAAACATTTTCCAAAAGTCAATCTCTTTCAACAATTACTTGATCAAGAGCTTATTCAATTGGTTCTTTGCGACTACTCCAGCTCTTTGCTCTCCAAGATTCTTCCTCTCTTCACTTTTTTTGTCTTCTTTTAAGTGCTATTCATAACAAGGATACTTTTGTTTTCTCTTTTTCTATGTTATTCATCTTTTTCCAAATTTCCAACTCTTCACAGTTTAAGCAAACCAACTGATTTATTACTTAATTAACCGATTTTTTTATAAACATAAATTGGTTATATTTATTCTAGTTAAACTTATTCATCTCTATAATCTAAAAATCTTAGAAAATTTTGTTGATCTTTAAAATTTTAAAAATTTCTTATTCTTTAAAATTTTCGGGAAAACTCATAATTTTCAGTTTTTTAGAAAAATTTATTCTCTTAAATTTCAATTAAAATATAATAATATAGCATACGCAGTTTAAACATCATATATTATTTAATTTAGACTCAAAAATAATACCAAAACACGCGCCGTATAAATATGTAATATGAATAATTAAATGTCACTAATATAGTAATTCAACTCAGTTGTTAAATCCAATATGAACCAATTAAATTTGTCTTAAATTAATAATTTAAGTTAATTATAATAAATATTAGTTTGAGTTGGGAGTTTAAGAGTTATATTTAATTATCACGTAAACAATATTTAATTAGTTCATATTGTATATATTTGTTGTTATTTTTTAACAAAGTTTAAGAGAAGAGATTCTTAAAAAAACTGAAAATTAAAAAAAATTCTTTTTGTGAATTTTAAAGATAAGAAAATTTTTATGTTTATTTGTTTTACGTTTTACATTTTTATTATTTAATTATATGCACGGCAACTATATATTTAAAAATATTTTTAGATAAATAACGAACTAAATCAATTGTTTTTGCTTCATATACAAAACCAGATAAGCCTTTTAAAAAAATAAAATGTCCCTTAAAAAACTATCCATTATATAATCTATGTGTTGCAACAAAATTTAAAAAAAGATATAGTCAATTTAAGTATAATTAAAATATTAAATTAATTACTTAGATAGAAATATTAAATTTATTAAAAGAAAAGAGAATAAGGAATAATAGTTCACAAAATTAATTATGTTACTCAATTAAAAGATATTTCATGTTTTGACTCTTGATTTAACAATTAAAGTTTTGATTTTAACAACTATTAAAAATATTTTATATGTTTAACCTTTTAACTTTTCTAATTATAATTTTTATTATTTTACAATTCAAATTTATGTTGACAGATAGGATTGATACAAATCAAGATGATATCATATATTGATATAGTAATTCGATATGATGTAACACAATTTTGTAGCATTTCGAATATAATATGATGTAACACAATTTTGTAGCAAATGTTGCATTTCGAATATGATATGATATACATAAATGTAATCCATGATACAAATTTCTTTTGGTAGTTCCATTAATGATACGGACAGCATTAGTAAGAAACTATTAATAACTTCCAAATAAGTAAGTTGCATCCTTTGCAAGCAATTTAATAAGCCAAAATAGGCGTTTCGGGCGACGCGTTTCCTATCTTCTTCCTTCTTCCTCTCACATGAATGGATTAACAGTCATTGACCAACTCAGGTGCAAGGCACCGTTTCATTTGGTTAAAGGTCGCAAGTTCCTGGAATTGAACTCAACGTTTTGTTAACTTATTCTGGAAAGTAAATAGGGCCTTTCAAGATTAAACACTTTCTATTCCTAGCATCTTTGTGGTAATCATGATTCTCCTAAGTAGAATGCTTTCCAATCGTGTAATTAATGAAGGCCACGATCAGAAACACCCTTCCTCTTGTTTTTCCTTTTTCTTCTTTCCTAACTCTGAAAGCCAAGCTTACTATTTAATATTTTTTAAAAGGGTTGGATCTTAAAATTAACAAGACCTTGTCTAATTTGGTCTAGTAACAACCTAATTGGATCCAAACTTAGTTCAATCTATTTAAGCTCAATTGAGTTTTGGATTATCAACATTCAAAGTCTTATTAGGCTCAAACTCAAACAAAACCTTTTATATTTTAAGGTTGATTGAGCTTTAAATCTGAGTTTAGATTTTAAAAAAATTGCCCCTTCTATTTACGTACATGTACATGATTTTATAGTTTAGTGAAAATATTTATTTAGAGTCGTTCATGAAACACTGAACAAAAATTCAAATACATTTTTTTCGTGAAGAATTAAAGAACAATTATCATTCGATAAAAATAAAACATTGGAAACTATTTAATGAATGTGGAACTCAGATCTTTATGATGTATCAAATAAAATTATACCTAGAAAGATCTTTCCAGTAGCGATGCAAATCATTTGTTAATGACTATAAATACTTACTGGATTGTAAGCAGCTTCACAAATTGTACTTAAAAATCTGTAGATTTTACTGAATTTTAAACTAACCAAAAAAGGCCATAAACACAATTTACCATTGATATGAATACCGGTTCGTACCGGTCGGATTATACCAGATCAAAATCGGTACGAAATAGAGGATCGATATACCGGATTTAAATACTAGTTGGTATCGGCCCGTTTCAAATGGTATCGGTCGGTACCAGTTGTATTCAAAATACCACTTTTGAAGAATCCTCCATATTCTCTATTTAGTAAAGGAATGAAACTCATTCCTTACCAATGACTTTTTTTTTAAAATATTTTTAATACTAATTAGTTAATTAAAATATAATTAATTAATTATATTACAATATAATTAAATATAATTCACTCATTAATTAACATATTGTAATTAATTAAAATAATTTAATTAATTAATTAATTAAAATATTGTAATTAATTAATTACAATATAACTAATTAAAATATAATTCATTCAATAACTAAAATATTGTAATTAATTAATTACAATATAATTAATTTAATTATTATTAAATAATCAATTACATTATAATTAATTACAATATAATTAATTAATTAGTTACAATATAATTAATCAAAATATAATTCATTCCTTAATTAATATATTGTTTAAAATATAACAAATTAATTAATTAAAATATAATAAATTTTTATTTCTTAATAATTTTTATAAACTAACAATTATTATGGTAATTATTTCTTATTCTTAATCGAACATTATAATTATAATGATAATATCTATTTTTATTTTTCACCGTATTTATTCCCATTCCTATTATTAGCTTAGTCCCCAGCCGGAACTTAGTTACCAAGTCGCCTGAGAAACGCGCACAGCAGGAGTATAGAAAATTGACGAGAAGATGAACATGAAAAGCGTCAAAGAGACTCAGCTATCCAGACCTCAAAGCAAAAGTGAGAACGGAACTTCGAAAAAAAGTGGTATTTAAGACCTATAGCTAGTCAAAGTTGTAACAATTGTAGCAGGAGTGTCTAGTGATCAACCCACCTCTTGGAAACATGCCAGAAACAGGCTTCTTTCCTCGGACCTGCAATATTAATGTAGTGATTCTAAGCACAAGCAACCAGTTTGTTCTAAGCACAAGCAACCAGTTTGTGTTCTGTCAGATTGCTCCAGATCATTCTTTCCATGCCATTGTTTCCTTCATTGTCCCTTTGCTTCTTAACTTTGTTGAACTCAAGTATCAGGGAAATGATTCTGATTCTGCATTTGAAAAACACCCCATGACAGTTCTGTTCGCTACTGGTTGTTTGCTGGTTTATTGCCTGGGATATGCCGTCGAGTTGGCGAAATTCTCAGGTAATGCTCAAGTGTATGCGGTTTTTGTTCATCATTTTAACTTCTTGTTCGGGTCTCTATCTATAGCTTCCCTCGCATCAATGATCTTTCCAAGCTCAATCCGAATACTCTTGTATGGAATCTGTATCCTTGTTTCGGTGGATCCTCAGCTTCTCTTCAACACAATTGAGATGTTCATCAATTCGGTTTATGTCTCCATTAGGAGTAGATTTCTTCGTACAGCTATGAGGGATCGAGGAGGCATACTTCCTGTGTTTAACCAACAGGCTCGGACACATTGAGTACATCCTATACATGTCAACTCGGATTAAAACCGTGCTTTACTAGCGAGTTCAGTTAGTCTTTGGTTAACGTTATATGTAACTTTTCACGAGAGTTCTACACTCTAATGAATACTCTCCATCTTGTATCATGGGACTAAGTACAACTTCTTTTTTTTGTTTATTTGGAAAGCAGATCAGCTATACTAATAATAAAACTATGTCATTATAAAAACTCAAAAACTTGCACGGCTGTGCAAGTGCATGACTTAATTTGTACAATCTCCAACGACCAAAATAAGGTTAGACAGGTAATCCTGTCCAGTCATATAGCATGAGTTTCTGTAATTTCTTACCCTGCATAATCTCAATAGAAAATTGTGAATGAAAAAGTACCTACCCTCTTCTAATGCTTACACAATATCTTCTCAGATGGACAAGACAAGCTTGACCCATTCGACAAACTATGTATCTGCATTTGTGTTCCTTTTCTTGGATTAGCTCTGTACCACCAATTCTCTAATTGTTCCTAGCAACTAACTTCTGTTTTTTAGTAATAAACTCAGTGATAAAGTTAAATAAATTTCTTCCAACTTCTAAAAGAACAGTCTAAATCTTCAAAGAACACAAAGAATCATTCTCCAATGTCATGAAACCCGTAAAATTTCATAAATTAGCTCATCAGACCAACATGAAACAGAGAATGTTAGACATCTTGTCTCACCCTGTCACTGATGTTGTCGGCTGACATCTTGCCCTTCCTCTTCTCCACATGCCGGTGTTCGGAGGCCGCTTTTTGAGCCGCCGATGACTCAAACCAATCGTCAACAACAACACTGTTGGCATTGAGACTATTAGAAACATCCATGACAGAAGAAGAAAGGTTCACAGAGCTTTGGCTCGAGTACATGGAGTCTGTCAAAGCATTCTGTGACAGAGTTTTGTGGGAAAGTTCAGTCACCAGAAACAATAAAAAAGCAAGTACCTTTGTGGGAAAGTGCAGTCCCCGGAAAAAAAAGTAAGCTTTATAGGAAAGTACAGTCATCGGAAACAAAAAACACTTTGTGGGGAAGTGCAGTCACCGAAAAAAAAAAAGAACAATCTTTTGTCAGAAAGTGCAGTCACGGGAAGCAAAAAGAAAAGGTAAACTTTGTGGGCAAGTGCAATCACCGGAAACAAAAACAAGGGCAATCTTTGTGGGAAAGTGCAGTCATTGGAAGCGAAAAAATAACAAAGGAAAACTTTGTGGGAAAGTGCAGTCACCGGAAGCAAAAAAGGGTAATCTTTGTGGTAAAGTGCAGTTACCGGAAGCCAAAAAAAAATAACCGAAGCTTCCAACCGGAGCTGGACGGTGTGACAAAATGTTATGTCTTTTGTGTATTAGCTAAGGAAAGTCCATGAAACTGAAGAGAAACAAAAAGTGGTATAGAACATGGAAGTTGATGGAGATCCATGGACCAGCAAAACCCTCCTAGGTCCTAACACAGTGGATTTGTTTAGACGAAAATATCGGATGTTTTTCAATTTTACATGATTTTTGGGACCCACTTTGTTAACGTTTTTAACCCAGAAATGGGTCCCATAGCTATATATCCCAACTAAATCTTCTGTCCAGTTTTTATGGTGTCTTATTGTGTCCAGTAAATCTCAGGCATTCATTTATGTGGACCCTATATAAATAAACGTGGGATCCACATAAATAAATGGCTGAGATTCACTGGACACAACAAGACACCATAAAATTGGACAGAGAAATTGGACTCCTATGTACCCTGCTCTATGTGCCCTCTTCTGCGTTACCCTTTTTTCAATCCTCACCGTGACGTTACGACGCTCTCTTCACAGATTGTACAAGTCCGGCCATTGACCATTTTCTACAAGAAGAGACGGGATATTCCTATCAAGTTTGCGGTGGCGAGAAAATTGAAAAAGAGTGACCCGTCGCATCATATCTGTGAGAGGTCTACGGTTGTTTAAGATGTGCTTTTCTATGGAGATTTTGAAGTTGAGGGTTGGAGTTCAGACGGAGGCTTCGTCCCCGCAGCCTTGTTGCTAACAACGTTCCCGAGTCAGCAAGTGCCAAGGATTCTTTTGTAGTTTCTTTTCATGCAAATACATCGACCCAAAAGTGAGATCAAGTGTATATGGCTCATCAACACGTTAACCATTCTCAGCATACTGGCCAGTAAAAATGACTTTGTCAAGGAAGCCATTGTTTATTGATCAAGGAGCTCGGAGAACTATATTAAGAACACACTGCCACATCATAGCCAATGTAAAAGCAAAGGTTCTGGGATGTAAACCATTAACTCCATGACGGCCCATAAGATAAATTTTGGGAAGAGCGTAAGAGGGAAAAGGAATGAGGTTTCTGACACGAGATCTAAAGCATAAAAAGTATCTCTCAACCAAATTGTAGCAAGTGTGCCTGAATTAGATCTGCGTATGCTCATGTCACTACCCAACGCAAGAAAGCAATGAATAAGGCAATAAGGAACGGACCCGGAGTGGAGTATGACCAAGTGAGTTTCTTAGAGGTCGCACTTATCATGCGCATAGTAGAACTAACCCCACCCGAAAGCTGCAATAATCACCGTGAAAACAAAGCTTAATGTCCTCATGTGTCTTTGGCCTTTTTATGTCCCTGGCACCGCATATAAATACTCCACTCTATGCATACTCTTCAAACTACAACCAAAACCGGTTACTTAGCTCCTACCTTCCATTTCTGAATTCTGTCCTTTCTAATTCTCTCTCCGGCTTGCCTTGTCCGGCAATGAAATTGTCTCTAACTTGCCTTGTTGTGAAAGGAAACCTGTTGTTGATCATGGAGTTGAGGAATGAAGCAGT
>JAOSBL010000002.1:10734025-10744681 GCA_027568915.1 Erythroxylum roraimae
ATGGCGGTAGTGCAACGAACTTGAGACCAAAGAGGACAATACTGAGGGGCCTCCACGGAGACCCCATAGTTGTAGTCTGTCGCGTGATCACTTGAGGTACGGTAGGCCGAGGGCCGGTACGCAAAACACGGGCCGCTACATAGATGGCTAGATCCAGTCACAGTGTCGTACCCAAAGTTGTTGAGCTGCATCTGCCCCTATTGTTCCATACCACTGGTCCACTACACCACAATCCACAACTCCACAGTCTCCAATCACTCTAGTCTACACACACTCATGCAGACCCATAAATCTGACCCCCCATTAATGCAGGGATTTAGCCCAGTGAAGTTGCAACAAATTTTATGAAATTGTAGAATTATGGAAATTGATATTGAAATGTTGAATTATGTTGATTGTTGTTTTGAATATGGAATAGATAAGTGAATATTGAATTGTAAATTGTGAATTTATAATGAACTGTGTATTTGTGTCTTGTGACTATGTGTTGTGCAGTAATTATGTATGTTGAATTGTTAGTTCTTGGTGAATTGTATTGGATGAAGCTGAATTATGTAGTGTATGTTAACTCTTGATTATGGAGTTGACTTAAGTAAGAAACTAAGAATGTTGATTAAGATTGATGAATGAAAGATTATTAAATTAAAGTTGGGAATTAGGATTTAGTAACAATGTTAATAAAAATTAGTTCAGAAAACAAAATAATGATAAGCATTACATATTGAATTGTATAAGTAAACAAAATAGATTTTGAAAAAGGATCCTAAAGTGTCTAAGGTGGGGCTAGGAGGGTTCTGAAAGAAAACGTTGTTTTGTGAGTGTATGTCTTTAGTTTATGGTTGAATGATGCAATCAAACAAAATGAGTTATATAAGATGTATGTGCTCTTGTGTTAGTTTTGACTTTTAAGTTGAACAATACATATTTTATGATAATAGTTGATAATGAAATTATGAGTTCTTTATTTTGACATGAAGTTATTAATTTAATTTTGACATATATCTTTATTTATATTATAGATAAATTCATAGAAGCTCAAGTACTTCTGATGATTCAGTCGCTTCAAGTATAGGAAGATTCAATGATCCAATTTGGGCTTATGCTAGATTGGTTCCTAGAATGAAGAACCATACTATTTGTTTTTATTGTAACAAACATTTGAACGGTGAGGGAATCACCAGATTAAAGAAGCATTTAGCTAGGATCAAAGGTAATTTGGAGCCTTATAAGAAAGTGGGTCATGATGTCAAATGGCAAATGATGACTTTGCTTAAAGAGTATCAACATAAGAAAGATAAAATGCAAACATTGAACTATGAAGTAGTGAATTTTTTTTTTTGGTGTTCAAGATGATAGTGGGGATGTTGAAGGTGGCAGTATTCATGCCCAACAAGAAGAAAATGTTGCACCTGATGTTAGGAAAAGAAGAAGATAGGTGTTTAATTTTTTTTTTTGCACCAAGAACTACTCTTGGAGCTTAGCCTTCAATCTTTAGTGCCATACAATCTTGAGAAGCAACTCATAATGTGGACATGGAAATGGCTAGATGGTGGTATTATTCAGGTATAACATTCAATGTTGTCTAATCTTACTACTATCAACCTATGGTGGATTTTATTACCTCTTACGGTCTAGGATGCAAAGCTGCTTCAATTGATGACTACAAAGGTAAACTTCTAAGTAACTCTGTTTATGAAATTAAAAGTTATTTGGATGAAAGAAAAATAACTTAAGCTACTGATGAGAGTTCAATCATGTGTAATGGTTAGACAAATAGAATATATGAGCCTATTATTAATTTTTTTAGTTTATTTTGCAAATGGGACAATGTTTTTGAAGTCTGTTGATGCATCTGACCTTGTTAGGAACGTTGATTCATTATTCGAAATATTTGAAGAAATTGAGAATGAAGTTGGGCCAGAAAATATTTTTCAGTTCATTATTGACAATGATTTAGTTTATAAAACAACTGGAAGAAGATTGCAAAGGAAGTATAATTCTTTTTATTAGACTCCTTTTGTTGCACATTGTAGTAATTTTATGTTAAAAAATGTAGGGGATGTTAGTAATTTTCTTATTATTGATAAGACTGTGCAAAAAGAAAAAAAAAATCTACAATTGTGCATAGGTCTTGAATTTAATAAGAAAGGATTTCACCAATAGTAGGAATTTGTGTCGTCCTACTATTATAAGATTTACAACTGATTTCTTATCACTTTAGTGTTTTATTATGATCAAGAAAGAGTTTAAGACACATGTTTACAAGTGATAAGTGAGTTGCATCTTAGTATGTTATGTTTAATGCTAAATTGGAGGTTTCTAAAATTATACTTTAAGATAATAAATTTTGGTCTCAATGTCAATTTGTCATCTAAGTTGTAAGCCTTTAGTGAGGATACTTCGTTTGGCTGATAGTGATGGGAAGGAAACAATGGGTTATTTTTATGATGTTAAAGAGAGGGTGAACAAAGCAATCAAGGCCAATTTAAAAAATAGGTCTTTTTTGTACACACCTTATCTTACAGTCATCAATAAGGGATGAGAAAGATAACTTTGCTCTCTGTTGTTTGCAATTGGGGCATTTTTTAATCCTAGTTTCTATTTTAGACCAAGTTTTACAAAGAAAGATGAAGTTAATAGGAGAATGCTATTAACTATTACAATAATTTTTGCCCATGAGATGATGCAAGATCTCCTAAGCTCACAAATGAAAATTTATAAGGATGTTTCTAGTGATTTTGGGATGCTAATTGCTATTCGTCAAAGAGACCAACTTAATCCAATATATATATATATATATACACACACACACACATATCATTTTTATTACTTTTTGAAAATTAATCATCACTTTATTTTATTTATAATGTTACTTTTGTTATCTTACAATTTACAATTGCTTGGTGGGACCAATTCAAAAGTGGTTTTTTAGAATTGAAAAGGTTTGCAATTCAAATTATAAGTCAATGTGTGAGTGCAATAGGGTGTAAAAAGAATTGGAGCACATTTGAATTCATCCATTCCAAGAAAAGGGTTAGATTGGAACACAAAAAATTGAACAACTTGTTCTTCGTTCGATATTAAAGCTTTGGGAAAGGTATGTTATTATTATTATTAAGTTGGATATAATTTCTTGTAATTTCTTAATAATTTAATTTTATTGTTTACTAGGACCCTTAATAGAACAAGTAGTTTTGTAGATCCAGTTTGTCTTGATCATATCGATTTTTTAGCGAATAAGGTTTCTAAAAAATTGGGTTGATAAATGAGAGTGACTTGGAAGATAATCTTAGATGAGAAAGTATTGATATGACATTGATGTAATGAATTTGAATGATGGTGATGATGAAGCTCCTCTCAATGATGAAATTTTTGTATCAAATGAGAATTGGGGCAAATGTGATTTGGGCGGGTATTCAATTGAATGAAATTTCAGGTTTTTATTTCTCCTCTTCTTTTAATTTTATTTATATTTGATGTATATGTTAAATTTTGTATGTGCAATTTAATTTGTAAATATTTTTTGTTTCAAATTTCACTTCTAGTTAGTTATTTGGCACAGGCTATTGTTTTAAATTGTAATAGTTAGAGAGTCATGAATATTTATTATTAATTCTGTTTGATTTTTTGATATAATTATTATTTATTGTATGATGAAATTGTAACATTTTAAGGTCTTTGTATTGTCAATAATTTTATATTTGTATGATGATTAAATAATCTTCTTCATATTAATTTTGGTTATTATTTATATATAAAATATGTGAAAATTAATATTAATAAAATAAATAAATTGTTTTTATTTTAAATTTTATTATTATGAAATTTGGAGATAAGATTGATATAAAATTATATATTATACAGTACAATATATTGAGGGACTATTTTGCAATTTAAAAAGAATTGGGGACTATAAATTTTATAAATTATCCAAAACAAATGGGGCAGTGATATAATACCTGATATTAACTGATACCAATACAGTATTATATTAGAACAAAATTCATTACTGCCACCATTACGGTGTTCATAATATTGCACTAGTCCACTAGACACATGCAACTTCAAACTAACGCCTCCAATGCGTCATATCGTTTGCGCTTTAATTTAACCTCTCCTTTCTTATTTTTAATTTGATGCTTCTTTTTGCTTAACTTATTATTTATTCAATTAAAAATGACAACTTATTAAGGGCATATCAAAGATAATATAATATTATCTTTTCAATTATAATTACCTCTAAATTTACTCCAAAATTTACAAGTTTTTATTGCATTTTTGTTTCTGGTTATTTAAACTTTTTTAAAAGTGTGATCGTAAAATTGTTAGTAAAACAAAATCATCTAAAGAAAAGTATTGGACAAAAAGATAATTCAAATATCTTTAAAAACTTAGTATTTTAAAATTATTTGAATTAAATAAAATATTTTAATCATAGTATTTGTACTAAAAATATAAATTAGATCCTAATATTTTGAAATATTAAAAATTAATACTTCAAAAATGTTGAAATTTAAATATAAATTAATGTAATCCTTAATAGAATTATGTTTTTTTTTACTTTCAGCATTGTATGACCTATTCACTTTAAATTATTATTAAACAAAAATTTTTAATTTTTTATTAATGATAATTGATTATAATTAACTCTAATCAACCATAATTATCGTTAATCAACTCTAGTTTAATATTAACTCTAAATAAACTTATTTAAATCTTAATAATCATAGTTTAATCTAACTAACCATAATTTCTAAATGATTCTAATTTTCTCCAATCTAAAATGCTAGAATTTTTAGGAACTAGAAGCACTCTTCTAGATATTTCAATCTCTAACTATTTTACTAGATTATAGAAATATCTTTTTCAAAGAAAATCAACTATAAACTCAATTTTTCTGTAGCTTCCCTTTGGAAAAGGTAAGATTGCATACTGCTAGACCTTTCAGATCTTACGCTTAGTGGAACTCTCACTAAATGTTGTTATTGTTGCTGTTACAACCTCTCGTTGCACTACGGTCATTTTATTTTGATGCAATTTACTTTACTTAAGAACAATTGAAAAGAACATGGAAACACAGGACAAGACTAAAAAAATAAAACAAAAAAAGAAAATGAAATGTAAAAGTGAGGCTAGTAACAATATTGAGATGAACAAGAGACAAAGCATGAGAGCAATAAAAAAAGAAGCTTAAAAACTTAAAAGGGACCTGGTTGAAGAGAATAGAGCTAGGGTGACATACAAATTGAACCAATCATAAGAGAAGAATCGAGAAAACCAATTTTGAAACAAAAAGAGAAAAATGAGGGAAAATCAAGGTGAAGTTGCATTATTGCCTAGAAGAGGTTGCATTATTAAGATTTCAAATAAAGGTTTTAGAAATAGGGTTCAAATAAGCAATCATTAGGGTTCATCCATTAAATTGGGAATGACTAGGGTTATTTAAAAATTATGGTTAACTAAGTTAAATTAGAGAAAATGTTAAATTAGAATTATTTAGATTTAATTAAATTTATCTAAAATTAATGTTAAATTAGAGTTTACTAATGTTAATTAGGTCTATTATAATCTATTATCAATTATAGTTAATTAGTATTAATTAAGATTTATTAGGTTAATCAAAAATTAAAAATGGTTTAATAATAACTTAAGTTTAATTAACATATAGTCTTATGAGATTTATACAGACACTAATAAACAAAAAATGAGTGATATTCCATTATTTATGTAACATTTAATGCAGACATAATTATATTAAAGATTATGATAAATTCAGGGTAAATTATTAAATTTGAGTGATTTTTGGGTCTAGGTATACTTGACAAGGTAAGTTCCAGATGGTACCACCTTGTATATGCTTACTTGTTTAGGTTTTGTCTTTCCACTTATACTAATATGCTTATTACACCTTGCATGATGCAACCATGTAGAATTATCATGTGGCCATACGGATTCCTTACATGTATAAAGGAGTATATGTCTCAACATAGGTAAGAGGAGTTCATTCCTTTATTGATCTTTTTCATACTCATTTGCTTCACTTTGAATTGAGAATGGTATTCTTCTATCATGTTTTTGAGTAACATGCCTTCATTTGTATGGTTTTGGATAGATGAAAGCTCAAATATGTCTTTGAGTGTATAGCTCCTATCTCATAAGAGATTCCAGTTCTCCCTGTATATTAGACTGTATATGGAATTTAAATTCTTAATGATCATTCATTCCCTTAGTTTTGCACTTAGGAATTTTTTGCAATTGCTTTCATCCTACAATTCATAAATGCCACCACAAAAGCATAGTTTGAAAATTTTCAAGTCATTTAAGAATTTTACAAAATCAATTCATTAGTTTACATCACTTAAAGATATAGGAATGTATTGTATTTTACACCTATGAAGTAGTTCCCTTCAAATTATGATCGAGTAAGGTTAGGTTAAGAGGAGATGATCCATAGTCACCTCAGTTAATAGCTTCACATAAGATCTAGCTAGGGGAATCCATCCAAGGCATTTTATCTAGTTTCAATAGTCTGTTTTCAAAATCCACCATAAAAAATGGAAAACTTAAACACATGACCCTTAAACTAGACCAACCTATGCCAATTTAGCTCTTGAGCAGGAGGTGTAAAAAGGGACATACAAGAGTTATTGGAAAAGTTATTCGAGGAACTCCCAAGTTAGAAGCAAGGCACTGATTAATTCACTTGATGAATGTTGGGGGAAGCCAAATGGTTGAAGAGTATAGCATAGGAAACTCCAATTGAAAGTGTCAAAAGTTTTGGAGAAGTTTATATTCAAGGCATAACTTTTGATTGATTTTTTTGAGTGGTACTCCTTGAATATTTAATGGGAAATTAATAAATTATCACCAATATTACTATTTAAAACAAAAGCAGAATGTGAGATATTAGTAAGATCGTTTAAAATAGGATTAAGTATTTGTGACAAAATCTTGAAGATAATTTGTAGGTGTTGTTGTGATAGAGAATCGATATAAAGTCTTGGAAGGAGGTAGGATTAGGAACTTTTGGGATTAGAGTGAGGAAGGTTCTGTTTCGTTCACTTTTGGGATTACAGTGAGGAAGGTTTTGTTTAGTTCATTGACTATAGAGCCAATATAGAAGAAATCTTTGACAATTTTAGTGACATAGGGTTCTAATAAGCTCTAGGAATTTTTAAAAAATAGGTATTGAAACCATCAGGTCTTGGAGCTGTTTTAGAACTAAGTCTGAATAAGACTTCCTTGATATTACTATTAGAGGAATAGACAAGACATAAACTCTCTAGGTAAGACTTTTATAAATTTTCATTTTTATTTTCTTCATACAAATATTTTGTTTATGAATTATAATTTATATTCATTTCAAAGATTAGTAGTATTATAAACCAAAAACTAAATATGGCGATGATAATATCTTTTTAAAAGATACCAATTGTTGCTAATAGATTGACCCAACTGTCTTTTAAAATTTTTTTGAAGGCGTGCGTCTGCAAGCGATGTAGAAGGCGTGCGTTTACGAGTTGTCGAAGGCGTGCGTCTGCGAGCGGCGAGCGAGACAGTGAGCGTGAGCGACAGGCGTGAGTTTCCTCCAAGTCTTCGAAGATTTTCGGTTGGGCATCGTTTCTCCATGGCTTCTTCTCCTTCACCCGTACGCGCCCCTCTGGCGCCCATCGTCCCTCAGCCTACCAAAATCCCTACCCTAAATCTACCTGAAACCTAGATCTCCAACCCAACTCCCCCAGCAACTTTGGCTCCCACATCTGACCCCATTCCGCTCTACAATCCCGAAATCCCTACCCCAAATCTACCTCAAAACCAAAACTCCAACCCAAATCTCCCAGCAACTTTGGCTCCCACGCCTGGCCCCAAACCCTTATCCAAATCAATTCAGCCCTCCCATCAAACCCTAGACACTTCTGCCAGTGGTATGTTCCAGAAATCAGATGCGGCAAAACCAGCAGCTCAAGGGTTACCCAAAACTTAGAAAGTTGTTGTTGCAAATGGGGTGGACACTTCGACGGATACAACTCTTACATATTACCCGCTGGAGATAAAGGAAAATCAAATCTTTATTATACCCCCTCCGGAGCTGGCGAAACAAGGGGCTGCAAATTTCAGATTGATACTTATTGGCTTCTTTATAGGTAAAAGACCAGCCTTCCTAGTAGTTCAACGTGCTTTTAGTAAAGCTTGGACTGATTTTGGGTTGAAAGAAATTATGATTACAAGTTCCGATAACTTTCTGTTTAAGTTTGATTCTGAAGTTGGAGTGATGTCAGTTCTGGAAAAGGGACCTTGGCACATTCAAGGTAAACCCCTATTTATGAAGAAATGGAGTTTGAATGGAGGAGAACAGGAGGCTATGCGGAAAGCTCCAGTGTGGGCTAAATTTTTTAATATTCCTGTTGAGTATTGGACCACCGAAGGACTGGGTTGTATTGTGAGTGCAGTTGGGCACCCACTCCTAATGGATTCTCCAACTACTTGGATAGCCCGGATAGTGTATGCTAGGATGTGAGTTGAGATGGACCTTAAAACTCATTGGCCTACTTCTTTTCAACTAGCAACATATGCTGAGGATGGGGAGCGATCTTTTAAAGAAGTTAGAATCGAATATGAATGGAAACCTGAGCTGGTCACCCAGAAAAAAGAATGGGCATAGACAGGGAGGGTTTTTAAAACTGGCAATTACCATAAATTGAGCAAGGGACAAGAGGCACAACCAATTAATCAAAAGCCGCAAGGTGAGGAGTTACCATCTATAAGCCAACCCACCCAAAAGGACAGGGAGGCTTCTGACTCCCCATGCAAGGGCTTAGGCCCATTGTTGATGGAACATATAGTTGGAATGAATAAGTTGATGGAACAGTTCTCTAATACTGCTGGCAGTCCAAATCTCCATAGTCAGGCAAAGCTCGACCACGAAGCTCCAGCTAGAAACCTTGAGGATCCACAGGGGAATATCATAAGTCAAGTAGGTACAAACTCTTTCTCTCCTTTATCTGAATTGATTCCCGACAGTCCTAGAATTGAAGGGGGGCTGAGGGGGACTTTACTTTGAGAAAAGGTCGGAAACCTAGGAAAAAGCACAAGTAGGTGGGGTTTTCTTTTGGAATAAATGGATTTAGTTTTTTGGAATGTTCGGGGGCTTAATAACCCCAAAAACATTTAGCTACACTGCTTGGCTTAAGAGATTATCAGTGACTTTTGTGTGCTTACTAGAATCGCGGATTAGGTCCCCCTCCTTTTTGAATACTATTTGCTCCTCATGGTTCCCTAGGTGGCCTTTTTATAGCAATATAGACGGTGCCTTAAATTCCAGAATAGTGCGAGCTTGGGACCCGAATACTTACCATTGTCAAATCTTGAGATCTACTGATCAGTTAGTGCATGTCGAGTTGTCTCCTAGGAACACATCCCTTCCTCTCCTTGTGACTTGTGTCTATGGGTCCAATAACCTTAACCACAGGAAAAATCTCTGGAATGACTTGTCTACCCTTAGACCTTACCTCTCCTCCACACTTTGGTTAATTGCGGGTGACTTTAATGCCATCCTTTACCCACACGAGGCAGAACCTATTAGTCAATTAGCTCTTTAAAGTATGAGTGACTTTCATCATTGGATTGATGGTAATGCTATGTATGACCTCAACTCGAGCGGTCCTTATTTTACTTGGACCAACAAACAAAGTGGGGAAAATTTTATGGCTAGGAAGCTAAATAAGACCCTCACCAATTCTGCTTGGAGCTTAACTTTTTCTAGAGCTTATAGTGTCATTCATTATCTAAACATATCTGATCACTCCCCATTAAAGGTCAAGTTTGGTAACCCCATCCAGAGAAGAGCTTCTCCTTTTAGGTTCTCTAACTTTCTTAGTTCTTAGCCTAATTTTCTTCAACTAGTGGAGGAAGCCTGGCCTTCGCAAATTCGAGGGTCCCCTATGTTTTGTGTAGTGTCTAAGCTCAAGTTGGTTAAAAAAGCTCTCAAAGCTTTTAGTTCAAGACAAGGGGGTGATGTTCATGAGAAAGTTAGGATCTGTCGGGATTTCCTTAATTTCATTCAAGATAAACTGAGGCTTTTACCTAAGTCGACTGAGTTACTTGCTCAAGAATTCGAAGCCATCCATAGCCTTATATGTGCCTTAGATGATCAAGAGTCTTTCTTAAAATAGGTTTCCAGGATCAAGTGGTTAAAGGAAGGGGATAGGAACACTAGGTTTTTCCACAACTCCTTAATTGCTAACAGAAACCGAAACACTATCAATTCTCTAGAAATGGGTAATGGGAGGAGGATAGTAGATCATGAAGAGATCCAAAAATGATTCGTTGAATTCTTTCAATATTTAATTGGAAGTCGAAAATCCCTTCTGGCTTCGAAGGACTTTGTGGAACCTCTTTTTCCTCAAGCCTTATCTAAAAGTCTTTGTAACTCCCTTATCGCTGATGTTTCAGCTCAAGAGATTATAGAGGTTTTTTAACTCTTTCAATCCAAATAAGGGGCCTGGACCGGATGGTTTCAATGATTTTTTCTTTAAACACACTTGGCACATTCTTGGGGAGGACATTACTAGGGCTATCCAAGATTTTTTTCAGCATGGTAAACTCCTTAAAGAGCTTAACTCTACCTTTATCACGCTTATCCCTAAAAAAGCTCAC
>JAOSBL010000002.1:10766482-10777851 GCA_027568915.1 Erythroxylum roraimae
GATGACCTTTACAGGGTCTTTTCCTTGCATGGAAGGGTCATAACGGTAGAATTGTATGACTGGAATTTGGAACCGGAACCCCTCTTGGTCATCAATGTCCGACAGGGCCTTGAACTCATGTGGGGTGGCCTTAGCCGGAGTGATTAGCTCCGGTTCTCGTCGGTTCACCTTGAAGACGAGGGAAGTAGGTGATGGCGACATTTTAGTGAAAGGTTTTACGTTGTTTTATGTTATAGGACGAACAAAGAGTGTGGGAAAGGTGGTCTGATTCTGTGGTATATGAGTGTGAGAATAGATGCTTAAAGATATGTCTATATTTATAATGCAAAAGTAGGAACTTCAACGATCACCCTTTTGTTTGAGAGTGCGAGGATAGTTGAGGAAATTACGGAAGACGTTTCCTGGCTGCTGTAACCTAATGGACTCTAATAATTGACTTTGTTAGACAACAAAAATTATAAAACCAATTCTTGACAAACTAAACTATTACTATTTAACTTAAATAATGACTCTAACTAATAACAACAACTACTATTTAACTTAAACAATGACTCTAGCTAATAACTCTAACTAGGACTTTAATAATCATAATTCAAGTTTATTATCTATCACCCTCTCTTAAACTTGTTATTCAACATTTAATAACTCCAAAATAGCTCTCAATTTGTAGAAATCTTCACATTTTAAAGCTTTGGTAAACATATCGGCAACGTGATGTTTAGATGTCACATGCTTCAATTGAATCTCTTTGTTCTCAATCCATTCTCTTATAAAATGGTACTTGGTGTCTATATGTTTATTTCTATCATGAAAAACTAGATTCTTTCCCAAAGCAATAGCAAACTTATTATCAATAAAAATATCCGTAGCTCCATCTTGTTCAAATTTCAGCTCTTTCAATAACTTCCTCAACTAAATAGTATGACAAACACTAGAAGCAGCTGCAACATACTCAACTTCACAAGTTGAAAGAGTAACAATCGGTTGTTTCTTAGAACTCCCAGCAAACACGGTACTTCCCACAAAGAAAATAAAACCACTTATACTTTTTCGATCGTCAATGTCTCCTCCCTAATCACTGTCACTAAATGCAGATAATCTAAAATTATTTACAGTAGTATAAAATAAGCCATTCTCTAGTGTTCCTTTAATATATCGAAGAATTCTCTTCGCTGCTTTCATGTGCATCAAAGTTGGAGCTTCCATGTAACGTCTAATGACACCAACTCTATACAAGATATCAGGTCTTGTGCAAGTTAAAAATCACAATCTTCCAACTAGTCTTCTGAATAAAGTTGGGTTTATCTTTTCTGCATTATCGAACTTAGAAAACTTGATCCCACATTCCATTGGAGTATAAACTGAATTGATTCTATCCATTTTGAACTCCTTTAAAAAAAATTTAGCATAAGTTTTTTGTGAGAGAAAACTTCCATCTTCACTTTGCTTCACTTCACTTCCAAGATAATAAGTCATAAGTCCTAAATCAGTCATCTCAAATTATTCAGTCATTTTCTTCTTAACTTCTTCAAACATCGTAAGATTACTACCTGTAAAGATCAAATCATCAACATATAAACAAACATACATAATTTCTCCATTCTTGTTTTCCTTGATATATAAGGCATGCTCATACGGGCATTTTGAGAAACCATCCTTCCGAAAATAATTATTAATACATATATACCAAGCCCTTGGAGCTTGTTTAAGACCATATAAGGCTTTATTCAACTTCAATAACTTGTCTTCTTATCCTTTAACGATGTAACCCAATGGTTGTTCCACTTAAACCTCTTCTTCTAAAGTTCCATTCAAAAAGGCTGATTTTACATCCATATGATAAATCTTCCACCTCTGTTGAGCTGCCAATGAAATAATTAGTTGAACGTTCTCAAAGCGAGCTATTAGAGCAAAGACTTCATCATAATCAATTCCAGTTTTTGAGTGAATCCTTTTGGAACAAGTCGAGCTTTGTACTTCTCTGCTTCTCCTTTTGAATTTTCCTTCTTATAAATCCACTTTACTGCTACAGGTTGCTTCCCTTTTGGAAAATCTATCAATTGCCAAGTATCATTCTTTTTAATTGCTTTCATCTCTTCATCCATAGCAAATCTCCATCTTTCGTCTTTGACAGCTTCTTCAAATGTCATTGGTTCCGTATCTGCTAACAAACAAAACAGAGTAGAGTCATTGATTTCTTCTGTTACTTCATATATTTCTTCTAAACTCTACATACGATGTGGCCTCTAGGAGGAGCTTTATGGAGTTATAATTGTTTGAGTTGTTTGAACTTCACGTGGAGGAGTTTGCGGTGTAACATCGGTAACAATTTGATTCTGGGACTTATTTGCATTAAAAAATCTATGAAACAAAGGAAGAAATTCATAATTTTCGTCCTGCGATACATTCCACTTCCATGAGCCTTCTTCATCAAACTCAACATCTCTACTAATGATTGTTTTTCCATTCTGAAGATCGTGAAATTTATACCTTTTTGAATTTTGAGCATAGCCAACAAATGTGAACTTCTAACTCTTATCATCCAACTTGCTTCTTGTTTCATCAAGAATATGCACATAACCAATACTTCCAAATACTCTTAAGTGCGAAATACTTGGCCTCCTTCCACTTTATGCTTCTTGTGGAGTCATTTGCATTAGACTCTTTGTGGGACTACGATTATTCAAATATACCGCACATGCTACTGCTTCAGCCCAAAACTCCTTTAGCATCATCTTACTCTTTAGCATACTACGAGCCATGTCAAGAATAGTTCTATTTTTACGCTCCACAACTCCATTTTGTGGAGGTGATCTAGGAACCATCAAAGAATGTCGAATACTAAGATACTCATATAATTAAATTTATTTAACGTGAATTCACCTCCTCGATCAATCCGAATTGCTTTAATTAGATAACCACATTCATTCTTAACTCAAGTTTTAAATTTCTTAAACACTTCAAATGCTTCATATTTTTTCTTCAAAAAATAAACCCAAGTGTTGCGAGTATACTCATCAATAAACAATAGAAAGTACCTATTCTTTCCATATGAACTTGGTGTGAAGGACTAGATATATCAACGTACACCAATTCGAGTGGTTGTGTAGCTCGAGATAGAGACTCCTTTGGAAAGCTCCTCCTAGACTGCTTACCATATACACAACCTTTACAAATTTGATCAAGATGACTTATAAAAGGTAAGCCATGTACCATCCTTTTCTTATGCAATAGCTCCAATCCACTTAAATTCAAGTGGCCTAGCCTAAGATGCCACAACCATGATAAATCATTTGTAGTATCTTTTAAACATACGGGACTATCTTTATTTATCTTCAGTATGAACATCGTGTTCTTCGACATTGGCACTTTTGCAATCAATCTCCCTTTTTCATTTCGCATGACCAATCCACTCTTTCTCATCTATATTTCATAGCCTTTCTCCAAAAGTTGTCCAATACTCAATATATTTGTTTTCAAAGCAGGAACTTAATAAACATGAGATATAAACTGATGATCTCCATTCTTCAATTTAATCAAATTTTCTCTTTTACATTTGATTGAAACTTTAGTTTTATCACCAAAAGAAATATTGCCTTTAACAGATTCATCAAGACTACAAAATAAATCTTTATTACCAGTCATATGATTGCTAGCTCCTGAGCCAAGATACCGAGACTCCTCACTCCTTTCTTTGTCACCATTGCACGTTAATAACAAGGTAGATGCTTCATCATCTTCTTCAATAACCTCAACACAATTTGCATTTTCTTCTTCATTTAAATTCCATCTACATTCTGCTGCATAGTGACCAAATCTTTCGCAATTGTAACATTGCATATTGGATCTTTGACCATGAGCTCGTTGAAACGATCCACCTCTACCACGTCTTCTTGGATATTGTTACTAAAAATCTGACTCTTCGTTGTCATTCCAATTATTTCTGCCTCCTCTGTCTCTTCCACGATTCCAGCCTCGACCACGACCTCTGCCTCCTCATCCTTTACTATGTCCTTGATGTTGATTGTCTTTTTTTTTCATTTAATTCAACTTCATCTGTAACTCTTGAGCATCTGATTCTTCTCTTTTCTTCAATCTCTCTTCATGGGCTTGTAACGAACCCAAAAGTTGATCTATAGACATCAAATCCAAATCCTTTGATTCTTCAATAGAAGTCACAATGTAATCAAATTTTAAAATCAGCGACCGAATACTGATAAGTCCGTGGGTAGGGTAATGTTGTGGGCACTAAGCAGCAACTTGTGAATTTTGTACATTACTATCAATTATTCGGTAACTTTTGTAAATTGCTATTGTAAATTTTGTCACGTGACAAGATAGGACTCATATACTAATTAAAGGACTCATATACTAATTAAAAGATATTAAGACTCATAGTATATCAATATTAACATGACATTAATCATTTATTCAAATTTTACAATATTTTGTAAATGTTAAGGTTTATTTTGAATGTTAAAAGACGTTAAGATTTAATTGTATTTTGGTAAAAACATAAATTACACTTTTTAACTAATAATATTGTGCATTTGCTATAAATCTTATTTTTTAAATCCTCTGCAATATAATTTTATATAACATAAATAATAAATTTTTTCTCCAAATAATAATTATAATTGAATGATTTACTTTAAAATGAATTAAAATTATTCAAGTTAAAATTTATAAATTCCTTTATTTTTAAAAGTTATTTATAACTTTTAATTGGCATTTTCTATGACAATTAATATAAAGCTGTACTTAATACACATATCATACAAAATAAAGGTAATTTTTATATATGATGTTATCTATGTGGAGCTAGGATTGCATTAAATGATATCACGTACGTGTAAAAAGGCTCAAATAAGAAACTTTTAAGTAGAATAAATGAAATTAAAATTAGAATCAAGCAGGACTGGAGGTTTATTTAAATATCAATGATCGCAGAGCAAGGGGCCCTTGACCTGCCAAAGTGCTTGGATCGATTCGAATGTCATTAATTTTAACCTCCTAACCAAAATAGTATGTATTATATATTCCTTGCATGTGCAATTAATTGGATCTTCGATTGGCATGCAAAGTCGTCCACAAAATTTCTAGTTCTTTGCCTACTTGACAGAAACAAATGTTTGTTAGCTAGCCCAAATGTAATAAGAAATGTATACCTTGACTTCATAATTTAAAATGGTCAAAGAGAGTGTCCTCGAGCAACTTTCCAAAGTGGAAGACGTGACATTTCTATGAAGTAGATCGTGTTAGTGACATAGTTTATCTCATTCAAACCTCTTATCCTCATCATGTACATGGTATCTTTCTGTTTACGTTAAACTCTTCTTAATCTTGTAAATAATTAGTTAGATAGATTTAAACTAGTAGTCTCTAGTGTTATCCAATGTTCTTGTACTTGTATATATACGTTTCACTATTGCAATACAACTTGAGCTATTCTTGTCTCCGCACAATCACATGGTATCAGAGCCATTGTTTGCCAGATTTTGCAAGCAAAACAAAATTGTATCTCAGCCATAGATTGAGCTCCAGAAGATATCGTGATCAACGACGACGAAGTTGTCAGAGGTGGAGTTGCCTTCATAGAGAACGTACTCGTATACACATTCAACGTTGTTGACGGTGACACAGAGCGAAGAAATACGGGTAACAAAACTGAAGAAGAGAGCCACAACAACATAGATCTGTCTTCAGCCATGGACACCTCTGAAACACAAAACCAGTTAGTCATGGCAAATCAGTCTTCTCCCATCCCCACCAATATCCATCATGCCTTCTCTGTAAAATTGACCATCAAAAACTATTTATCCTAGAAAACTCAATTCTCTCCACTGTTAAACTACCAAAAACTTAATGGGTTCATTGATGGAACCTGTCCACCACCAAAAACTATTCCATCCTCCACAAATCCCTCTCAACTAGTTTTGAATCCTGCCTATGAAGAGTGGTTTAGCAAAGATCATATGCTTCTTTAATGGCTTCTATCTTCTCTCACTGAGGAAGTTTTTCCCTACATCATCGGTCTTGATTCTTCTTTTGCTATTTGGCAAGCCTTAGCTCACACGTTTGGAGCAGTCTCTCAAAACAAACAACTGCAACTCAACATTGAGTTACAAGAACTCAAGAAAAATGACTTATCTGCTTTTGAATATCTTCACAAAGCCAAAAGCCTATCTGTATTAGTGAATATATAAAACTAATTAAGTTGGCCTCACACAACAGCTTAAGTTATTGTGGTGAAACGGTCACTTAACATGGTATCAGAGCCTTTGTGACCAAGTGGTCGTGAGTTCAAATCCTACCACCACCTATTATTCAGCACAAGGTAGAGTGAGCCCGTGCAAGTTTCAAGTCTAAAGGGCTTTCACTTGAGGGAGTGTATTAGTGAATATATAAAACCAATTAAGTTGGCCTCACATAATAGCTTAAGCTATTGTGGTGAAACATTCACTTAACACTCTGATCAATTGAGTCTTGCGGGAAGAACACTCACAACAGCAGGGTTTAATGCTATTGTTTACCGTAACATTGGTAGTGAATATCATGGCATCATCACCACCATCAACCTTCGACCTGAGCCTGTTTCGTTTCATGAGTTATTTAGTCATCTTGTTGCTCATGAAGTTCTTGTCAACAATTCACATGAAATTCCATCTGCTAATGTTGTAACTAAATCAGTTTTTGCTCATGTTTCTGGTCACTCTGCTCCTGCATCACGCCACTCCACTACTCCACCGCCATCCACTCCACAGAAGTCTTCTTCTCCTTCTCATTCCAGGCGTTCTAGAGGTCCTTGTCAGATCTGTGGATTGCGTAATCACATAGCAGATAGGTGCAGGCGTCGTTATGCTCCTCCATAAAATCAAATGCCTCAAGCAGATCAAGTCTCTTATGGTGGCTTTTATCAGTCTCCACCTTCATATCCTGCTGCTTCATCTCAACCACTTCCCTGGTTTCCAGACATGGCAGCTAACTACCATGTTACTCCAGATGTCTCCACTCTTCAGATTCCGCATCCATACTCGGGTAATGACCAACTCCATGTAGGTAATAGCCAAGGACTTCCAATTGTTAACACCGGTAATGCTTTTCTCCCTTCTACTAATGGTCCTTTAGTTTTAAAACAAGTTTTGCATGTCCCTCATATTGTCAAGAACCTCCTATCTGTTCAGAAATTCACTGTTGATAATTCTTGTTTCTTTGAATTTTGGCCAACCCATTTTGTTGTTAAGGACCAGCTTACCAAGAGACCTCTTCTAGACGGCAAGAGTGAGCATGGAGTCTATGGTTTGCGCCCCACCTCCCTCAAATCAGCTATGGCTAGTGAAGTTCCCTCCCTTCAAGATTGACATTCCAAGTTAGGCCATCCTCACTTTCGGCTTGTCCACAAAATTCTCATAATTCTTGTTTCTTTGAATTTTGGCCAACCCATTTTGTTGTTAAGGACCAGCTTACCAAGAGACCTCTTCTAGACGGCAAGACTGAGCATGGAGTCTATGGTTTGCGCCCCACCTCCCTCAAATCGGCTATGGCTGGGGAAGTTCCCTCCCTTCAAGATTGGCATTCCAAGTTAGGCCATCCTCACTTTCGGCTTGTCCACAAAATTCTCAAAACTAATCAGTTACCTTGTTCTAGTGTTCCTAAAGACCCATGTTCTTTTTGTTTTCAAGGAAAGTTACCCCATGTCCCTTTAGCTAGGGTAGATCATACAAGTAGGAAACCGTTTGATATTATTCATTATGATGTTTAGGCCCTGCTCCTGTTCTGTCCAATTTAGGCTATAGATATTTTGTTTTCTTTGTTGATGACTTTACACAATTCACATGCATTTATTTTTTAAAATAGAAAAGCGATGTTTATTCTGTCTTTCTCTCCTTTGAGCAACTTATTTTGCGTCAATTCAACTATAAAATAAAAGCCTTTCATTCTGATTGGGGTGGGGAATATCAAAAATTACATAAATATTTTTCCAATACTGGTATTATACATCGCAGTGCTTGTCCTTATACTCATGAACAAAATGGAATTGCGGAACGCAAAATCCCTCATATTGTTGACACTGGTCTTATCTTACTTGCTCAATCTAATGTTCCCTTTAAATATTGGACTTTTTCTTTTTCGGTTGCTATTTCTTGGATTAATGTCCTTCCATCCAATGTCCTCCGGGATCAGTCCTCTTATTATCTTTTGTGTAAAACTATTCTTGATTATAATTCTATGCATCCCTTTGGTTGTGCCATCTATCCCCTTTTACGCCCTTGTCATCAAAAATTTCATTTTCGAACTCAAAAGTGTTTTTACCTTGGTAAATCTCCTAACCATGCTAGATTTAATTGTCTACATATCTCCTCTGGTCGTATCTTTATTTGTAGGCATGTCAAATTTGTTGATAATGATTTTCCCTTATGTCTTGCCTCCCCATCCTCTTCTTCTCTTCCTCAAAGGTCGTCGTCTCCATGGCTTGTGCTCACTCCTAGCTCCCATTCCACCTTGCCGTCCAGAAATCCCTCCTCAGGTATGTCTTCTTCTCCTTGTATCTCTCAAAGTCCCTTCCCATCTCCCGTTCCATCTGATATTCCCAGCTTAGATTTAATTGTTGACCTATGTCATTTTAACACCTACCAACCTTCCCCATCTTCCCCTCCTCAAGATCGTTATCATGTAATGGCTCTCCGCCCTTCTACAATGGCCAAACACCAAGCCTCCTCTGCTTAACTTCTCACCTTACCAAACTATCTTCAAACTAAACCTCACACTTATAGCCAGGCTAAACCTTTTTTAGAATGAAGAAAAGCAATGTCAGATTAAATTGCCGCCCTGCATGCTAACCATACTTGGACACTAGTTCCTCGTCCCCTTGGTACCAATGCCATTGGCAACAATGGGTGTATCGTATCAAACGCCATGTTGATGGCACTATAGATCGCTATAAAGCTCGTCTTGTGGCGAAAGGGTTCAAGCAGTAGGATGGCATTGATTATTCTGAAACTTTCAATCCTATTGTTAAAACAACAACCATTCGGATGGTACTTACTCTTGCTGTTATGCATGGATGGCCGCTTTGTCAGTTAGATATCTCCAATGCCTTTTTGCATGGTTCTCTTAATCATGACTACATGGAACAACCAATTGGTTTTCGAGATGCCACCAAGCCTACTCATGTTTGTCATCTTCAAAAGTCTCTTTATGGTCTCAAGCAAGCCCCTCATGCTTGGTTCCATCGTTTCCATAACTTCTTGTTGGGACTTGGGTTTGCCCCTTCAAAGGCTGACACCTCTCTTTTTGTTCTACATACTGCTACTACTGATAAGTTGTTTTTTTTGTTGTTTATGTCGATGATATTATTGTATCAGGAACAAAGGATACTCATATACATTGGTTCATTGATCAACTTAAACGCAACTTTCCAGCCAAAGATCTTGGCCCAATCACAGATCGTACATCCGTTTCTACGTTACTTGAACCAACTTTTTGAGATTCTTAAAAGAAACCGTTGAAACGATTAATTTAAAGTTAAAAAATGTATTATTTTATGACTTGTTGATTAGTTCTTTTACATTCTTCATCAGTTCATACATGAATTGCGCTGGTCCTATATTATACATTGTTGTTGGAAAACTCTTCAACAACCAAATGAATTTATAATTCTCTAATTCTTATCTTACGTTGACAAAGTTTTCACGTTTATTTTAAGACCGATGACCACCTAATAATTAATAAATAGCAGTTTCAAAAGCCTACGAGTAATTTCAAATTATCTAATTGGGGTCATAAGGATCTTATCCAGCCTAAGAATATTTTGAAAAACCGTAAGATATCGTTTGTGCAATATTCTAGATGATTGTTTTATTGAATGAGTAATGTATATATACAATAAATGATTCTAATCTAGCCATTGAATATAATTTGTTATGATCTAATGATCTCAACGATGATGACAGCATGATGTTTTGTCAGTAGCTACAGCTGGAAGGCAGTTATCGCTTGAGTTAATTGTCTGATGTACATGTGCAAGTTTGATATTGTGAGCTGCAGATGAGGATTTACCCATCCTCAAATGAATGGGCCTGGGATCTTTGGTGGACTTATCAGTATTGCAGACTGGAATTGGATTGAAGTCCTGATAGATCATTCTAACATATTTTACGTTCGACTGACTTTTGATAGAATAACATATAACTCGAGTATGACAGATTTGGTAAGCTTGAGGGATGATAAAGATATGGAGGATGGCTCAAAATGTAAGTACTTGGCAGTGGAAAATACATCAATCTCATAAGAAACCAAGAAAAGTATTACAGGTAATTCTTGAAGGGATCAACACGAACGGGAAATATGAGCAAAGCTCAATGGTACCTTTCAAAGAGGCACGTACGTATACGAAAGCCCCCAATTAGAAAGAAATTCAACGTATAATTAATCGCATGCGAATCTAATGAATTATCCTGACAATGTAAACAAAAACTGGTGAAATTGCCTTCGATCAAATTTCCTGTCACCATCCTACATGTCTATGGCATCTAGCAGATGTCTAAAAATCTTCAGTCTTCAAGCAATTATTAACTGCTACACGCCAGTGCCAATTTGCATGGAAAGCCGACTAGGTGGGTTACCTCGAAGTAATTGAAATGCATCATTTTATCTCAATAATTGAAACAAATGATAGTTAATATTATAAATAATAAAAATAATAACTAATGATTATTAATATTTTATTGAATATTGATAAAATATTATGTAATTGGTCCTTATAATATCTTGTCGTATATACAGAATTAAGTATATAAAGGTAAGTTGTGGCATTGTTATTTTCCTCATCTTTGTAAATCTGAATTTATGACACTTTGTAAAATATATCTTTTTTTATCAGTTTCATAAAATTTAAAATATATATTGAAATTTATTTTAGTTTCGCGCTAGCATTGTCAACGTATCGCTCAGTTATCAAGATTATATATATATAATAACATATTAGTTATCAAATCACATAAATATGTAAAATTAAATTCAGTTTAAACTGCAAAATATTTTTGGAAAATAATTAATAAATCCCTTGAAATCTTTGTCCAATTAACTCAAAAGATAGGGATATTGAACTTCTTTCCGAAAGGGGATATGCAGCTGTGCTGTATTGAAGAGATAATTAATTATCTCACTTACTCACAAATTTGGAGGGTTAGGGTTAAATATATATGACATGGTGATTTAGATATATAATTTCCACAAGCATAACTTTTATTTTTTCACAAAATAATTATTGACGGATTTTTAGAATCAAGAAAAAAGGTCAGGTTATAGATAACATAACCGATCATCATTGATTAAGAAGAATGTTTTTAAATCACTTTGAAAAAGAG
>JAOSBL010000002.1:10791617-10803244 GCA_027568915.1 Erythroxylum roraimae
AATGAATGCAAGTATTTTGATAAAAAATAAAGATACACTAGTTCATCCTCTAAATACATTATTTACAATTTAAAATTTATTATAAAATTTTTCTTAATTAAAATTTTATGACGATTTAAATATTAAAAAAATAACAGTAATTGTCATACAATTATATCTTATACTAACCAATACAATATAAAATTTCAATTCACACACACACACCCACGCGTGCGCGCACACAAACACACATTCATTTACACATATTAATATTCAAAATTAATAAAAAAGAAAATATTTTTCTTATATAATATATATGAGTAGATATAACTATGTTATTAGACTTTTATTAAATATGAAGATTTATTTTTATTAATTTTATCACGAAATCTCAAGTACAAGAAATTTTATATTAATATGATTGAGACTACGGGCCAATTACTAAATTCTTATTCTCTTTTTAGTATTTCCAAAAAAATTTAAATATAAATGTGATATTTGAAGAGAAATTCATAAAATTCATATTCTTCCAAGCATAAGCATAAGCAAACCAACAATATTTTTCTCTTCCTTCACTGCTATAAAAAATTGCATTTTGTCAATCTTTTTAAAGATAAATTGATATTAATAATTAAAGGAGTATACGAAATGTAAGGAAAAAAGAAAGAAAAGAATAGTGAAGATATGTGCTGCTCGAGTGTTTATAGCTTTATTTTTTTTCAATTTGGGCCATTAACTTTTTAAAATTACAATTCAATCTTGGTAAATTCTGGTATTTCAAGTGCTGGCAGATATCGACCGGTACCAGTCAATATCAACCAATACCAGTTGGCATTTGTAACCAATATAATACTTATGTTTTGGGTACCATTCTTCAGCTGATACTAAACAATACCCATAACCATGATGAGTAATGCTATTTTTAGTAACTTTTGTTGTAGCACCTCACTCTCGCAAGACACATATCCGACATCCATGATAATATCCGAATACGTACCCTGCAAGGGTGGCATGCTAGAACAGTCATTCAGTCAAAATTCATTACAAAATTTTTGTTTCCTTAAAACAATGTACATGTAAGTAGAAATCATAATCAAAATGGGCCCACTTTATTTATAAACATTTCCATTCACAAGATACAATCATTACAAACATTAGTATTCAACAACCACTTGGGCCCATTTCAGATATAAAACACTTGCAATCATAATGTCATTTCATTACCAAAATCTTTCACATACACTTTGTACAATTTTTGCATAATATAAATTAAAAAAATCACTAAAGAAATATGTAGGTGCAAACTGATCCTGACCCTTAATTCATATCTGACCTTAGTGGCTCTACTCTATTTAGCCTAACTGAATAATTTCTTAGAACCTGAAAAGTCATGTTGCAATTTTTTTTATGAGTTTGCGAACTCAATGAGTGGACCATCATTAATGATTTCACCCAGGTCATATACACAAATCACATATTTCACAAATATTCATTCAAAACATGTATTTTCCAAATACTCACATTAACATGGCATATCATGTAAACATTGCAAATCAGAATATATTTATATCAATACAGATGCATATGAGACTCCACATTCGTTATTATTATTGTGATCGAGTGCCTTTCACATACAGAAACAAATACTGGCCCATTGGGCTCAGTCAGAAACATATATCACAGAGCATAACTCTATGTGCAGAAACATATATCACGGAGCATAGCTCTATGTGCACAAACATATATCACAGAGCAAAGCTCTACGTGCAAGCACTTTCATACTGGCTACATCGGTCACAACGCCTTTATCTGAGCATGCATTTTATGAAATGCATCAAATAAAGAATATGTCATGTATAACAGTCTCATATGATGCACAGTCAAAAATCTCATAGTCATCGGACCTAAGTCCGACATTCAACTTCCGTTGAGAATACTCATATCATTCATAATTTCGAAGCAAACAAAATACTTCCAATACATGCACTTATCCATTCATTAAACTCCTCAGACTTTGAGTTCGAAATGCATAACATATCACAAACAGCTCATAATATTGGAAGTTTAAACAAATCAAATCAAATCAATCCTAAGAAAATCATCTAGGTTGACTCGCAGTACGCTCCAATATGCTAATGCCTGGATGGTCCAGCAACGTCTGACTGGTGTCCAATGAGCTCCTCAATATCATACAAAACACATTTACGAATATCACACTTTTGTATAAATGTATAAGTATTCCTTTATGCACATCTACTTATATAAAATATGCACAATACATGTTCAATGACAATTTTGGGGTATCTTATTGTGATCCTTATCAAAAAATCATTTAGGTATCAAAGCCCTCATTAATACCATGTGTACTTATAATTTGGACCATAATAAACAATGTCAAAACAATTTCATAACTTCGTTGACCACCTCAGATACATACAGGTCAACTTTGCATAATTAATCTGATAAGGTAAATGACAAAATTAGGTAACACTTCCTTCTATAAAGTTATTCTCCAATGTCTTAAGTTTCTATTGATACTAAAATCATTCAATTTGGTTCAGTAGTCCGAAAGTTATACTCCAAATATTCTTAGACTGATCTCATTCTGAGACAACACACTATACTCAACTTCCATCCAGAAATTGAAAGTCTTAGGGACTGAATTGAAATTCCATTTCTTCAGACAATCTGTAGCCCTATTTTTCTAGTTTACTCCAAATTAAAAATTATCTAATTCGGATAACCATAGCAGAAGTTATAGGCAAAAGAAGAAATACACTTTAGATTATAAAACAGTTAACAATTGGAGTGTACAATGTCACTGATGTGACAATTAAAACTGTGGTCCAACAAAAACACTCACGGGCATGAGACTAAAGAGTCGCAGGCATGAGTGACTCATGGGTGTGAGGGTGAGGAGTCACGGATGTGAGACATCCCACACTCTAGAATATAGTTTTCTGATTTTTCCTCAACATTCACCTTAAAATCATCAACCAAACCAATTCAGAAAGCTATAATTTTTGGTGAAGATGTAGATCAATGTCTTATGAGTCCATTGGTTTAAGAATCAAGTCATTTGGACATCGGGTGAAGAAGTTATAACAAAAAGATTGAAGGATGTTCAGAAATAATTCTTCAGAAAAAATCAATGCACGATCGCGATTTTCACCAAACCCATGAAGTCGCGGTCTTGCAAAATCACGATCGTGACTTTTCTGTTTTTGATAAAATCACCGTCGTGCTGAAGCACAATCGTGCTTTTCACGAAGTCGCGGTCGTGCAAAAGCACGATCGTGACTTTTCTATTTTTGAGAAAATCACCGTCGTGCTGAAGCACAATCGTGCTTTTCTCTCTTCTTCTTCACCAAATTTCTTCTCTTCTTCTCCTTCCATATCCCTTTTATTTCTAGACTTACTCATTTCTTTTTCCAACTCAATCACTTCAAAATTATTATTATGCTTGTCTATACCTAATACAATTTCTAAACAAATTAGGTTCAAACTTATACTTCAAATATCAAAAATTCGAAACTCATATTTACTTCCTCTCTCTACTGTAAATTTTCCAATTCTTATACATTCATCAATACTTCATTTCATCATAAACTTTTCATTTTAATGCTTTTCCCATATTACTGCATCACTTTAAACTTTTCCTTTAGTTCTAAACTCATTCAAATTCATTTTTGTCAACGTTTCACGTATTCATGCATGAATAGTACATCAACTTATAACCATATCATATTTCTCAGAACCAGAACAGAGTACATATATTTCTACTTCAACTTATGTAACTTTCACATATCTCAAACCAGAATCTATTTCATACAGTTTTTGGACAAATTCCCGTTTCTCAAATCCATCATCTAGTTTGTTTATCACCGAAACTATACTTCTCAAGCATGCATGTATATATATTCATCGTTTTTCATAAAACTCTGTATCATTTTCACTTTACTCTAATTCTGCACTTATGCATTTTTACTCTAACAACACTATTTCGGCCCAATTCATGCATTATCAAAACACCTTTTACAATAATATCAAAATCACTTACTTGGTTCAGCTCAAATTTCGGCAATGGAGTTTTCAGAGGATGAAGAAAACCAAGGATAAACAGTAACAAATACTCTCTATATGAATTGAAATTCTTACCCTGATGTAAGAATCAATAGCCAATACTCAAACATGAACAACTTGGTGTTTCGGTGATAGTGTTTTCGGTGGAGAAACAAACAACAGAGAAATGAGAAAAAGAGCTGCAGAAATGGTTTTGCTTAACTCTGAACTACGTGGCTAATTTGCATATCTTACACTTTTCACTATTCAACACTGCCACATTTCACTCAACTAAGTTTGCCACCTGTCTACTTTTGCATGTAAACCATTTGTCATTATTTAACAATTCCATTTGTCAATATCTAATCAGTCTACGTGTCACACTATAATTGGTCTATTCATCATTTTATTTTCTAGTCCAAAAATACTCCAAATTTTCAAAAATTCACCAAAAAGTCCGAAATATCCAAAATATACCAAAATTACCAAATCACAATGTAATTGCATTAATAACTCAATTATACCCAAAAAAGTCAATGAATGCGTGTACAATCATTTTAATGTGCAAAACTCATTATTCAAGTGAATGTGTATGCCATCTTTTGAATAAGTATGAATTGTACGTTCTAATTTCTCATGTTCATTGTTCAAGCCTTATCATGGTTAATGGGATGTTACAATTGCCTATGAATTGATGGTAAGGATGGGATTTATTTTGGAGAAGGCAAGAGCTTAACATTAGTAGTCATATAATTGCAATATACATAATTATAAAGCTAATGAGAATCACTCGTGTTGGCATACATGGTAGTAGAGGAATTGAAAGGGATGTCTTGTTTAAGTAGTACCTTAAGATCATTCATAGTGATGGCAGTAAAACCCTCAGTGGCAACTTGAGTGACAAATGAAGCTAGACTTTGAGGAATTAGAAGAAAGAACCTATTTGAATACTATCTTAACAGTAGTGATATAAAAACATCCAAACTTTGAGACATTCTTTTTTTGGTAAATAACTTTGAGACATTCTTGGATTTAGAGCATCCACCTTTTGATCGTGGAGGTTCGTTAGATAATGTTTAATAATATGGCCAAACTCATGACAATATATGTATTATATAGTAGGACAATTTACAAAAGTGTGACTAATTTGATGACAATTCTTACAAAGATAATTTCCATATTTCTATAGCGAGGATCGAGTGGTTGCAACAATACAGTTTTAATATGGATTTTGGCCTAGATTGAGGCGAGTCTCTTAAAAAATAATCTCTTAAATAACAACATTGAGTGTAGGTAGTAGATTTTAAAGAAGTAGAGAGGCTCGAATAGCTTTATACTCAGATCGAAGGCAATAAGAACTTGAATGAGATGAAGATGATCTTTGATAATTTTCATGTGAGACATTTGATTCCAAATTGGTTGAACTTAAATAAAAAAATCATTTATAGACTGACTAAGATCTTATTTTAAATTATGAAGTGTAGTCCATAATTTGTAATAGTGTGCAAATCCTTTAGTTTGATATCAATTAGCTGAAAAATCCCAAATTTTTTGTAATTTCATAATCAAAATTAAATATAAATGGATCAAATAGAGTTATTACAAAACTAAATGATGATCTGATAATGTTTACGATCTATAAATTTTGTATTAGTTTCATCCACCTCTTTAGCTAGTTTAGTGATGTCTCCTATAATAATACGTTAAAGCTTGTATCCTATTAGAAACCTTTCATTCTTTGCACCTAAAATTATAGTTTGAGCCAATCAGACAGATACAATAAGTTTTGCAATATTAGATTTATTCACAATAATATGAATATAAATGAGTATTAAATCAACTAGATTGGTTCAATTGAACCAAAATCTGCAATATGTGGTAGATGAGAAAATGTCAAAAACAAATACACCAAAATAATGCTCTAAATGAAACAAATGAGAAAGAATATGCATGGACAAAAAATTGCTCAATATGCAGCAGATTGCAAAATTAAAGTAGGAACAAAAAGTTACAAGTGGCTTCAAGTTCGTCATTTTTAACAATGAGAGATGCAATTTATAATAAAAATAGCTAGAACCTTAATGCGTATGGTATATTAACTGCTACTTCCACTTGGAAGTCACTGATGGACTATATTGGCAACAAAAATAAAGACCAAGTCAAGAAAAAGAAATAGAGGTCACAAAAATTTAATCAATAACTAGACTAATGGCTTTTGGAGGTATGACCAAGAAAAGCAAATTACGGTGATTTGATGTTTAGAGATGGGTTGAAGTTAGCTAGAGGTTGGGTCATACTTTAGAAGATGGATAATCAAATTAGTGGTGGAAAAATATAATTAATGGTTGATAAAGGAAATAGATAAGAAATATAAAAATAAACAGAGAGCAAAGGCAAGGAAAAATTAACTAATAAATCTGATACCATGAAAGTTAAAATAAAATAGGCTAAAAGTGTAATTTGGATCCTAACATTGTCAGTAGAATATAACTTGAATCCTCGCGTTCAAAGCGTTCATTTTTTATCATAAAATTTTCAAAATGTTCAAAGAAGATTCTAAGTAGATGATAAATTTAATAAGACTAAACTTTCATCAATTAAGTACTATATCAGTGCTTATATAAAAGGATATATTTAAGTTAGCAAGAGCTAGGGAACGAAAAGAGAAAGACTTAGATTAATTTTGTAGTATAATAGATGAAGCAAAGAGGAGGGTGCTCGTGGCTGAAAATGACATCAAGAGAAGATGACATAGATACTTCTACAACTTTTTTAGTGAAGTCATAGAGGATAACATTTTTTAGGTGGTCTTAACACGTTTGAGAGGTATTATAGCTTTACTTATTACTGGCAGATCACATGGTAAGAAATTAAAAGAGCTTTCAGGGAGCTAAAGAATGTAAGGACAATAGGGCCTAATGAAATACATATAGAGGTGTGGAAGAGTCCTAGGTGAATAGGGTCGTATTTGGCTGGCCAAGCTTTTCAATGTAATCCTTAAGTTCGCAAAAATTTCAGATGAGTAGAGACTTAAAATGCTAATTCCTCTATACAAGAGTAAAGGGGACATCTAAAGCTGTAACAACTATATAAACATCAAACTACTTAGTTACACTATGAAGTTATGAGAGAAGGTGATTGAGAAGGTAGTGGGAAAGGATGCACCTATATTTAAGAACCAATTTGGTTACATAGTAAGAAGGTCCATGACATATGCTTTACATCTCCTTAGAAGATTAATGAAATATTACGGAGAAAGACAACATAACCTACATATGATTTTTATTGACTTAGAGAACGATTATAACAAGGTACTTAAGAAAATCATGTGGGGGTGTTTAGAAGTTAAGGGAGTTCTTATGACCTATATATGGGTTATTAAGAATATGTATAAAAGTGTAAAGGCTAAAGTAAGGATGATAGAAGGAGATATAAAGCTTTTTTCTATCGATACTGGGCTATACTAAGGCTCCTTATTGAGCCCCCTTTTATTTGCAGTAGTGATGAATGAGCTTACCAAGAATATCCAAAGGGATGTGTCTTGGTATATATTGTTTGTTGATGACATTGTTTTAGTAAATGAGATAAAAGAGGGTGTCAATGTTAAGTTAAAACTTTTGAGGGATATGTTATAGTTGAAGAGCTTTAAATTGAGCAGAACTAAGATTGAGTACTTCGAGTATAACTTTTCAGGCTATTAAGGTAACTTTTGATGTGGAGGTAAATATTGGTTTAAAAGTTATACCACATAAAGAGTGTTTTAAATATTTAAGATTTATCATCCAAAGCAATAGAGAGATCGATGAGGACAATGATATATTTAAGTTGGTGAGAGCTAGAGAATAAAAAATGAGAGACTTAGATCAAGTTTGTTGTATAAAAGATAAAGTAGGTTAATGCTCGCGACTGAAAATGGCATCAAGAAAAGATAACGAAGATACTTCTATAGCCTTTTTAATGAAAGAGTAAAGGACAACACTCTTTAGGTGATCTTAGTACGTTCGAGAGGTATCGTAACTTTACTTATTATTGGCAGATCATAAGGAAAGAAATTAAAAGAGCTTTGAGGGAGATGAAGAATAGAAGGACAACAAGGTCTAATGAGATATTTATAAAGGTGGAAAGAGTCTTAGGAAAGAGGATCTTATTTGGCTAGTCAAGCTTTTTAATGTGATCCTTAAGTCCGCCCAAATATTGGATAAGTGAAAACTTGGTATGTTATTCATTCCTTGTTAATAGTGGTGTTACTCAGTTCTATTCGATGTAAATATATAATCTTTGCTTTGTTTCCCTTGTTTCTAAAGATCGTATCTGGTTTTATTTTTTTTTTTGGTCAGATACGCTGATTACATTGAAATTGGTTCATTTTCTTATCATATAGGCAGATGGTAGTTTATAGTGTGTGTATGTGACCTTTGTAGGTTCATTAGACACTTTTGTAAGAATTCAATTGGTGCAAGGCATTTCCAGCATCTATTGGTATCAATGAAGTTTGTAAGTCTCTTGATAACTCTTTTGCGTTCAGCCAATATCTATCTTGTCTTATTTAAGGGTTTATTAAGCGTAATGCTTGTGCAGACTTTTTTTTTTTTTTTTGGTAATTCTTGTGCAGACTTGTTTGAACAAAGGTAACGTATATTATTTTCCACCATCTTACATTCTTGATGTGAGTGGGTTTAGGATATTGCTCGATTGGACATTTCAGCCCTAACAATCTTTTCGCCTCTTACTACTCAGTTTCTGATAGTAACCAATTAATGGCGGCAAAATGAAGTTGAAGAATAACAGATTAGCGGTTAATTCGTTGATTCATTCATTTGTTGATTTCTTGTATAAATACCCAACAGATTGCTTGTAACCGAGGACACCCAAAAATTGTGAATGAAATCTGAGAAACCCAAAGAATTCACGGTGAGTTCTTGGCTTAACCCTAAATTCGTGTTAACAGTTTCCTAATTCCTATCAGTTTCATCCCCAAATTGTCAATGAAGGTTCTCGTTATTTGTCCATGGATATGGAATTCGAGATTCACAAGAGGCAGAAAATTGAACAACCTCTTGATACGGGAAATTTTATCCGTGCAGAGCCTTGGTACATGACTGTGAAGAACTTGCATCTATGGGATCCTTCTTCTATTGACATTGTGCTCATTTCAAGGATGACAGGCATGCTTAGCTTGCCATTTTTGACCCGAGGCAAGGGGTTTTCTGCCAAGGTAACCGATATAGTCGTAACTTTTTCTTTTGCTTTCAAATAATTCGTCAAATAATAGTGTTTAAAACTTATATTGTATCCCAATCTTACTATATGGCTGAACTTTTGTGTTTGGCTGGCTCAGATATATGCAACTGAAGCAACAGCAAGTCTTGGTCAGCTTATGATGAAGGATCTTGTCTCAATGCATTCGTGCACATTTACGGATTAGAACCCAATTTTCCTCAATGGTTGAATTGGGACGAGCTTGAATTTCTTCCATCACCTCTAAAGGAGATAGCTTTTGGCAAAGATGGATTGGAGATGGGTGGATGGATGCCATTGTACAGGTATTGGTGCTGCAGCGCTTAGCCTGAAGAGCCTTATGGTTAATATCTTTTAGTTGAGATTTAATACAGATTTTTCTGATACATGGGTACGTGAGAATTGTTCTTATGCTTCTATCATGTTCTTCTTTTGACAAGCTCATGGACAAGAAATTTAAGTTGGAAATAAGTTTAACTTTTTTGTATTTTTGATAAATGAAACAAGCGTAACATCATATGGCAATTAGAAAGTCATAAATGCCTCTTAGATGTTTATGCTGCTGTTTTAAAGTTCATGGACACTCACTTCCCCGTATCTACTGGGGTCCCCCATCCTCTCCCTCTCTTGAATCCGAATCATGATCCATTAGGGGTTTTGCCATCTTTGCTGTCACCTTCAGTAGATTGGATATAAACAGTGGTTTACAAACAATAGTTGTAATCTAAATTACAGTAAATAACAACTCTATTTGTTGTCGTGTTACCAATCTCAGATTGACATGTGCTTGGTGTTATCTTATACTGGTGTCTGAATGATTAGTTTCATCTACTTAGTGTATGCTTTGTTCAATTAATAGCATTTGCTTATGTTAGTAACATTGTAGATGGGAATTTTTCACAGCTCAGAAGATGTGCAAGTTTGCATACAAAAGGTTGAAATAGTCAAATATGCAGAAGAAACCTGTTACAATGCGGCATTAATCTTAAAGGCATTCAGCTCTGGCTTAGAAATTGGCTTGTGTAATTGGACTATTGACAGTGCAGATGCAGATATTGTATCTGTTTCAAGCTCAATGTTTGCCTCCAATGTTGCAAAGGAGTTCAATTATCATTCTCTGCAAGGAAAGGACCTGATATTGTACTCAGATTTCTCAGCTAATGAAAACATGGAAGATGTCGAACATGGCAATAAATACAATGCTGCAACTATGGATCCTTTGTCAACTCTCAAGTAACATCATTGACTATTGTTTTCTGGGTTCTGGTGGAAATTTCACTCTTTTGGTATTGCTTCTGTTTCATAGCAAGTTGGTTGTTCTAGGAAACTGACTGATGTTCTGCCTTCCGTATTTGACATTGCAGTGATAGCACAGTTGATTGTAAAAATGTAGATGAATGTTTATTGAACAGTGAATAACTGTTAGAGGAAAGAGATAAACTAGCTTTTGTATGCTCTTGTGTTGTGGATTCTGTTAGAGCTGGTGGTTCAGTTCTTGTTGCCTTATCAACCTTCAAATTTTCTTCAACTATTGGAGCAGATACCAGATTATCTTGAATCTTCTTCTATCAAGGTACGGACAGGTTCTTTTAAGAAGAGCTTCACCCCTCCGTTCATCCACGCCGGTGAGTGAGGGGGGAAGGAAGAATGGAAGGGGAGGGGGTAGATTCACTCTGACGTCTGTGGGAAGCGAGCCTTAATGAGGCAGTCGAAATTGGCCCAACAAATTTCTCCATGAGGCCTCAGAAAAAAATGTGAAGGTGCTATGAGAAACATAGAACGAGTTGGGGGATTCCCGTAGCGCTTTCTTGAATAGACCCGAATTTTTTCCTATATTTCTCTCTTCCGCATGCCTTTGTGCTTGGATCTCTTTCTTGGGCGGGGCATTAAGTAGATGTATCTTTATCGATTAATCTATTTCTAAATGCTGGAGTAGATCCTAAAGAGATCCCACTTTCTCGTGAATTTATCTTAAATCGGGATCTAGTTCGCTCGCACGTTCCATTCACTCATTACTCGTATTTCACTCGCTTGTTCTCTCTACTTGTCGTACAAGTATCTTCAAAGCTAACTCTATCTTTTCCTCAGACTTCGCGCCTCTCGATCTTTTTCATAGTTAGGAAGGAGGAAGGAGTCTAAATCAATGGACATTTTTGAACCCCCTAAACCTTCCATTCATAGACATCCATAAAACAGTCTTCATTCTTTTTATCAGCAAAGTTCATCTTATACGAAAGACTACACCGACCTTGGTTCGTAGCGTATTTATAGGGGTTCAATAAGGTGCGATTTTTCTTGGAAAATTTTTTCATTAAAGCCATCTAGACCTAGAGCCTTGTCAGGATGAA
>JAOSBL010000002.1:10820595-10832602 GCA_027568915.1 Erythroxylum roraimae
CAAAAGCAATTAATGGTGACAAGTTTATGTGGTGTCAATCCTCGTATGGCCTGACAGAGATGTAAGCAACAGTATATGCGATTCAAGTGCATAATTTTTGAATGTTGTTAAGAGTTCTAACTGTTATAATTTCTTTTGTTCAGTATATAAGTAAATATACAAGTAGCAGAAGTCAGTGTTCAAGACAGATGGTTTCCTCACTTGGATATAGGAAAATGTCAGTAATGGCTAGGCTTTTGGCTGAAGGAAGCTTATCACACACTCTTTGCCGGTAAAGAAAAAAATGGTAAGAATCATTTGTTATTTGTTAAGCGAATACAATTTTGGATGTTTCAATATTGTACTCATACGATGCCCGTTATTTGGCAAAGGATGTTAGTAAGCTCTTAAGTTGTCCATTTGTGGGCATACAATTATGTTAGTGGAAAGTGCATATCTGTGCTAGAATATTTGTATCTACTGATGTATTAGAATGTTTGAACTTGAAAACCTTGATGGAAAATATACATCCACTTCAGTATTAACCTTAAAATGAGGTATGGTGCTTGTTATATATGTGACTTCTCTTTTATTTATATATTTGTGATTGCATCTGCATTTAAAAATGGCTCAAATAGTGATTATTGTAAAAATAGCAGAGGGAGTGTATCACTAATCCACTTTGTTATGCATTTCATTTACTATATAATTGTAAAAATGGCTCAGATAGTGATTATTGACAACTAAATCAGAAAGGTAGGCTTAAGCGCATAGCTGTAGATTTCTGATCCACCAAGGATATAGGTTTATTGTTTTTTTTGTATCCACCAAGGATATAGGTGTATTGTTCTCTTAATACCCACATGACAAAACAAAACAAAAACAAAAATAGCTGCCTCAATTTACTTCTAACAGCTTGTTCTGGTCTTTATTTTTCTTTCATTTCGTACATAAATTTAAGCCCGAAAACTATGGATCAACATACTAAGTGCAGTGACATATATGGTTTTGATGATGGCAGATTCATTTTCGAGTTGGTGGTGGCAATGGTAACTCCTTGGAGGCAGTCCTTTGGAAAATTAAGACAGCGCATCTCAGGTTCACAAGCTTAAGAATCAACTTGACATGATAATGATGAAAAATGCTGCAAAATTTTCTTCCTTAGAGAATTTGAGCCTTCTTGCAACTTGGATGCTAGACTAGCTCTGCTCCAAGTCCTACATTTTCTGCTAGCAATAGAGATGCAACTGGTTCAACTTCTTACTTCTCTTTGCTCTCTTTGGTGCATATTAAAGGAAAGCTGGAGCTAAAATCAATACTTTTATTATAATTGTTTAGCTCATGAATCCAAAGATCCTTTGTAGCGATTATATTTGTAGTAATTTATTCTCAAAACTGACTAGTGTTGATTTGTTTTCAAGAATGCCACTTTCAAGATTGTAACCTATGAAGACACATTTATATACAACCTTGTTTTTTTTTTTCTATTCCACCTTGCATTTCTCACAGCTATTTACATTTTTTTCCTTTTCTAATATTTTCCATCAGTCATCCCCAAAAAATATAGAAGTTAGATGTTCATTTTATTTTGTCCATACCATTGTTAGAAGTTTAATGACAGTCTCAAGAATTAAACATTTTGCATTTTGGCACAAAAGTATTTTTTAACACAACGATTCATCATTTATGGACGATACATAATAATGAGTATATAAAAATTACATAATAATGAGAGTATAAGAAAGAAATTGCCAATTTTCAGTAGGAAACAAAATATGCACCTCGTCGATAAATTTAAACACTATACTTTCTTTTCACTTTGTATTTACAAAACATGCCTTTTGCACATAAAACTAGACAATCACATGTCTCAACAAAACCACCTATATCCGCACTATCGTAATTTAAATTACTGTTTTGTTGTGAGTTATTTATCATCACATCACTCACACCATATAGTTGTGGTGCCTATAAGAATCATTTAAAAAAACAGTTTCATTAGTAAATTATGAACAAGTCACTAAACATAATTTTGTTATTAATAGTATTTTGGCAAAAGATAAATACCAATTTGGTGTTGGCCATGGCTATAGAGAATGGAACATCTTCAATATAATTTGTTTGACTTGAATTGGCAGAGACAACATATCATCAAAAATGTTAAAGAGTATATAATCAAAATACTTACACTTATTGTTAAAACATTGAATCTTTTTTATTAAAAAGTACACATGTACCTGGAGAAATTGTTTAGACAAATAATACTGTTAGTGAATTTGACCATATTTAAGTTATCGATGCAAATCTCGATTCCTTGCATTTGATTTGCATACTGAAAAAGCAAAGAAAAAATTAATGAGATATTAAATAACTTATGGTGCAGTTTAAAATACTAATCAAACCTCAGTTTGATTGTCTCTTTGATAGGGATTTGCATATTAAGTTGATGTAGTTTGAAAGTCACTGATCAGATCCTGTCTCACCCAAAAAAAAGGAAAAAAAATAATAGCATTATATACGAGACAAAAAATTCAAGAATATAAAAATTCTTTTAATCAAACCTCAAGATTAGATGGTAATGTTGGTGCTAAGACTGTGACATTTGTTGGAGCAATTTGAACGTTTTCTGTTGTATCCTGTCTCACTTAAAAAATAGGAAAAACAAATTAATATCATTATATAAGGGACATGGAATTTAAGAATCAAAAAATTTACAAATAAAACCTGAAGATTAAATGGTAATGTTGGTGCAACAATTGTAAGATTTGCTAGAGGCTGAACTTTTTTAGTTGATTACCTTTTCTTCAAAGCCTTTTCCAAGCCACCCCTTAATCTCTTACTTGAAACAATTTTCTTCTTCATTTTGATTCCTTTAATTCCAATATTGTTTTTCACGAATTTCAATCCCATTTTGGCTCAAGTGATCTATTATAACACTTGAATATTGAACCATCTCTTCACCTTTTAATCTAACATTGGTGCTCGCATTCGAGTGTCCATGATTTCCAACATCCTCAAAATACGATCTTGAACAATTTTCTAAGTCTCTTCACTCTCAAGATGCTTTTGTTACCAATTGAACGTATAGCCCACACAATTCTTTATACTGCATACTTTGACATATTTTGGGATCCAAATTGCTTATGCTGATTCCAAAATTTTCAACATCCATGAATCCAAGTTTTGCTTTACGTGTCCACCTTTTCAATATGTACCGACTTGGGATCTCTATAATATTTTCACAATAAAAACTTTCAAAACATGAGAACATACAATTCCAACAAACTCGAATGTTCTACAACTATAATCAACTTTTCCATTTGATGAATCATAAGTAACTTTATAGAAATAGCTCTTCTTATAAGGGATAATTTGATATTTTGTGATTCATCCAACCTCACCAAAACTTTCAATACAATAATCATGAGACTTACACCACTCATGTTAAAAGCACTTAAATGCCTCAGGAGTATAAACATTAGCTGCATGTTTCAAAGTTTCAATTGGATACAATAATGAGGGAATACTTATACTTGATTTAAAATTAGCCTTTAACTCTTCGAATCTACAATCTTCAAGGAATCTTTCAAAGTGATAAAAAAAACTCCAAGAATTTGGGTTGATAAGTAACATACCTTTTTGCAACATTATTTATGCTCTCACTTCTTTGTGTTGCCATCATGTCTGCACAAAACATTTGTCTTCCATACACTAAAGCCCATTTCTCCATTATCCTAAACATGCACCTCAACCAATCATTGTCTTCAAGTTTGTATTTGTACAACATCTCATTCCATGCATTTACAAAATCTTCCTCTTCTTCAAATTCATATATGCATGAGCTAAAATCTCTAGGAAAATCTTTGAATTGAGAGAAAACACCACTTAAATGGATGGCCTCATTTTGATATATGTGCCAAATACATAAGCGATGATGAGTTTCAGGCCATCTTAGTACTAGAGCCTTTGCCATTGCTGCATCTTGGTTTGTAAGAATAGTTTTAGGTATTTTATCACACATAACTTTTGCAAAAGTTTCAAATAACCATTCAAACATGAGGGATGTCTTATCAAATAACAATACAACACCAAATAATGCAGTTTGCTTGTGATGATTGGCACCTACAAGTAATGCAAGGGGCCGACCTTTATTGTTCTTCCATTAAGTTGTGTCAAAACAAACCACATCACCAAATTTTGAGTAATGTACTCTTATCTTTGCATCTGATCAGAAAATGTTGGTTATTAAATCATCTTTGTCAACTTAGATAGCATAGAAAAATTTTGGATCATTTAATTGCATTTTATGCAAACATTCTAGAACACTTCATGTATCCCCTCTTTTCGCATCTCTTGTTCTTTTAAACCCTAAGTAATTTATGTATTCATCTGGTATAAAACCTAAATTCTCTCAACCACCTACTTGCCTAACCATGACATCATAGCATGCTTTTGGTGGGATTCCCACGTCATTTTCCATTTTAATTTGCATTGCTGTAGGTAAACTTATCTTTCAGTGAGATCTGTGTAAGTGCATCTTGTTTGGACTCGAGATGTAGTGATTATGCTCCTCAATAAACTGAACCACACAAAGTTGCCCGCCTCTTCGACGACTGACTCTCATTTTAGCTTCACAACCAAACCTTGTTTTAGGGCGTGCTGCTCTCACATACATATGTCATTTGTCTTTTTCTCATTTGCCTTCAGCACTATAACAAAACAATATGTCAATGAAGTTTCTAGATTTATCTTTGTGGTTTCTGCTTCTCCTTATCTCAAACCCAACTTCTTTAGCATATGCCAAATAGAATTGGTAAGCATCTTCTTCTGTCCTAAATTCCATTCCAATTTTTGGAATTAATTCTTTAGATGCAAATGAGCGAGTAGCTCGCAAATCCTGACTACTATTTAAACTCATGACAACTGTAAGCTCATCTTCACCTTCACTCATGCCAACTTCATTACTATCTTCAAAATTTAACTGACGACAAGACGAAGATACACCCACCATAGAATTATTAGGTTTGATCCTGAAGAAAAAAATGGATACTTCACTTTTATGATATAGAGAAACACTAAATGTAGAATTCACAATTTAATTAAGAAGCAAAAATGAATGCTTTAGCATTAAACTTAAATAAATATCTAACAACTGGAGCTAAAAAAAATTCTTTAAAAAAAGTTTGGTTTCTTTGTTTGGCATTCCCGCGTGTTGGTAAACTAGAAACAAAAAGAAAGGAAAAGGAAAAGGCATCGGCCTCGATGAAGCTAAAAGAGAGCTAATTGATACACAACATAATTGAGTTTTATTAAACGAAGTTGTATTATGGCAAAACAAGGTTGGAACAAATTTATTGAAACAAAGGATCTAAATTGTCACTCACGAGCTCTAGAACAACATATTTCTTTTAAAGAATTAAAATAAAAGTTACTTCATTTTTTCATCACAATCAATTAAGTGTTATTGTATGAAAATCAAGCGTGAATGTGATATGGAAGAGATGTCACTTAACACATATGAATTTACATGAAAAATCTCAACCCATCTCATTAAAGTATTAGACTATACAACATAAGGTCTATTTGTTATTAAAAAAATGTACTTTTGTTTGGTAGTTGAACTAAAATTAGATTAAAATATATAGAATATAACTATGTTCATGAGCAATAGACAATGGCAGCAGTGTGCGCTTGGCTTCTAGCATCAATGTCTGTGCTCATGAGACCACATCCTATTCCTACCAAGCTCTACAGAGTTGGAACAAACTAATTCATACAAAAGATCTGAACCCGTATCAAGAACCTTATGCTTATTCAGAAATAAGCACTTGTCCCACTCCACCAAGAAAATCCATTATCTATATGTGAATCGTACGTTGAAGACAATCTAATACCACTAAATGTGAAAGGCTTGATTCCTTCTGATAACTAAAGCACACCAAAGATCGAACGAATGACTGAAGAAATGCCAACGCACATCGCAATTATGAGTAATCTTTACAGTTCTTTATCCTACAGCGTGGGGATTGAAACCAAGAAAAATTACAACATCCGAAATATTACACAAAGCCTGCAGACCAAAAAAACATAAAATTCAGAAGGTAAGTTATGGGAAAGATACTCCAGCATCCGAAAACAGTAAAAAGACGAGAAAGGATAAGAGCAAACCAATAGATCATATATAGTACTCATACAAATTAAGCAAAAGATAGGCATAAGAGTCAAATGAGTCCCATTTTGAAGACCAATTATAAAAGAAAACAAATGAATAATGGGCATAAAAATTGGACGTGCATAGTACTGGTATGAAAAAGCCTCACTGTCAAATCTTCACTTAATCATACAAATTAACCAACAATAGTGCCATGGTTGCAGTTTTATCCAAATATACATACAACATACTACTTTCTCCAAATTGCAAGATTTCCTCTCCTATCCTAATGCAACTCTAGTAATAATCATGCCAATCGATTAATCCGTGGAATTGAATCCTAATAAACAACTAATATGTTCCATCATCATCATTCTCATACTATAGCATAACCCAATAACCCATCTCCAATGATGCTAATAATCATAAGCCTCCACATTTGATAACCACAGTATGATAGCATCAATGTCAGGTTCCACATTTGATAACCACAGTATGACACCATCAATGTCAGTTTAACTTTTTTTAAACCAGTATGATAATTCAAATAAAGGGGAAGGAGAAGGTTTAAATCCCCAACCATTCTTTAGCCCATTTGAAGCATTTCTATTTCAATCACCGCAGGAAATCTTGTTTGATTAGATCACTGAAGTTTCAGCCAAATTGTACAGAAGTTTGGATGCCTAATGCCCCTTCCTCATTTGACAGAACCTTCCATTATGTAGCAGAATGAACTAAATCTAGTTCCACATTTCTTAAACGAAAATGACTTGCTTCCAGTGCACATACTATGAACATGGTTAGTTAATGCATTAAAGAAGAATATTATAGAGAAAAGAAGCATTTTCTTTTTGATTTATCTAATTGTTGGAGAGTAAGAAACTTGACAATTTATTTGATTATGCTCGAACCATTGTTTCAAGGTACATTTTCATTTGTGTTCAATTGCCCTCGAACAACTCTTACAAGTTAATTTAATTCAGTTTTTTGGAAGCATATGACAATACAGAAGGTAGTGATAAAAGGACTAGTCTGCATTTATGAGTTGCATGTGGCAACATTAAAGTCCTAGCAGATGTTGCAGAAAAAATTGAAAACGATTAACTAATGAAAGTGAATAACAAAATTAGCATTTTGAAATGAGAAGAGAGATATAATTGAGACCCTAACCTTATCTTAGCTATTGCCTACCGTTTCTCAGTAGGAGGATCTATGAGGAAGCTCCACAGCAAAACTAGAACCTCAACCGTTTTTGCTATCTCAACCTAATATGTATTATAGGTCTAATTGTCATTTTTTCTATCTAAAAAATTCGAGCATATGAAGCTTTCTTCCTTTTGACCTGATGTTTAAAAGAGATTTTTGAGCCAAATAGCAAATATACAAAAGTTGCAAGGCTCGAAACTATGGGAGCCAAAGCTAACGAGGTAATCTTCCACCAATGAAAACATGCACATAGATTAACACAAATGGCTAATGACACCATATCTACAATCGTTGCTATGTCATTGATGTGATAAAGAAACAATACAAGATGTCTATCCATGATGAAGTTCTTAGCTGTCTCTGTTAGATGATCATACATTTCTCCTAACTTTTGTGTTATCGATTTAACCAAACAACATTGTCACATTGACTTAAATACTTTGGTTTAGACCAGAGACTAGCCTAATAGTTATAACTTCCAAAAATAGAGGAGGAGACAACATTTGGAGACCTTAAAGATCATTTCTTGACTCTTCTTCTTTTGGACAATTTTCTTAGGACTGGTCTGGTCTGGTCTGGTTTCCCAAGAATAGGATTTTGGGACTTGTTACTAAGCTTCAAAATCTTGTCAGTTTCAGGAGTAGGATTATTAATAAACTTCAAACTGTAGCATTATTCATGAGATGACTTGAACAAAAAGCAATTCTGGCACTGAAACTAGATGTTTATTGAGTGTTACTTGCTTTCTCCTTTTTCTTTTTTGCTATTTTTCATAAATAAATAAACTTGCTATTAACCACCTGATAAGATAGTTACATTCCAATATAATGATCTTTTCATTGCGAAAAGTTCCAATCCAATATTAAATAAAACATGTGTTTTGTAGTTATACGTGTGTTGTGTGTGTGTGTGTGTGTGTGTGTGTGTGTGTTGTGTATATATATATATATCCTATAGAGACAGCAAGAAAAAAAAAGTTGCTTACTTTGTTTCCAATGGCTTGTTAAACTAACTTGCTTGGCCTTATCGAGTAGTTATACTAAGAGCACTGAATCCACTAATCTCAAACCTAAACCTTGGGGATGATTGTTTTCGACAATTATAAGCATTTATTGTTACCCTTTAGTTTTTAACTTGACCTAGTAATTCCAAGCATCAATTTTAGCATTCCTAATGCAATTGGTTTATGTGAAACAAACTTATAGTAACTCAACCACTTTCCTAGGTAGGTTGTGAAATAGTATTTATATTAGCATTGCACTAGCTGTTAAAATATACTGAATTCAAACAGCCAACAAAGCTTAGCAAGTCATAACTAAACCAAAAAGCGACAGCATTTCATCTCAGGTTGCTTTGCGCTCCATATTTATCAAACATGGAAAATCAAATAGATAACTATGCCTTAATTATCATTTATCATGTCCGAATGTGAATTGGATGAAATGCAAAAAAGCTAGCATCAACCAAAAAATAAATAAATGTGTTTTAGAATGGATTGCAAAACCAAAAGCATCAAAATTTCACACTCAGACAATTGCATAAACTACCACATGCATTGAAAACACAAAACCCTATTTGTAAGCAAGTTATTTCCAAGATCCAAATCAGTAATGTAGAGATTGTGATATAAAAGTCATCTTTAAGATCATAAACACTCATCTCATGCTTTAATGACAACGTTCAATTCATTGTTACCACTGCAGTGGAAGCAACAGGAAGCTTTGCGCCTCCTACCCAACACCAAAAAGGATGATATGAACCCCTTAAAAGATCCATCCCACATGAAGGCATTTATGGCTTTACCAATTTACCATACTTTGCTACAAAAGCTACCATCAACTAACTAACTAGATATTCATCCTATAAACAGTCCAGTTGTATAGATACCCCCAAAGTTGATAGTTCCCAGGACCATGAGCTTTCTTTTCCTACACCAAGTTCATGCACGCATAATAACACCAGAAGACACCTATCCCATCCTTGAGCTCTTTCTTAGCAGAGAAACAATTCATATTAATTCGACAAACATAGCACTTGCTCGATACATACAAACTAAATTTGCCCATGGTTAAACAAACGAAGGAAGTGAACTAAACGCAGCCCAATAAATATGAAAAACAAATGAGAGGGTCATCTAGCAATATGGACGGTTTGGATGTAGCAACAGAACCAAGCTTTTAAAAAGATACAATGATCACAACTTAGCGCAAAAAAAGATGTGGCGCCCAATAGGAGGGTCATCTGTTGGGAAATCAGGTAATTTTTTCCTCTAAGGTAAACAACTAGTGAAGTGAACCGATTCGGTAATACCCAGAAAAGATCGTCAAACGGACTCCTAAGACAGTATCACCATTTCATGTAAAATCCCAGGAAAGGGCGGAGGGGTCACAAACGGTTCCACTTAAAACCCGACCTCTTAGACAGAAATTACGTGCACAATGTATTTATCACAACCTAACCCGTGCACACACACGAACAGTAAATACACCCAAATAAATTGAACAAAATACTACAAATATACTCGACAAATAATATTGAATACTATACTACAACTTGAAAAGAAACAAGACAATAAAGGTGGAATAAAAGAAATAAGGAAAGAACGCACCTGAAAAATTTGATAACGAAGTTCGGCCAATTATGCCTACGTCTCCGGAGCACCACTCAAATGGCCCACTTTTATTTAATATAGGAGAAAAGATACAAATTTGGGATGTTTACAATAAGAGGGGGAAAGCTCCTTTTATAACTACCAACCTCCCCTGCAAACTCATAAACTTCCGATATGGGAAAGCTTCTATTTATAACGACCAACTTCCCCTCCAAACATATAAACTTTCGATGTGGGATTGAAAGGGTGCCAAATAGTAACAAATCTCCACCTTGGGACAATTTCTTATCCCACTAAATATAAATCTTCTTAATCAAACAAATAATAAAAGCAGTCTTCGCGGTGCTTCCAAATTTGTGTCGTCATGCACTGACTCAAATGTGCAGGATATTTACCAAGTCTAAATAATGTTCAAACTTGGCTCTTGTAACCACCTTGGTCAGCATATCTGTAGGATTCTCTATAGTCTAAATCTTCTGAATAAATATATCCTCTTCTTCTAGAATTTCCCGCACAAAGTGATAGCGAACATCAATGTGCTTCATCCTTACATGAAAGACTTGATTCTTTGCTAAATGAATAGCACTCTGACTGTCAGTATATACCTCAAGTTGTTTCTGACCAACTCCCAAGTCTTTAAGCAACCCATGAAGCCAAATTGCCTCTTTCATAACTTCTGTAATAGCCATATACTCTACCTCTGTTGTAGACAAAGCCACCGTTGACTGCAAAGTAAACTTCCAACTAACTGTCGCCTTCGCTAAAGTGAACAAATAGCCAGTTGTAGATCGTCACTTATCTAAGTCATCTGTATAGTCAGAATCGCAATATCCAACTACTTGTTGACCAAGTAATTCATCCTGCTCAAATGCTAAACCAACATCTACAGTATCTAGGATATATCGTAAAATCCATTCGGCATACACTTCACCTGCTGGGAAGTACCATTAGCCCCTTCTGGAGTTACCTTATTTAACATGGCAGATTCATCAAAGGTAACATCCTTGCTGACAATTGTCTTCTTTGACTCTAGACACCATAAACAGTATCCCTTAACTCTAGCATTGAAGCCCATAAATAGAGCCTTCTTTGCTTGTAGATCCAACTTTGATTCATTCACATGATAATATGCGGTAGAACCAAAAATACGCAAAAAATCGTAATCTGTTGCAGGTTTCTCGGACCATACCTCTAAAGGAGTATTGCCACCTATAGCAGATGAAGGCAAGCGATTGACGAGATGTTGAGCGTATGTCACACCCTCAGCCCAAAACTTTCTACCTAACCTCCACTAGTGTCTTGTTCATACGCTCCAACACCCCATTCTATTGTGGTGTTTTTCTAACTGTAAAGTGTCAAGCTATGCCACACTTTTGGCATATTTTCAGAAAAGGATCACTCTTGTATTCTCCATCGTTGTCTGTTCGAAGAACTTTGATCTTCCTTCCCGTCTGGTTTTCAACCTGAGCTTTCCATCCAAGGAAAACCCCAAGCACATCATCTTTGTTCTTCATAGTAAACACCCACACTCTTCTGGAAAAATCTTCAACAAAAGTAACAAAATAATGCCTACCTCCAAGTGACGGAGTCTTGGAAGGTCCCCATACATCTGAGTGCACATAATCCAGAATTCCCTTGGTATTATGGATAGTAGTCCCAAATTTCACTCTTCGTTGTTTTCCCAAAACACAATGCTCACAAAATTTCAATTTGCAAGTCTTCGTACCTTTCAACAATCCTTACTTAGCAAGGGTCTGCAAGGATTTTTCACCAGCATGTCCCAAATGCATATGCCACAGCTTTGTTGCCTTTACATCCTTCTTACTATTTGAAGTTGTTGCTGCTACTATCCCAATCACTGTACTACCTTGGTAATAATACAGATTGTCCTTCCTAATGCCTTTTAACATTACCAGTGTAACACCCCACTCCCGAGTGACCCGAACCCGATATCGTTGGTGATACCCGAGTCCGTGCCCCGCTAGAGTGGCGTACTACATCAGTCGGTCGGTTAAAACTCAGTATACATTTTTTTTTAAACTGTTCATTCCATGTTAAAA
>JAOSBL010000002.1:10886284-10897129 GCA_027568915.1 Erythroxylum roraimae
ATCTTTCTAGCTTTCCATCGGTATGTAGTATGAAATATTTGGGCATAGGAGTCAAAAGTTATGGTCTTCATAAGGGGGAGACGTATCGTTTGTAAAGACGCTTTGTCTATGATGATGTCATATCATCTGTGATGACGTCATTTCGTCTTAAGACTTTGCTTCGTCTTAAGTTGAATCCATTCGTCTGCTTGGTGACATTCGTCCATTCTGCATTCATTTGCTTCGTGGCTTTTGTCTGCTGTTCGGCATTCGTCTACTTCGTGGCCTTCGTCTGCTGTTCGGTATTCATCTGCTTTGTGACATTCGTCAGCTCCGCATTCGTCTACTTTGTAGCATTCGTCTGCTCCGCATTCGTCTGTTCTGCATTCGTCTGCTAGGTAGCATTCGTCTGCTTTATGGCATTCGTCTGCTTCGTGGCCTTCGTCTGTTGTTTGGCATTCGTCTACTTCATGGCCTTCGTCTGCTGTTCGGGATTCGTTTGCTTTGTGGCATTCGTCTACTTTGTAGCATTTGTCTGCTTTGTGGCATTCGTCTGCTTTTCCTCATTCGTCTGCTATTCCGCATTCGTCTGCTTTCTGTTTCCTCTATGGTTGACCCTCCGCTTCTTCTGTACACTGTTCATCTTGAATCGTCTGGTCAAATTTTTGACCCTCCAAATGATGGAATCCGTCTTCAAGGTCTTCATGAAAGTTGTAGATCTTGAAGTCTTCTTTCAAACAGCCCAAAGAATTGTTTAATCCGACGTCTACAGAGAAAGTTATGCTTTTTGTCCCTAAACAAGTTCGATAGGGTCAAGGTCCAATATTGTTTCAGTTTATGGCTCCGAATGCTGGGCTCCGGAAGCGGGTCCAGCACATGTGGCAACAGTCCCCTATGAAATCTATCTTTTACGTTAATAAGTTGTTATTCTATTTCCTTAAGATCAGGTCATTAGCAAAGTTTTAAAAAGCAGACCAGAGCGACCGGTCCGACCGAAAAAAGACTGAACTAGTTAGTAGTCAGGCTCAGTTTTAGCTAAAAACCTGTCAATATGAAATCTGATCGGTCCGGTCGACAAGACAAAGGATGATACGAAAATACCTAATCTTTTATCTCGCCAGTCTCCCCTCTTCTCTCCCTCCCTGGACCTTGCTTCTCTTGCTTTGTTGCTCTTCTCTCGATCTACAGAAGAAAAAGAAAAGCCCAACAAATCTCCATTTCTCTCTCTTTGTAACTTTCTCTCTATAAATCCATGACGGACTCTGTCGAGCCTCCGTCAACATCAGCCAGCAACCTTATTCCTAGCTCTCAAATCCACCAACAGCGCGAACCTTTCGAGTACGGCCTCCTCCTAATTCCAAAACTCATCTTCCCCGACCCGACCCAAACTCTCATCCAACTCAAGCAAAAATACCTCCTCTGGGTCCAAGTCACACCTCTGGGTCGTTCTTTTTTCTGATGCAGAGGCCTGTAAATTTTTGTTGTTTGATCAGTTTTGTAGCCCAACCAAAAAGATTTAAGATCGTTATTTTTTAGTTCTTAGATTGCTCTTTGAAATGTTTTCTGTAAGATGTGCCACAAGTTTAAAAATAGTATGTGTGAAGTGATTATAAACCTTATGAAGTAATAATCAAGGTTTTACTAGGTCCTAGAATGGATTCTTCTTGTGCATATAGAAAGAATCCTGATTTGTTAAGATATTTTGTCATATTAATCTCACAAGAGAGAGTTAGTTTGTAACAAATATTATAGTATCTAATTTTGATCTTCTTTCTTTTATCACTTAAGAGCCGTGCGAGATGAAAGTCTCATGCACAGTTTTGAATGATCCTGTTCATGGATTAACGAAAATGTATTTTTGTAGGTTGGATGTGGTATTTCTGGCATTTGATTTGTTCTTTGCAATCTTTTGTGTTGTTTTGACATGTCTGATTTGGATTACACTCTGTTGCTACTTACCATGCATTATAGCGATTCTTTATGCTTTGAAAGCAAGGCAGGTATGAAGGGGTTTGCATTTTCTTCAAATTGATGATCAAGTCCTAGTAAATGGATCTTTTTAACTGCCTCTTGGTATTAGAATTTCTCAAGTTTGTAACTAAAGATCCTGTGCTTGTTTTGTGAATTTGTAGGAAGTTGCATCAGAGGTAGATCTTAGTGTACTTCTAAAGTACATATTTCAAGAAACCAAAAATAGTGAAAAGGAGGGTGTTGGAGCTGGGAAAATGATTCCTATTGAAACAAGAGTGGATACTTAGCAAGTGAACGCATACTTCTGCATGAGGATGCTGTAAGTTGACAGGAGATTAAGAATTAGAATTGAGTTTCATAATTGACTCATAACATTGTTCGGTTAACTAATCAACTGTGTGAATCATGGAAAATTATTAAACAAATATATTGCAATTACAAAGATGAGATTTAATAGGAGGTGATCGACCATGAACTAATTACTGTAGCTGGAAAAAGAAATAATGATGATATTACGACACTTAACAATGGACTGGAAAAGAAAAGAAATAGAGGTAGAGATTAGGAAAAGGAAATATAGACCCAAAGCTTTATATTGAACTTTGAGAAAGAGAAATATAATTGAGGTACAGATAAAAGAAGTATACGTGAGATAAGGTTGTTAATTGAAGTTGTTAATTGATTATGTCCAATATATAAACAGTGAATTAGAAGAAGAAAAAAATAGAGGTAGAAGTAAAGGAAAAAAGACGAACACAAAGACGATGAAAAATAGAAATTTGAGATAAGGAAAAGAGTAGAGTTAAAGGAAGAAAAGAAAGATATTTTGAGATTGGAGAAAAAGAAGAAGAACAGAGGCAGAGATAAAAGAAAGACATGGAATAAGGGTGTTTTAGTTATGTTAAAAATAAATTTGTTGATTCTATGATTAGAATGATAAACTTCAATTCAATTTTAATTGCTTAATTGGATGAAAGAATCAAATCCGCTTACCTTTTCTTTTATTGATTTATAATCGAATTCTACATATTTCAAGTAAGAAGCTGTTAGATAATAACTAATAAAGAACCACGTTAGGTTAGGTTTAAGTTGGTGGGAGTTTTGTTGTAAGTTAAGCAATTCATACAATTCCTTGCAACCATCATTTTCATTCCACGTGCATTGTGAAATGGCTTAAGATGAATGCTACGTGTCCTCTCTGCAAATACAACATTCTCAAAGGGAATGAAGAGTGAAGAGATTCAAGTATAAATCAAACTTTATAGTGTTCTTCTTGTCTATCTGTATAGAAGAAATCAAGGTTCTCCAAGTTGCAGTGAAGACAGTGGCTTGACGAGCCTCCAGAGATGCCTAGATTCATTGTATGAGCATTGGAAAATCCTGTCCAGAAATGAAGCCACATCCGCATTTTTCTTTTGTCCCATTCCCATCTATGCCTGTGCTATTCATTTGCTTATGTTGTCAAAACTAGCATCAACTTGCTTTTATATACACAATGTAACTTTTGGTCCTATTATGTGATTTTAGCTAGTCATGTAATAGTTTAGCCACCTATAAATATGCAACGTGTTCAATTCAAAGATGGTTTAAAACCTTACATACTTCAATTGATGTCTGTTTATGTATTCTTTCCTCGAGTTTTCCACTTTTGTTGAATATTACGGAATAATAAGGCAGGAGTTGTGGAGTGATGTGATAGAGTCAATATATTTTTATATTATTAATTAATAAAAATGTTGGTCAGGTGGTTAGAGTTGCTCAGTTGGTTAAAACTCTATTTCATATCAATAGCTGTAATATTTAGAACTCTATTTTATATCAATTTTGGGTTTTGATAGTTGAGTTATATATATTATTTGAACTATTCAATTTGTTGATCTAAAGCACCAAAATTGAAAACTAGCAATATTTTGATTAGGCTATTAGAAGTGGAGCAACTGTTGGAGCAAAGTTTAATAAGTGAGTAACATCTGTTGGACTTTTGTATACATTCTGCTGCTGTTGGTCTTCTTTATTACAATTGATAATGAGAATTATTTAAGTTGTATACTTTTGCCCTGACAATAGTATACCCAATTATTTTTTTTATACTTTTTAGGTTAAATCATAATGGAGAATATGGCATCATCCTCTACTCATGGTAAGTCCAATCCAGCATGGAATTATTTTTCTTCTTCTCAAGCATCTAATGGGAATATCCAATATAACTGTATGTTTTGCGGTAGAATATTTAAAGGAAGAGGAATTTTTAGAATGAAAGAACATCTTGCTGGTATTAAGGACAATATTGCTTCTTGCAAAAAAGTACCACTTGATGTACGTGATATGATTGGAAAATATTTACAGCAACAAATAAAAAAGAAAGAGGAAAATAAAGAGGCTCATGATATATCTTTTGGAGATGATGAAACACCACAAGTATTATATAAAGGAAAAAGAGAAGCTATTATTGACATAGATTCTTATTTTTCTCTAAGAACTACTCCTGGTTCTCAACCTAGTCTAAAAGTTGTATGGTTAATAAGGAAGTTGTTTTGCGATGTAAAAGAGCATGGGCTAGATGGTTCTATCATTCATGTATTCCTTTAAATGCTTTAAATTCACCATATTTTCAGGAAGCAATTGATACTACAACAACAATAGGTCCAAGTTTTAAGGTACCATCTTATTATGAGTTGTGTGTGCCTTTGCTTTAAGATTTAAAAAATGAATGTTAGTTAATTATGGATACATATAAATCTAGTTGGGAATCAACAGGATGCACTATTATGGCAAATGGGTTGACTGATCAAAGACAAAGTACCTTGATTAATTTCTTGGTGTATTGTAATATTGGAACAACTTTTATCAAGTCTGTTGATGCTTCTGACATGGTAAAAAGTGATAATGCTTTATCTAAATTATTCTCTGAAATCGTCGAGTGGGTTAGACCAAAGAATGTTGTGCATTTTGTTACAAATAATGTAGCTAATTATATATCATCTGGTACTTATTACAATCAAAGTATGGGCATATTTATTGGTCTCCATGCACTATTCATTGTATAAATCTTATTTTAAAAGATATTGGTGGTATGAACCATATTTCTAATCTTGCCTCACGTGCATCTAAGATCACAATTTTTGTGTATAATCATGTCACATTTTTGTCTTGGTTAAGAAAGCAAGAAGATTGGGTTGAGATCGTGCGTCCCGTTGCTACCAGGTTTGCAACTACATTTATTACTTTGAAAAGTATTTATCAACATAAGCACCAACTTCAAAATTTGGTGACAAGTAAACACTTTTCAAGTCATAAATTATCAAAGAGTGAAAAAGGAAAAGAAGTTTGTGCTATTATTCTAGATAATAAATTTTGGGATGCTTGCTTAATCATTGTGAAGATTGTGACTCCACTTATAAGGTTGTTGAGGATTGTTAACTCAGATGAGAAGCCATCTTTAGGGTATATATATGATGGTATGTATAGTGCTCACAAAACAATTATAAATCTTTTTAAAGGGAAGGAGAAATTGTACGAGCCTTATATAGATATTATTGATCGACGATTGGATAAGCATCTTACTCAAAAGATTTACTTAGCAACTTATTTTCTCAATCCTTATTGCTTATATAGTGGAGAAGCACATACAATTAATATTATAAGCGGTTTGTTTGATGTGATTGAATGTAAAAGTATTTTCTCTAATGAAGAGCAATCATAAGCGATAAATAAAATTAAATTATATCGTGAAGGTTTAGAGAGTTTTGCTAGATCATCAACAGAGAGAGAACTTATGATGAAAAAATGCAGTCTGGTAAGTTTTATACTTTTAATTCATTATTTACTTATTAATAATATATATGTTTATCATAACTATCAATTTAAAATACAGACGAGGGGTAGAGATTATTTGATGACAGTGCTCCAACATTGAGAAAACTCATTATTTAGTTAATCAAACAACTTCTACATCAGGTTGTGAACGTAATTAGAGTGTTTTTTAATGTATTCATACAAAGAAACGAAATCGTTTGGAATATCAAAGACTTAATGACTTTGTTTACGTTACTTATAATATGAGAATAAAGAACACGTATTTTATAGCTTTGTTTTTATTTCAAAAATTTTATTTTATTATTGACTTTATAATTTCTCTATTATGTGTTCAGAATGCTTAGTAAGAAGAGAACATATGATCTAGTTGATATTGATTGTATTAACATACTAATTTTTAGATCGAAGAAGAAAAACCATCGCCTGATCTTGATTATAATGAATTTGAAAAGACGATTTATGAAGAAAATGCATTTGTCACAACTAATTAATTAAGAACATCTACTGATGGTTAGTTCATATCTTATTTAGATCATATTTAAGTTAAAATTATACTGTATTACAAGTTTACAATTGAGAATAATTTCATACATTACTAATTTGTAATTTATTTTAATGCAATATAAGAAGTTGAAGCAAATACTTTGGATGAAAGCGTAGTTTACGAATCTTTAAATAGCGTCGAAGAATTTGGAGCTTTTGACGATGATGAGACACAACCTCCTTCAGAAATATAATTTTGATTTTTATTGTTATTTTAATTTTTATATTAAACTCATATTTATTTATTATTAGTTCATTATATAATAATAGACATTGGTGTATTTTTTATTTCAATAAAATATTTTGTTTTTACTTATTCTTATAAGTTTTACTTCTTATTTATTATATACTGGCTTTATAGCGGTCCATTACCGGTTAAACCTTTAAACCTTAAATTAAACCTTAAACCTTTCTTTCGATCGATTCGACGATTTTTAAAACATTGTTTCTACCTCGCAATGTGTATATTAAAAGGTCATAAACCTTACAGATGAATATAACACTAAACATATAATCCCTCGTATCAACCTACAGTATTGTTGAAGAACATTACATAACCAGCAAAAACAATACCACAAAAGCCAATAGGAAATTCATAAAAACAAAAATGTTAGAACACAATCTGCCTACGTTACCATTCAACCAAATTACCAATTTTCTAACCACACCACTGAATCCACAAATTATCTTGTATGGAAAAATCAAATTCGGCCCATTCTAATCACTCTCGATTTGATTGGCTATGTTGACAGTATGGTACTACCACCAGCTGACACCTTAAGCCAATCTCCCAAATGCATCAAATGGAAAAAAACTTTATCAATTGGTTTGTTGCTTTCTTACATCATCAGTTGCGAGCTCCATCACATACCTTGAATTCAATCACCAGGTTGCTTGAGAACTTTAGCTAGGGCTTGAAGAACACTTTATGCAACAAACAACTTCTTGTAGATCTCTCCTCCATTGAAACCATCATCAACTTTCTCTCTACGTCTTCATAACTGCAGATGAGCTTGTCGCCATTAGAGACGAGATTTTAGATGAAGACCTTGTTATGTTTATTTTAAATGGATTTCCAGTTGAATTCGAGTCTTTCAACACTACAATCAAACAACAAACAACGACCATCACCTTTTCCAAGTTAAAGGCTAAACTTCTCCTTCTTAAATAGTGATTATTCTCCTATAACTCACTACCACCATCGGACACCAACTTCATCTCCTCTTCTAATGGTGATCGCTAAATATATGGAGTGAATAACAAAGGGGAAGGGACCGCTCGAAGAGGACAACATTCCCTTAGACAGTGGTAATGTCCTAATCAATTTGGGAAAAAGTTTTGGCAAGCTAACATCTTTAATGGCCACCAAATTCCTCTGGGTCTATCCAATCTAACGACTCTCCTAACCAGGCTCCTTTATAATTCACTCATTAGCATCCTCATACTCACGTTCAGGCCTGTTAGCTCAACGTTTATGAGTAATGATTTTGATGATAACTAAATAATATTTCAAAATTTAAATTAGATTTATTTCCTCATATAGGCGACGATATAATTCTTAAAAGGAATAAAATCATGGAACAATTGCTTTCTTTCTTGCTAGAATCGTCTTTATAAACTTACCTTTTCAGAAATGATTCCACGACATCCGAAAGGATCTTACTAATTCAGCCTTAACAGAAAATTCTTCTTAATGTCAAAATATTGAAGATTTCAGGAGAGATAATATCGAAGCTTAAGCAACAACTAGTTGAAGAAAAATGTCTACTTAAGGAAGAATCGTTGTAGTTGTGAGATACATAAACATACAGAAAAATCAAGGATTTTTATATACATTCACAGCATCAGCACTTTTAGAAGTCATATCATTATCAAATCTCTTATGTTTTAGAAAATGAAAATTCTTTTAAGAGAGTGATCACTGAAGATCATATTAAGCAAATTACTTTCTCATTCGTTGAGAGCTTGTAGAGATTAGCAAAATACTACTACTGTGGAGGTTAGAGAACCTTGAAAAATATACACTTGTGAGCTTAAAGTGGCTCGTGAAATTACTACTTGATTTTTATAGTGAAATGCTCAGGTTAGATACTTAGGGACTAGACATAGGCTTCGTTATAAGCTGAACCAGTATAAATCTACTATGTCATTTTCTCTCTCTTCCTTACTTTAAAATTTTCACATTATTAGTTTTCAAAAGACTCCTTTAGTTTTTCAATAGGCTCTTTCTATTTTTATATTGCAAGAGGTTTCTTTTAGAAGTTAACAGGCTCATATCGATTAAACAGACTAATTTCTTTTTGAATGCCAACAGGCTCTTATCGATTAAAAAAAAGCTTCTATCATTTTGAGCATTGGCAGCTCCTTTCGATTAATTGGCCCCTTTCTATTTGAGTGTTAACAGGATCCTTTCAAAAGTTTATAGGACCCATCTATTTATAAATTTATTTTTTTAGTAAGATCTTATCGATTTGAAAGTACTTTAAAATTTTTATTACACACAATTCACCTCCCTCTTACGTGTTTTTGCTTTATCAGTTGGTATCAGAGCCGAGTTTCACATTTATTGTATTTTACAACACTTTATGGATCATGGCAAACAATTTGAGAAGCCTTGAAGGAAAATCTGTCTCAAAGCCTCCTTACTTCAATGGAAGCAACTACTTATACTAGAAAGAGAGAATGACAATCTAGCTTCAATCTGTAGATATTGAAGTCTAGTAAGCCACTTCCTGCTATAGAAAACATAGAAGTATGGTCTAATGCTGACAGAAAAAATGCACAGTTAAACGCTAAAGTAAAACATCTTCTGATTTATGCACTATCTCCAGAAGAATATGAGAAGATATCCTACTGCTCTACAGCAAAGGAAATATGGGATAAACTACAAGTCACCTTTGAAGGAACGAATGAGGTAAGGAAATGTAGAATAAGCCTTTTAGTGCATCAATATGACTACTGACATAAAACAGGGAGAAACCATAGATGAATTCTTCAGACAGTTCAACAGTATCATCACGACCTTAAAGAACTTAGGAAAGATATATCCCAATGATAAGCTCGTAACAAATATTCTAAGATCACTACCAAAGGAACGGAGAACTAAGGTAAAAGGTTCAAAAACTACAAAGGATCTAGAAACTGTTTCACTCGACTGGCTACGAGGAAATCTGATGATCCATGAAACTGAGCTTAGTCGAGATGAAGGATCTTCCTATGAAAAAGGAATGGCACTAAGAGCAACTGATGAATCAAACAGTGATGAAAGTGACACTGAGTTGCAAATAGATGGAGATGACGAGTTCAACTTCATGGTTAGGAAATATGCCTGCTTCTATAAAAAGAAGTTGATGGAGAAAAGAGAAGGAAACAAGAAAGCTGGGAACAACAGGTTCCTATCAAAAGGCAGCAGCAGCAATAACAATATACAAAACAGTCAAATCATATGTTATAACTACAAAAAGCCTGGACACACGAGCCTTGAATGTCCTCTTTTTCAAAAGGACAAGTCAGAGAACAAAAAACCTAGAAAGCAAGTGATGATTGCAGCTGGTCAGATAAGGACTCTAAAAACTTTAAAGAAGAAGAACCAGAAGAAGTCAGCAAAGTTTGTTTCATGGCTAAATTGGGAGACGATGTGGTATATTATTCTGACTCTGATATTGAAGTTGATGAATTTAAAATGCATATCATGAATTGTATGACCACTAAAAAAAGTTGATAGGGAAGTATTTCAAAGAAGTTGAGAAGTCCAAGAACAATGATGCATCTCTAAAGAGTAAGATTAAATCATTAGAATCTGTGAATGAGAGTTTGGCAACTAAAAATATGTCTCTTAAAGTTGATTATAAGTAAAAGATCACTAAAAAGGAAGCTTTGGAAGAAAGAATAGCTAAGTTGAAAAATACTTTGCTTGAGAATGACTATGAAAAGTGAGATAGGTAGAAGAAAAAGTTCATTGAGAAAAAGAAATGTGTAGGGAAGATCTTATCTCTAAAACATATCTTGCAAAGTTCGTTGATGGAAGGAACAATCTTGATGCACTACTTGGTAGTAGTAAATGTGTTTTTCATAAGGATATAATAGGTTACACTGAAAACAATAATATTAGGCCATACAAGAATTTCTTTGTTAAATCCAACAGTAGCTATAATTAAAACAACAAGAATCTGATATGTGGCAGAAATTATAGCAGTTCTCACTCATCTATTTTATGTATCTAAGTGGTAGATATGTTCATATTAGTCATTCTTGTAACTTCGTAAAATGGAGAAATTATCTCAATTGTATATTTGGAGATCAAAAAGTCAAGCTACTAACCTGAAAGTGTCGGAGCTCGTCCCAGCCATGCCGAGCCATGCATCACATGCAGGCAGCAGCGGAAGCTTAAAACCTGCTGGAACGTCTCTCATTTTTCCAGGATCTGTGTCGGTCGAAGAATCAAACCATGAACGACCAAGAAGCTCGTCTCTGATGGTGTCCACGCAGAGGATGGAGGAATCAACCGAACAAACGCTTTGAACGGAAATAGCTAGA
>JAOSBL010000002.1:11346076-11356740 GCA_027568915.1 Erythroxylum roraimae
TTTTCAAACTAAAGCTTCATTTAATCAGAAGGTCATAGTATGTATTTTTCAAATTTCGATACAGTAACATATAAATATGATATTTTTTTGAAAATGTTTCATGATATATCATATATTTAGTAATTAGTTTTTTATAACAGCGGAAGGGCATTTCATTAAATTTCAAGTTAGCTTATTATGGATATACGTAGCTTAATGTTTCCATTCTAATTCTAGGGGAAGAAAAACTTATCTCAAGTAATTCCGGTAGGCAATGTAATTTCAAAAGCACTTTTCTGTATTATGAAAATAAAAAGATGTTTTCTATTATGTGAAATTAAAGGAAGTCTATAATATTCAAAAGTCTCTATCTGATGCAAAGGTGTTGGTACAGATTATGAAATAATTTAAGAAGGGAATGGATTTTCTATGGCAAGTGGACGATAACGGAATCACGCTTTATTTAGTTTTAGTTTACAATAAAAATAAAATTAACAGCAAAATTTTGTTCAGTTTCATCATTATTCTTTTTATTTTATTTTTATTATAATGTTAGATATTAATTTAATTTTGTTCTTAATATATTAAATTTTATTCTTCAATCAATTAATTATCGTAATAAATATTCTATTATATTACATTATATAACACATTCAAGTAATATATATATATATATAAGAAAAAATATATAGCATTCTATAATTATAATCAAAATTAAAATTACATATAATAATATCTATTTACAGTTAAATATTTTTTGTTTAATCTAAATCCATTTTCATTTTATAGTTAATCTATTTTATAGTAGGTAAATCACTTTATAGTTATAATTATCTATTTATACTTATAATGTTAATAGGTAAATTTAAAATAATCTAGTTATGCTTATAATTTTATAAGGATAATGATTTATATAATTGAGATACTTATTTTTTAGTTCATTTAATTTAACTTTTTTGTTTATATCTTATCCATTTTAATTTATATATATCTTCAATATATTCTAATTATTTCTATATACAATAATTATTGTAATATAAGAATTAATTGTAAATAATGAAAAATAATTCCAAATTTTCGTAAAATAATTAAAAATTAAAAGACGTTAATATTTGATATAATTAAAGAAAGTTATACACTAAATGTATATGATGATAGAATTCCAAGTATATTAATTTGATATTGTAATTATATAATACTTATAAAACCTTTAAGATAATTTATTCCCAGAACCTTTAATCAATCTCATTATAAACAGTGCTAAACAAATGTTGATCCACTTGATAGATAATAATCTATTATATATTTATTTACCTTACAGATTCTCTCCAACAAATTTCACTAAGTACATATGCTCTAAACCATGATTTATCAATCTTAAATACCTATAGGCTATAGCATGGTTTGTCTCAAGTTTATTTTCATTTCTGCAATTAGCTTCCGGAATTAATAATAGCATTGTAAGATTAAATTCATGCAACATCTAAATCAAACCACAAACCATAAAAAAAGACATTTTATAATTTACCATATATGATATATACATATATGTGTGTGTGTATATATATATATATATATATTTATTTATTTTATCATTCTTACAATAAGCTTATCATTAAGTGATAACATGTATAAAACATTTCTTATATCTCTAAACATCTCAACTATTCATAATTTTGTTTTGATTTGTTTCTATTATATATATATTCTTCTTATCTTTAAATATGAATAAATTCATTGTATGTCATAACAAAATAATATAAGAAACAATTATAATTCACCAAATTTATTATCATATCAAAGCTCGATTTGATTCAATACCTCCCTTTTTAAACACACTTTACTCATGAAACTAGAAATAACAATGCATAAACAAACAAAGCACGTATCATGGCTTATCACAATTCATCCACACTTTCATTCAACCAAATTACAAATCTCTTGAGCATACAACTAAATTTCACTATCTCATGTGGCAAAATCAAGTCCAAGCAATCCTTACTACCTAACTGTTTTTACTTCACAATAAACTACAATGCCAAATTTGTTGAAAGAGGGGTTATATTGCTGCCGACTATCATTTTGGTATTCTAAATCCAAAAATCATTCCTATGACTTTTTCTTAAAATCTCTACCTCTGTTTACGACCTTTGCTAATTTAAACATCCAATCTTTTGAGAATTCTTAATAAAATTTTACTATCGTCCTTAAATGGTTACCTGACACCAATGTTACTTCTTACATGATACCACCTCCTCAACTAGTGGATTCTAAAACACCATATAATGGTCTAAATTAAGTAACTGTTGGTAATGGTCAACCACTTCCTATTTCTTCCACTGGTCATTTGGCTTTCCCTACCTCATTTTGTTTTTTCCATTTTAGCGATGTTTTAGTTATTCCCTACGCTACTATTATTTTGATCTCTGTTGCTAAATTTGTTAATGATAATTCTTATCTTATTGAGTTTAATCTGTTTGATTATATTGTGAATGACCTTCATACCAGGATACTACTACTAACAGGTTTGATCTACAATAATCTTTATCTTTTGAGGATTTCTCTTAACGTAAAAAACATCATTGCTTTTAGTGCAACTTTAGTTAGTCTTTAGCATCAACGTCCTGTTCATCCTTATTTAGCTACACTCTCTAAGTTATCTCATCTTTTACCTATAAAATCAATTTTCAAAAATAATTGTACCTCTTATCTTAAAGGGAAAAATACTAGACTTTCATTTTCTTTATCTTTTTGTTTCTCTATTTGTCCCATACATTTTATTCACCGTGACATTAGGGACCCTTTTCCTCTCTCTTTGGTTTTTGATATTTGATTATTTTTATGAATGATTATAACCACTATATTTGGATATTTCTATTAACTGACAAATCTCAAGCTCTTTCGCATTTCCAAACTTTTTAGACAACAGTTGAAAATATTTTCTTCACCACTATTAAAAACTTCGAATGCGATGGGCTTTTGAACTCATCAAAGGACCCTTTACTCAATTTCTTAACACTTATGGCATTATGTGTCCAATATCATGTTCCTGTACCTCTTAATAAAATGGTCTTGTTGAACAAAAAATTCTTAACCTAACTAATACTAGTCTTACACTTCTTCTTCATGTCTCTCTTCCTAAATCCTTTTAATATGAAGCATTTTTCTACTACTATTTATCTCATTAACTTATTACCTACCCCTGTCCTTTAACATAATTCTCCTCATGAAATCTTATTTCTTACCTTACCATTCATACGTTACTCCTTTGTTCTAATGTGTGTTCAACGACTGCTCCTCTTAATATAAGGGTTATCGTTGTTTTGACCCTCACACTTTCAAATTATATATCTCTCTTCATGTTTCATTCCATAAAAATGTCTTTCTCTAGGATACCTATTCTCCTTTTACCTCATCATATAGTCTTCAACCTCCTACCCCTTCCCCAACCTCCACTTCCTCCTCCTCTTGTTCTCATCCAATGATCACTTTCTTGTGTGATCAAACTCAGATTCTTTGAACCTTCTCTGACTTCATCACTTACTATACTATCACCCAAAATCCATCCACTTTTGACCTTGCTTCTTTCACACAATCCAATAAATTTTTACATTGGTGATAGGCCATAGTTGATGAGTCCAATGCTCTCTGTCGCAATCACATCTGATCTCTTGTTCGACCACCTTTTAATGTTGATATTGTCAATTGTGAATAGGTTTTTTACACTTAAAGAAACACTAATGGCACCATTGGCTATAGTAAAGCTTGTTTAGTTTCCAAAGGATATCATCAGGCTCCAAATATTGATTATACGAATACTTAAAGTCATGTTGTAAAGCCAAACACTATTCATACTATCCTTACCCTTGGTTTCTCTAAAAATTGGTACATTTGTTAGCTTAATGTGAATAATGTCTTTTTTCATGGTCATCTTAATGAACATGCTATTATGTCCCAACCTCCTAGTTGATCCTTATCACCCCTCTTATGTTTGTCGTCTACAAAAAGCTCTTTTTGCCCTCAAATAGGCTCCACATGCTTCATTTCATTACTTGAGTCAAAAGCTTCATCATCTCTATTTTACTGTTACCAAATTTTGTAGGGAAATCTCGGTGCGTGCCTTATATACATGCAATGCGGAAAACAAAATAATTTGTTTTGGGACTTTCCTGAAGTCCAGGATCTATGTGCCTATATAAGGAAATACCATTCTCAATTCACGTACATGTTCATAACATATATATATAGGAATTCATGGAATTTACACAAATCAATCATTCATATAATAACCATGTACCTTGTGTGTAGTCTCCTTCATTCTTCGATCTTCTACTCGTCGGGTTGTCGCAAACTACAATGAGCAAAACAGACCTTCTCCAACGATATCCACCCAGAGATCAAAGACACTAACCAGATCAAACTCTTTGATCCAGAAATGGCTAAAACAAAGACAAGAGTATTAGTTCTCTTCTTTGTTCTATGGAAAGCAAAACCTTGATAGAGAATGAAGAGGAAGAAGATGAGAAAGATAAGGAGAATGGCTTGGCTTGAAAAGTTGTCTTCTAAACTTGTTAAAACCATTTTTCTCATGATCATCATCCTTCCGAAGACCAGTTTTAGCAATATCAATTTCATGATCTCATCGGGACATATCTCAATTTCATTGGGATCCATTTGGTTCTATTGCTCTCCATATAATGGATCTTTATCCAAAACCATTTTACGAATTCTTTGAGTCACTCTTATGCGTGTGGCCCATTAGATTCCCAGTTATGTTGGCCACTTGGATTAACACTTAATCCAAGCAAGTCGTGAGCGGCATTTAGCAACAGATTATGACCCCTAATTGATCAAAAAGTAAGTGGTTTGACAAACGAACCTGTGCTTGTCACGTACCATATCACTAACCCTCACAACAATTGTCCTTTCACCATGCTATACTCCACTTGGTTATAAGTATGGGCAAAGTGTCAACTCTCACTAGACTGACTATGTCAAATCTAGCCCAAGTGATATCAGTTCTCGTCTTGGGACTCATTACTCTATATGTCAATGAAGACATTCGTCACATGTACTCGGGCCAGAGATTTCCAAGTAATGACCCTGACAAGAGGCCGTGGGTATCATCTTCTGCTATCATAGAAGTGGTGAATCCTCTATTGGCTACTCAATTATCTTCGAATACCTCAAACTATACCCAATCATCACCTTATGAGTGACCTCTGCAAGGCAACAAGGAATGGAGTCAAAATACATAATCAGTATCCAAGGCATACATCAAGTCTAAGGATACTTGCACCATTGCTATGATGAGATTATCATTGACATTAGAATAGGACATCCATGTGATTATCTCATGGTAGGTCATCCAATGTACTTATTACCTCTAGTAAGCATCCACATCTCAATTCTAAACATCTCATGTTTACAGTTTTTGAGATCCACTGCTTGATCAAATCAAGGAGTTTGACATGTGTTAGTCTATCCAGATTAAAAATGTCCAGTCTCATTAATCCTATGACTGGGGATAATTTAGATACTGAGATAATTGCACATGATAGGAATCTCAGTAGTATAATCACATCATGATTTCCTTCATGCTATGTCATATATTATGGACTTCATTAATTTGCTTATAGATCAATATCAATTTATAAATAATGAACACCAAATTAATGAAATATATCTTTCTTTATTATTGAAAATAAAGTCTGCACACAACATTGTGCAAAACACGCTAAAGGTGATTACCTTTAGGGCACTACTCTAACAAATCTCCTACTTGACTTAAAGCCAATCACCTTGGTATCTAATACTGTAGCCGATTGCATGAGAATCAAAGCTATTTTGTGAAAATGGCTTCGTCAACGGATCGACAATATTATGCTCAATGAAAATTTTCTCTGTCTGTACATCACCTCGACCTATGATCTCCCTGATTAGATGATATTTTCGGGGAACGTGCTTGGATTGTTGATGAGACCTTGGTTCCTTTCCCTGCGCAATAGTCCCATTGTTGTCACAATACAACTGTATGGGCCTATCACTACTAGGAACCACACCAAGTTCAGTAATGAACTTCTTGATCCAAACTACTTCCTTTACTACGTCTGAAGCCGCAATGTACTCTACCTCGATTGTTGAATCGATAGTTGTCTCTTGTTTGGAACTCTTCTAACTTACCGGCTCGCTGTTCAATGTGAACATATAAACTGATTGGGATTTGGAACCATCCATTTTAGATTGAAAACTAGCATCTGTATACCTGCTCACTTTTAGGTTTCCACCTCCATATATTAGGAAAACATCCTTAGTCCTTCGCAAGTACTTGAGGATGTTCTTGACAGCCACTCAGTGACCCTCACTAGGAGATGATTTGTATTTGCTTAACACTTAGAGCATATGATACATCGAGTCTCATACATAACATAGCATACATGATAGATCCCACTGTAGATGCATACAGGATCATATTCATGCGCGCCCTCTCATCTTGTGTCTTAGGACATATAGATTTCGAGAGTATTATCCCATGGGTTATGGGAAGATACCCTCTCTTAGACTGCTCTATGTTAAACCTCTTTAGCATCTTATCTACGTACGTTGATTGTGAAAGACCAAGCAACCTTTTCGATTTATCTCTATAGATCTTTATTCCAAGGATATAAGTTACTTCACCGAGATCTTTCATGGCAAATTGTTTGGACAACCAATTCTTCACAGATTGTAGCATAAAGACATCATTTCCTAGTAATAATATGTCATCTGCATATAGCACAAGGAATACAATTGCACTCCCACTAACCTTCTTATACACACAGGATTCATCCGAATTTTGCTAGAAACCAAACTCTTTGATTATCTCATCAAAGCGGATATTCCAACTCCTAGATGCTTGTTTCAATCCATAGATGGATTTATGAAGCTTGCATATCTTTTTTCCATTATGGGAGACGAAGCTCTCTGGTTGTGTCATATACACATCCTTGGCTACATTTCCATTTAGAAAAGCTCTCTTCACAACCATTTGTCATATCTCATAATCATAATGAGCGTCAATGACTAGGAGTATCCTAATGGATTTAAGCATTGCTATTGGCTTGAAGGTCTTGTCGTAGTCAATTCCTTGTCTTTGATAGAAACCTTTGGTCCCAAGCCTTGCTTTATAGGTAATCACATTACCATTCATGTCGGTTTTCTTTTTGAAAACCCATTTACACCCAATGGGTTTTATTCCTTCAGGTGTCTCAACCAAAGTCCATACTTGGTTTTCATGCATGGAATCCATTTATGCTTTCATGGCACTAAGCCATTTCTCAGACTCTGAAGTCTTCAAAATCTCTTTATAGGTAATAGGCTCATTATCTTATATGAGCAATACGTCATTTTGTTCAATCACAAGAAATCCATATCTCTCGAGCACAAAGCGTATCCTACGTGACCTGCAAACTTCCTATGTTGAAGAAGGTTGAACCGTTACTTCATCTGTATGAGTCACAGTCTCAGTTTCAGGCAGTTGATCTGCATTTGTTCGAGCATCTTGATCTTCTTCAAGTTTAATTTTGCTCCCACTGTCTTCTTTTAAAAGAAACTCTTTCTCTAAAAAGACAACATGTTTTAAAACAAACACTTTTTGTTCCTCAGCAAGGTAAAATTGATATCGTGTTGTTTTTTTAGGATATCCTAGGAACAAATACTTGTCAGACTTCACATCAAGCTTATCTAACTATATTCGCTTTATATAAGTTGGATATAGTCAGATAAAATCCACTGTTTTTTATTAGTCCACATCTCATATAGAGTAATATCAACTATCTGATGGAACTCTGTTTAACAAATAAATAGTTGTCTCGAGTGCATATCCTTAAAAGGATTTTGGTAAATTTGCAAAGCCCATCATCAACCGTACCATGTCCAATAAGGTTTGGTTTCTCCTTTCGGCCACATCATTGTGTTGTGGTGTGTAAGGTGGAGTCCATTGAGATAAAATCCCATTATCTCTGAGATAATCTAAAAATTATTGGTCTAAGTATTACCCACCTTGATTGGAATCTAAAAATTCTTGGTCTAAGTAGTCCCTACCTCAATTGGATTACAGCGTCTTAATACCTTTCCTAAGTTGGTTTTCTACTTTATTTCTGCATTGTTTGAACTTTTCAAATGCATCAGATTTGTTTCTCATCATATACAGATACCCATAACGAGAATATTCATCGATAAAGGTAATGAAGTAAAGAAAACCACTTCTGGCATGAATGGACATCGAACCACATACATCTGAATATATTAGGTCTAATACTTCAGTCGCTCATTCACTCTTTCCCTTAAAAGGTAACTTAGTCATCTTGCCTAATAAACAAGATTCACACAAGTCATATGATTCATAATCAAATGACCATAAACTACCACTTTTATGGAGCTTAGCTACATGTCTCTCATTTATATGACCAAGGTGACAATGCCATAAGTAAGTTGATTTTAAATTATCTCGTTTATGTCTTTTCGGGTCATTGACATTCATAATTGGATGTGACATATCTAATATGTAAATTTCATTGCATAATGTACCAATACCATAAAGCATTCCATTCAAACTAATAGAACAACCATTGTTATTGAAATTCAAATGGAAACTAGCTTTATTTAAACAAGAAACAGCCAATATGTTCTTTGTTAAAATAGGTATAAAATAACAATCATCCAGTTTAATTACAAGCCCACTAAGGAGTGATAAAAAATAAGTGCCTTTGGCTAATGCAACAACTCTTACTCCATTGCTCACGCGCAAGTCTAGTTCTCCCTTCATGAGTTATCTACTCTCCCTGAGGCCTTGCATATCATTTCATATGTGTGAGCCACAACCAGTATCTAATACCCATAAGTTATGATCAGAAACAGTATTAACCTCAATGACAAACATACCTAAAGGGGTTGGGGCATCTGATGTCTGCTTCTTCTTCAAAGACTCCAGATAGACTTTACAATTTCGCTTCCAGTGGCTATTCTTGCCACAATAGAAGCAAGTTCCTTTCGATGCAGTCTCTTTGAGTTTCTTTTTGGCAATACTTCCTTTTGGTTTCTTATACCTTTTCTTCTTTAGGTTCTTTTTTCTTGAACTAGAAGAAGAAGAGTCCACCACTAACACTGGCTTGCTATCCTTCTTGATAATTTGCTCTGCTGTCTTAAGCAGATTGATCAACTCAGGGATTATCGTGGAGATTTGGTCTATCTAATAGTTCAACATAAACTGTGAATAACTATTAGACAATCCAACTAGAATTAAGTCAACACTTAATTCATAGTCCATAACAAAACTTAAGGTGGCCAACCTCTCAATATAACCATTCATCTTCAGTGCATACTGCATTGTAGATGTCCCCGAACATAACTTAGTCGTGAAAAGCAACCTCGAGGTATCGAACCTTTCAGACTGAGCTTGCTCATCAAAAAGCTCTCTAAGATGAAACACTTTGGCATTAGCATCTATAGACTCATGTTGCTTCTACAGCTCTGGTGATATAGAAGCTAGCATAATATAGACAGCCAAGTCACTATATTTGAGATGCTTATGATATGCTCTATTATCCTCATCAAAAGTATCAGCAGCAGGGGGATCAGGAAGTTGAACGTCTAGGACATAGCCTAGCTCCTTATATCTGAGAACAATTCTCAGATTTCTTAGCCAATTAAGAAAATTGGGTCCAGTTAATTTATTAGAATTCATAAGTGAACGCAAATTCACACTAGAAGACATCTTTAATCAACCTAAATGTGAAGAGAGAAAGAATGTTAGAATATAAATACATGTATGATCATAAGGACTTGCATGACATGTATATAACTCCCACTAGTTTCAAAGAATCCATAACCCTCACTACAAATCCAAGAAAAATTATGACAAAGTGTCCTAGTGGCTCAATATCTAACATTATTAAGAATGACATTGTCTTTACCCAAGAAGCCACCTTAGGTTAATCAATAGGTATCAGTCATATCAATTGCATCATAGATGCAACTATCGTCTAGTGCTATCAACTCATGATGTATACACACACATTAGGTTATCAACTCTTCATGCGCGTACATCTGATGTACGCTACCCAATTGTGCCTCTATCTATGTTGACCTTGAGTTTACTCAACAAATCAACGCTTCTAGTGAAAACCAACCCATTAATTAAAAAATCTTATTTCCATGGTTCGAACATATCTGTATAGAGCAGGCTTGGGTTTACCCAACAATCCTAACTCTAAAAGAACTCTAGTTCTCCCCATATTAATGGAAGGCGTTAGTTTTCATATTATGTGTGAAGGATTTCATACTCTGGTCTCATCTAAGTCGTATGATTATAGTCACAATGACTATATGATATGATTTAGGACGTTTCATCAATCACATTGAATCTATATCTATAACCATCCATCATCCCACCTAACTAACCCTAGTATGCATTCTTTAATACAACCATCTCACAAGGTTATCTTCTATAGGTTGTGACATGTTATGCATCTAAAGATTTGACGTTTGATTCAACTCTTGAAGCAAATTGCTTTCTAATGTTGACATTGGCTAATTTCTCAATCCATATGTTTTTAATTCCAATTCAAAATACCAATATACCAAGTGTAATACCCTCTACTTTGATGTACCAATTAAACACTTTAATTGTATCATGCTTGCCATAT
>JAOSBL010000002.1:11476655-11486828 GCA_027568915.1 Erythroxylum roraimae
AGTTAAAATCGGATAACACAATCAATTCCTAATGAGAGAAAGAAACAACAAAATAATTAAAATAATACTTAACCCGGATCGTTGACGTTGATTTTACCTCCGAACCGGCGTCGGAACGTCTAGCTCTTCATGGGTCTCTCTCGATAAATTGCTACAACTTCCATCTTAATCTCCAACCGAAAATCCCTAATATTTATCACTAATCACTGTAGCTGATGGGACGAATTAATTTCGTCCCATCTTAAATCCTTGCATCTGGACATGCTGCGTGATTGTTCCCTATTTTCTGTGCAAGCTCCAGCCTCCACCGTCCACGACAGCCTCACGAGCCGTAACCACCAAGCCAGCAGCAGCTCTCGGTCACGCCCCACGCAGCTGTCGCCTGGGTCACGCCTGTTGTGTTGATTGTTGCGTCTCCCGCCTGGAGCCTCCTTTGTTGATGATTTATTTTCTGTATTTAATGCTGCTCTCATGCGTGGATGCCCTGCGCCGCACTCTCCTCTTATTTGCGTCACATACGCTCCCCTTGCATTTTTTTTATTACATTAGGTATCCTGGCTTAGCCAGACTAATCCGAAGCCCCTACGACCCCACCCCAAGAGCAAAAGGAAATATTCCCCTTGCATTCTTGGACCAAAAGGTTGATTCCCAACCCTAAGGGCCCCCAGTCGCAGGCCCGACCACCGCTGGAGGAGTGAATCACGGTTTGATCTTGGGCAGCCCCCTAACAGAGCGGTCACTTCCTCCCGTTACCAGGAGTCGAACCTAAGACCTTGGACCAATTGACCCTGTTAGTTTCACCAAATTGTCATCTCGTTCGGTTTTGAGATAAACTTGGCTAATGATTGTATATACCATAAGTTCAGTAAAAGTAAGTACATTTTTCTAGTTTTATATGTCGATAACATGTTGCTTGCCACTAATGATATAGGCTTATTGCACGAAACTAAGAGATTTCTGTTAAAGAAATTTGAAATGAAAGATCTTGGTGATGCTTCTTTTGTTTTACTTTTAGGTATTTAGATACATCGAGAATGATCACAAAAGAGCTATATCGAAAAGGTACTTAAAAGGTTTGGCATGCATTATTATAAACCAGGTGATATCCCTGTGTCTAAGGGAGATTAGCTCAATTTAATTTAATTCTCCAAGAATGACTTTGAAGCTAAGGAAATGCAAAAGATTCCTTAAGCTTTGGATGTAGGAAGTCTAATGTATGTTCAGGTTTGTAGACGTCCGGATATTGCGTACATTGTTGGAATGCTATGGAGATATTTAAGTAACCCGGGATTGGATCACTGGAAGGCAGCCAAACGGGTTATGCAGTGCTTGCAGAGAACAAAAGATTATATGCTCACATACAAAAAAACGGATAAGCTGGAGGTCATTGGTTATTTTGATTTTGATTTTGCTGGATGCCAAGATAGTAGGAGATCCATTTCAGGTTATATCTACCTGCTTGTTGTAGGAGCTATTTCCTAGAAGAGTGCTAAGTAGACACTTATAGCTTTATCCACTATGGTAGCGGAGTTTATAGCATGTTATGAGGCATCCAACCACGGGATATGGCTGCGAAACTTTGTCATGGGGCTGCGCATTGTGTACTCTATTGAAAGACCACTTAAGTTATTTTGTGACAATAACTCAGCTGTGCTATATTCCAATAACAATAAGAGCTCGACAAAGTCAAAGCACATCGACATCAAGTTCCTATTTGTTAAAGAGAGAGTTCAGAGTGGACAGTTGCCTATACAACACATTAGATCAAACTCCATAATTACAAATCCGCTTACTAAAGGAGTGTTACCTAAGGTCTTTCATGAGTACACTACTCATATGGGTGTTGCATCTTTTCGAGATATATAGTTTCAATGGGACTTTGTATTGTAAATGCTTTTCAGATTAGACTTTTTTTCACTGTCATTTTAGAAACGATTTTTGGTTAATTTGTTCAAGGTTATTTTTAGCTTTAAGATATTTGGTTTATTTTATCTCTGAACTTATTTAAGATTGATCTCACTAAAGCATAAGGTTAAACCAGTTGGAAATAAGAATGCTAAGATCACACTACTTATAATTTCCATACTACATATCCATGCTTGATCCATGTCATTTGGTTATATCAGCATATGTGACCATTGATGAGTCTAGTTACGTTAAATGTAGCGAAAGTCACTTTTATCCTATATTGGTATGATTGATGGACTGGATTGTTTAGAGATGCATACAGTAATATAGCAAAATTCGAGTCTTATAAGGTTAATACACAATTTTAAGATAACACATATAGCCCAAGTGGGATATTGTAAGGATTTTTAATCAAACATGTGTGCTTATATGTGTATAATTGTATATAAAGGCTATTACATAAAGTTGAGCCCAATTAAATAAAGTGGTCTAATATGGCTATGGTATTTTGGACTTTATGGATCTATTTTAAGTGTGACTTTATATGTGTAGAGAACTTCTTTATAATTTCTAGTTTTATGATGAGTCAAACTAGAAATTAGATTAGACTTTTACTCTAATAAAAGTGATTATGCTCCCTAAATTAAATGTACGCACAATTCCTTCTAACATTTCCATCACCAGAGAGAAAATAGAGTTAAAGAAAAAAAGCTCTGAAAATGGCTACGTTTTAATTTGGAAGACAAATCACAAGACTTCAATGTAGATTTCACGATAGATTCAGGTATGCTTATGCTTTTATTTAATTCTTGATGATTTGATATGAACAGATACTTACATTAAGGGGATTAAAACTCAACATAAAGTGGGAAGGTGTTGTTTCTAGCAGAGCCGGGAGATGACCCTGAGCAAATGGAATTGCGGTGAATGGAGGTGGGAATTGTGTGGGGAGAGAGGGGATCTGAGTTGAGGCTATCAGGTTAGAGACAGGGAAGGAGCGGAATTCTGGAATTCACATCTGTTAAAGGGGAGGAAATGGGAGTGAGTTACGATTTCATTTCTAGAAAGAAAAGGAACCAGTCTTTTGATCCAGGCGAGAAGAAACCTGCCCTATATCGTTGGCTAAAAGAAGGAAAACTTATTTTGACTTCGTTGGTACGGAATAGAAGAGCTTTTACATAAAGGAACAGGCCGAACCGATTTCCACAAATAATTCGAAAACAATTGTACCAATTGAAACGATAAAAAATACATCTACCAAGATACAGTCCATGATGGTGCTTGGTAGATGATCTAAGAAGGTGCGATCCACAGAAAATTAGTTTTGAAGGTCCTTTTTATTGGTATCGTCAATCAAACATTGTACAAGAGTTCGATTACTCATATGATTTGCGTCAGGGATGGATCGTGCGTCTCAGTGATTGAAAAGTGTCTAAATAATGCAAAACTGGACACAGGCTTCAATTTCTAAGTTTATCATCTAGCACTGCTCAAATTTCATCAAATCCTTTTTTGGCACCCAGGCCTAACCAGACTCGGGACTATATTAATATTTGCAAACCTAGCTCTACCAGAAGTGATGAATGCTTTCATCCAACCTGAAGTGAAGGAAATCTTCGGGAAGAAAAAAAAAACCTGAAGTGAATGAAAACGACACTTTTATCAGACAATAACTTGGAAGGTTAAATAATGAGATGAAGATGTACACATAATGAGCAATTAGAGACTTCAAGTAGGAATTTTGGCCTTGGGACAAATTCTGGGACCGTCTTATATGTCTTGTCTGGATAGAAAAGTGCTCTGCCTTTGGGGATTAAAGGACGATATATGAATGATAAGAGATTATCAATTAACTAAAGGACTTAACTGCTAACATCAATAGGGGAATAACTGCATATTTTATAGAATGTACATCGTAACTACTGCAAAAGAATTCCCGCCATTCAACTTCCTCAGAAACTAGAAAAGATTATACTGAAACGAACAACTATAGCTTTCAAATAATCATGTTATCACTGACAATTAGAGGATGAATTTCATATAAAATTAACACAAAAAACAAGATAACATTCATCTGCCAATGTATAATGGTAGCAAATCAATGAATTCATCGGCAAAAGGTACTCATAAGAAGAAGCAAGCATAATGTCCAGATTGAACCATTATGAATTCATGAAGTTTAACAGTAATGTCAAGTCCATTATGACCATCCAGGTGATATAGATATATAACCACCAAAAATTAGAAGAAAAATAGAAGTCAAATTGTAAGGATTTTGATAGAATGGCAATGAGGAAGATTTAAATTCTGCCCCTTTACCAATATAAAGTTCAGTTATAACCACATATCAAAGGTTTTTCACCTAAGAAAAGATGCACTGAAGCATTAGCACCCCATTACTGCACAGTTGGACACAAAAGCACCTGCTCGCTCCTTGACTGCAAGAACATTCCATTCTGGTCCATCAGTGCTTCCATTCTGTGGATCCCAAGTGTGCAGCACGATAACTTCAACCTCAGGTCCTTTGTGTCCTCCAATCACGAGTAAGCTGCTCCCACATGATTTAAATGCTAATCCCCAGCCATTAGAAGAGTCAGCTCTAACCGGCAACCTCTTCACAACACCCCATGAGTTATTAGTCTTATCATATCTCTTGACCTCATTTGTTACTTGATCAGCAGCATAAAGTTGATTATTTACTACAGCAACTAGTGGGGGAGATCGCATAGCAGGATGGCCCACACTAGAAGCAGGGTACATGTTCTCTATCCTCCTCCATGACCTCGTCTCAAGATTGTATTCTTCACCACAAGTTAAACAATCTGTTGGGCTAGACATACCCCCAATTACATAAAACTTCCCATCCATAAAGAATCCTGAACACAGCTTACGCTGCATGTTCATATCTGGTAAGGTTTGCCAAGCACCCAACTCAGAATTGTAAAGCTCAGCAGACCTCAAGATACGTCCATTCTTGTCAGTTCCTCCAGCAACAATGGCAATTTCCCCAAGGCTGCTTGAACCAAACAAACATCGTGGTAAGTCCATCAAAGCACATCTAGACCAGCCACGAGTAAGCAAGCTGTACTTCCAAATAGCAAATCCAAACAACTCATGACCAAAAACAAGTAGCTCAGTCCCCACAGCAAGAGACTCTTTATCTGCATGACTAAAACAATCATCACATGGCATCCTCGGCAATTGCATCCATCTGTGTCTTACAGGATCAAATGCTTCCCAAGGCATTAAAATACAGGCCAAATAAACCCAGTGTTCAATTATCCCAAGCCGCCGTCTTATCTTATATATACACCCACTTCCAACTAAAGCTCTGAATTTTCTATTGACACAAGCCAGAGTAGGGTAATCTGATATGTAGCTCCAAGCCAAAATATCTAATGCTGTATCATCAGGAAGACCAGGAACAAGACTTTCATCTGGTGAATGTTGGTTATTACTCTCTCCACTTTGCACCACAGCTATAGATTTCTTACCATTTAGTCGTATCCGGTTCAAATCACAAGTACCCATGTCTCTTTCAAGCAAGCTTTTTCCAGTCACCTTCAGATTTTCATTCCCGGTTAAGGGAACAAAGGAAAAGAGATGCCCATTTCTCTGAAGAAATCCATTCTTCTTCTCAAAATTTTGTTCCTCAAGAAGATCTCGGAACACCATTATTGAATTTTAAGCCTCCGACTGAGCACAAGATAAGAAGAGGAGTTAATAGAATCCAAAAATAAGCCTTAGAATTAACCCAGAGCAGGACTTAGAATTAACCCAGAGCAGAATCGGTGGTACATTACGTATTTATTCTAAAATAAGAGAGTAGCTTGGCAGAGAGAGCCAATTATGTGATTGCTCAAACATTTGGTGCCAGTAAAACTTCATAAAACTAGGGGAAAAGTAAAACTAAAGCTAACTAAGACATCTTTAAGCAGCATCACCCAAAGACACACAAAATCAGAGAGTCATGCACAGAGCATATCCAACTGAATCGATTTCTCCAGCATCGATTCTCACGTCAAGCCACCAACCGATATTAAAACCCAAACAAATGGAACGATAATCAAATTGATGAAACTAAATGGAATATTCTTCTTCAACTACTAATCCTCCATCGGAACTGACAGTCTACAAACATGCAGTATAGTACAAATCCTCCTCCAAGAATAAAACCAAGCAAAGACAATTAACCCAAAGAAAAAGCATTGGAAAATCGAATCGACGAGATCTAACACAAACATCAACAATATTCAACTCCTCAGAAAAGCAGATTATAGCAATTCAAATCAAACCAATGAACCAAGCACTAACCTTTGATCGCACAACGCGAAACAATTCCTCCGTCTGAAGAAAAAAAGAAAGAAAAGAGATACAGCAAAAACACGGATACAGAAGTATTGCAGGAAAAATCGCCGCCTGTATAAGATCAAAGGGACTACATGTGAAGGAAATTGGTAGATATTCTCTAGCGAGAAAGAAGGAAAGGAGAGTACTTGGGAGGAGATGGTTATCTAAATGATGCGAGTGAGGGTGTATTTGTTCACTACATTACATCCGTTTTTCTAGTTCTTGATATCAAAACGCATCTTCCGTTACTTTCCTTTCCCTTTTTTTTTTTTAAAAAAACTCATTTTATCTTTATTCATATAATATTTAAACAATAGCGCCAAGTAAATTTTCCTTTTTCCAAAAAATCAATTAAAAACTATTTCCATTTCCTTCGTAACTATTTTCATTTATTCCTTCTTTTTCTTTCACTTGTAATAATTTTATTTCTCCATCGTTTGGCTGCTCTTGATTATTCTTCTTCCTGCTTTCTCCTTTTGACCAGTCAAAGGTTTAGTGAGGTGCACATGGACATGGTTCTTGGCTCATTTTTACCCCCTCGCCCCTCTTCATCAGTCAGTTGTTTCGTAAATACTACGCTTATGCTGATCTGATATTAAGTGCCTGTTTGGTTCAATTGATAGAGGGTGAATAATTATTATTTTTTACCGCAAAAATTATTTTAAAGAAAATTAAGTGTTCAGCTGTAAAATTTAAAAACACTTTTTCATAGAAATGACGTTTTTGGATGTTGAAATACAGCTTTTTGAGAAGCCCAAATTTGAAGCTTAAAAAAAACACTTTTTTAGGTAGATTTTTTAGATTAATTAATGAGTCTATTTTAAGTTCATTTTACCTTTATGTTTTACACATATTATCTCATTAGTATGTGGGTCTACCTAAAACAGCCCCTCTACTATGTAGGAGTAAGGCTACGTACTATCGGACCTTCCTAAACCTCGCTTCATTGCAGGATTTTCGGACTGGGTGATGATGATGATGATTCTCACAATACCCACAAACACATATTCACGTTTATTTTAAGATTTATGTAATATCATTTGACTTTTTATATGTTTTAATATTTTTTTTTTATATTAGTTTTACCTATATTATAATCCATATAAAAAGATTTGGTTAAATATATTTTTATTTATGTTTTATATGGTTTAAAATTATATAATAATTAATATATTGTGCTTTGCATATTGTTTAATATATTTTAAATAATACTTATATGCATAAATAATTTTTATTACAAAATAAAATATAGTTAAAAATTAAAAGTACTTTTCATTTTTATGTTGTCAAACAGTGTATTGTATGAAGTTCTTTCAAAACAACTCTTTTTTAAATGACAGCCAAACAGTCAACTGATTTCTTAGAAAAGCTCTACTAACAAAAGCTCTACTAACATAAGCCCATCCAAATAGGCACCAAAACGTCGACATTTTAATAAAACCAAACCTCTCGGCTTTACTCTCGTCTAAGCCAAGCCGATGCTCCCTCGTTCTTTTGATTTTGCTTCTTGTTTTACTTATTCGATCTTGCGCCTATTGTTCTCAACTCTTTCCATCCCCTTTTGTGTTAATTCATGGAATGTCTCCTTCCTAGGTTGAGGTATTGCCACATCCCACTATCATAGGGTACATACCCAAACTTTTAGGTACATAACTTATGATAATGGTATGTTAGAGCAGAAACAAATCCAACTTACACATGGTATCAACTAACATCATTTAAAAGTCAGCAAATTTTAAAATCATTCATACACCAAATTTACACTGTTTCCTTTAGATAAATATTTATATAACTTTATACAGGTTCTAATAAAAATTACAAAATACAAGATACGACACTCCTGGGGCCAGTTGACAGACCTCTGAACCATAACAAAATCCAAAGGGGTCTTTTAGTCCTGTCTAAAGCGCTAGGTCTCCTGTCTTGTACCTGAAAAGTTACGTTGCAATTTTTATGAGTTTTGCGAACTCAATGAGTGAACCACCATTGATGATTTCACCAGATCACATACACATAATACATATTTCACAGATACTCATTCAGATCATAAACACATTCCAGATGTTCACACAACATGGTATATCATAAGATCACACAGTTCACATTGCTAAACATAGCAAATAAATCACATCAATTTATCACTCATTCAGCTTTGTAAATCATTCAATAAATTGCAGTCTTATAATGTTATATGCATGAGACTCACATTCTTTTTTATTGATGTGACCGAGTGCCTATCACAAGCTTATACAAATACCGGCCCATAGGGCTCAGTCAAACAGAATCACGGAGCATAGCTCTACTTACAAAAACAGAAATCACGGAGCAAAGCTCTACGTGGAAGCGCTTCATACTGGCAACTCAAGTCACAACGCCTTTAATCTAAGCATGCATTTTATGAAATGCATCAAAACTGAATATGGCATATATGACAATCACATATGATGTTCAAACAAAACTCATAATCATCGGACCTAAGTCCGGCATTCAACTTTCGTTGAGAATTCACATGACATTCAGAATTTCATAGCAATCAAAGCCGCAATCAAAGCACTTCTAATACATTCCCGAATATTGATCTCCTCAGACAATTAAAGTCCGGAATTCATAAACAAATCGCAAACAGTTTAATAATATTGGAAGTTTAAACAAATCAAATTAAATCAATCCTAGAAAATTCATCTAGGTTGACTCACAGAACGCTCCAAGAAGCTATTGCCTGGATGGTCCGGCAATGTCCGACTGGCATCCGATGTGCTCCTCTATAACATATACAACACATTTACAAATATCACATTTTGCACAATTGAATACCTATTCCTTTATGCACATGTACTTAAATAAAATATGCACAATGCATTGTTCGATGACAATTCCGAGTATCTTATTGAAATTTTAATCATCAAATTGATCAAATATCAAAGCCCTCATTAATATCATTTGGTACTTATAATTTGGACCAAAATAAAACAATGTGAATTCAATTTCATAACCTAATTGACCACTTCAGATTTTCTACCCCCATGATTTCAGGTCAATTTTGCATAATTAATAATTAATCTGATAGGGTATATGACAAAATTAGGTAACACTTTCTTCTGAAAAATTGTTCAACCTTGTCTTTAGTTTCTAATGACTCCAAGATCATCCAATTTGATTCAGTATTTTATGAGTTATGCTCACAATACCACAGACTATGTATATTTGAATATTTGGCTAGTACGTGATCATACCCTTGAATTGTACAACTCATATCTTTCAGCTCAAATATCCAAAAATTACAAACTTTATACCAATTTAAAGCTAAGAGAATAAGCTACAACTTTGATGAAGACACCTCAGTCTAATTCGGCCTACATTAATACAGTTTATTCAATAACCACAGGACATGTTTCTGTCCCTGGTAGCGCTTCAGCTTAAGCTAAGACTCAGCTACATGCCAATTTTGAAAGTCTTAGAGATAGAATTAAAATTCAACTTCTTCAAGAAAGTTGTATACATATATCTCTAATTTAATCTGAATCAAGAATCAACTTATTTGGAAATTTACAGATCAAGTTATAATCAGAATACCGAAGCATGTTCAAGAAAATCCATTGATCTAAGTTTCAAATCATTTGGAGTTCGGATGAAAAAGTTATAGCCAAAAGACTTAGGGTTGTTCAATGAAATACTCTAGTTCATATCCCACACATATAAACCACACCTTTTCTCTCTCTAGCACGCAAACTTTGTTGGGACCCGATTTTGGAGATTGAATTGAAAAAGATTGATTGAATCAAAGAGAGAGGATTTAGTTTAGACCGAGATTGTCTTAGAGTTTTCCAACGCTAATTTGTTTCAAGTGCGCGTTTACGGATGTCGGACTGTGATTTAAGTTTGTTTGCGATCCTTCGATTCTTTTGGTTCTCCGCT
>JAOSBL010000002.1:11493030-11522945 GCA_027568915.1 Erythroxylum roraimae
CGCTTCGAGTTTCGCTTTTGTTTTTGCTTCCGCTTTATGACTTCGAATCCGATCTTTTGCTCCGTTCTTTTGCTTCGCGTGTTCGTTCCATTTTCCGTTTTTCGGTTGGGGTCCGGTTCCAAAATCGGGTCCCAACAAACTTCATCTTCTTCATCAAACCCAGTTTTTCTTCTTCACTGAGCTGCACTAACCCATCTGCTACATAAACCATTTTTTTTCTACTTCCATCACAATTAAACCCAACACGAATAAATCAAAAATCCAAAATTTTATACATACATAACAAAACTGCACTATTCACGTGAGCATATCCCATTTTTCTGCATCTTTCTTCCATCTTCATTCCATTTTTTTTTCCTTTTAATCCTTCTTCAAACACAACACCATACTACTCTATGTCCTCTTTAACTCTAACCTCACAAAAATCCATCACTAACTTTACCCAAACATTTATACATATATATAATAAAAACAGAGCATGTCCTATCTTTACTACATATATGTTTTTGCGTGTCAGTTAATATCCAACAACAACGACCTCATTTTAACATATAGTTTTCTTTCTTTCTTCTCTCATTTGAATCTTCCCATTTTCATTACAACTTGCTATCGAACTCATTCCGAAAACATTCACGCATATCAACAAGAAAAACAGAGCATGAACACCAACCATATACGTAATCTTTTAAACCATAATAGAAACACAAATTTCTTCACCAACTTGCATAATTTTCATATATCTCAATCCAGAATTCATTCAATACAGTGTGCAACAATTCCTAATTCTCACATCAATCATCTAAGTTATACAACACCGAAACCAAAATTTTCAACTCCATGCGTGAATAAAACAATCAACCAAGTATTTATGCATGTACAGTGAAATGAAAGAGGATGAATCATCATCTTTTTTCCAGAATTTTGCACTTTCTTAAGCACAACTTCATTGGTTCTTTTAGCTCCAACTCACCTCAACAATTTCTTACAACATCTGATTCCTCAAACATGCAAAAATAATAAATCCATATTCGGATCTCTCTCTCAAACCAGACAGAACATATATATGCCTCAATTTCCAAACCCAAGCATGCATGTATATATATTTACACCAGAATATACACATCATCAGAACTACTCACTTGATTCAGCTTTTAATTCCAGTAGTGAAATTGAAACCGAAGTACAGAGAGCATAACAATTTGTTTGGTGATGAAGAACAGTGAAGAACACACGTTACAGAGACACATTCCTAACGCAAAACATGATACTACGTGTATTCTTGTATGCCTAACACTTGTCATCACACATTCAAGCCATTTGCCTCATATATATGTTGCCACGTGTCATAATCTAATTGGTCCATAAATCATTTTCATTTTTTTAAATCACCAAAAATTTCTAAATACTCAAAATACACCAAAATGGCCAAAACACACCTTAATCACATTTAACAATTCAATTATACCAGAAAATGTCAATGAATACATGTATGATTATATGAATGTGCAAAAATGTGTATGTCACAAATATCTTATACATGACGTGTATTTTCCTAATTTCACATAAATTTCTCATAATTTACTATTCTAGTCCTAACATGGGTAACGAGATGTTACATGTATGCTCTTTACCAACAAAGCTTTGTAATTTTGTTCTCTCTCGACTACATCTAGGTATCTTCTATTTTTCATTTCTTTTGCAATCGGATGATATACTTCTCAAATTTGTTCAGTTTGCCCATGGTTAAACAAACAAATTGGTGTTGAAAACATGGGCAAATTTCACTTCCTTCGTTTGTTTAACCATGGGCAAATTTCACTTCCTTCGTTTGTTTAACCATGGGCAAATTTAACAAATTTGAATTAGTGTTGAAATTATATTGCTTCTTTCTCTAGCGTTTGCTCGAGCTATATATCGATATAAATTTCCTCTTCAATGATTTGTCGAACTCATAGCCTTATACTCCTGTTATGGTGTTACCTTTTGCACGCCTCTTGTGTAGTTGTAGTTTTATGAAGGTGTGCGACTCTTCTGGGGTTTGGATTTATGAAATGACAATGCATCATTTCTTGTCCAGTGAACGCTGAAACTGCCGGTGTAGTGCCCATAGAGTTTAGGCTGTTTTCTTGTAGATTCGTAGCTTAATTGTATGATGTAATAGCCAACTGTTACTTGTGTCTCTATGTGTTGTCGTGTTCCCAGATCTGCTTTACTTCTTTCTTATAAGTAACTGTTCTTCTTTTCGTTACTTTCTTCAACAACTCCATTAGCCATTTCTTGTGTTGTTCTGGAATTTATCAAGAGCTACTTTAGTCTCTTCTTTTTCCCCCTTGTTGGTTTGAACTAGTTTAATTAATCAGTATTTAGTAGGAAGTTTCTATGTTAATGAGTAATTTTCAATGGATGTGGCATTGCATTTTCTATGTTAGATGGGATCTGCAAAATTTCAGATTATGTGTGGCTGATTCTGTCTTGATTTATACATATGGGTATCTTCTGTTTTTCATTTCTTTAGCTGTCGGATGATATACTTCTCTAATTTTGTTAAAGCCTCGCATTTGTTTTTCATTGATGAGAATTTTTTAGAATAACTAGATCTTACTACAGAGGAGCAGCTGGAGCACTTCTGGTTTATGACATAACCAGGTCAGTTTATGTAAAAGTGTAGTTGATAAGTTAGATTGAAATCATAACTTGTAGAAGTGTTTCAGCCATTGTTTTAGAATAATTGTGGGAAATTTGAAACCATGCTATACTATCCACCTCTGCTCCTATTGGACATCTTGCTTTTGAATTATCGATAAACTTAGCGTGCACATATTATGATAGGTTGTGATTTTTTTAAAATTAAAGGTAATTCATTAACGATGGTAATGACATTAAAGCTCCCCTTGCGAAAATTTGGACTTGAGGCTAATATAGTAAGTTTAGTGTGACAACCATCTACGCTTTAATTTTCCTACCTTTTCACTAGAAGTGACAAATTAATCAGGGAAATGAGGAAATGTTCTACAAGCCCTTTTACTTGTCATGTGTTTGAATTGGAGTATAAGGATGGGAGGGAGAAGGTTGATATGATTAGATATTATGTTTCATTCTCAAACTTGACAATTTTATTGAAATTAAGGACATGTTCCATATTCCTCTCGGTTGCTATCTATAATATGTTGATGTTGACTCCTTTAACAGCTATATCAAATGCTTGAATTTATTATTGAATTCTAATGTAGCGTGGTGCTACCATGGCTCTTAGTCACTCACATCTAGAAGCATGTAAAATCATGTTTAGTGAGCTTTCTTCTCATATGGATGAGGTTTCTTTTGAAATTGAGGTTAATCCCAAGTGGAAGATGCAGATGTATCTTAAATTACTGAAATTTTCCTTTTTATTTCCAACAATGTGCTCATTGCTATATTAAGTTTGAGGCAGTGCACCTAATTGTGCTGACAAACTGCAGGGAAAGGTTTTGGGAGTAATGTATTGGTCTTACTCTTTATAGACAAGTTAATATACCAAAAGGGATTTCATGTTCACATAATAGGACAGGAAATTCAAGTGCATGATATCCATTTGACATCTTGAAAAAAATTGCATTTATAGAATAATAATATCATCAATCATTGATTGTCTGACGCAGATAGTGTGGCTTTTTTTTGTAAATGTATGCACCTCAATTTGATGTTAACGAATACATTTCAGTGAAACACGGAAATGCAGAATGAAGAAGTATTATTATGCTTCTGTTCGCCAACTGAAATTCCTGTATGGTTAACTGTTATCTTCTTCCCATATGCAGAGCATTTAAAATCTCTTGAAATAACAGAGCATTCATCAGTTAACACAATCTTTAAACAAACAACTCACTTTTGATTCACAAAGTTCTGGACATGTACTAGGTATCAAAGAAGGTTTAATGTGAAATTACAGAGACATCTTTCTCGGAATCTAATTATCTTACAGCTAACACTAACAGGTTCTACAATCTGATTAAAAGGTCATCCTTTTGCGGGCATGACAAGATGATGGTCAATAAGAGCAAATACCATGCAGCAAGGAAATCTAGACATTTGTGCCTAAAATCTTCTCCATCTAATCATTATTCCTTATAGATAATCTAGATGAAGGGCTCTCTAATCAGGCATACAGTGCGGTATGTGCAATGCATTTAAGCTCAACTTTAGGATCTGGTGTGTGAGGGCCATCTCCGGTTTATCATAAAATACTTCTATGCTAATGCACTGTTTTTTCATTGATCTCTCAAGTTTAGGGCTCTCACCTGGAGAGCCAACATTACCACGTGAGTCAGGAGTCAATGGTTCATGTTAAGATGAGAATGATTCATCAACAGAAAGGCTCTTAGCTGCAGTTCGTTCCTTAGAAGGAAACCTAATTTAAGGCATTTGAATAAGGTTCCTAATAAGGAAATGGTCTATACGATGCATTTGAATAAGGAAATCTAATTTAAGGCATTTAAATAAGGTTCCTAATTTAAGCTGTGTACTTATTGAATAAGATTCTTAATAAGGTAATTCCAACGACTCCTTTTAAACTGTGGATTAGAAGAAACCCAGCATTGTATGTTTGAAGTTGTTAGGCAGAAATTAGACATTAAAACCTATATGAAAGAAACTGAATGCAAGAATAATCAGCGGTTATTTCATTAGTTATCAAAAAAATTCTAAAAGATATATATTTTATTGTCCTAACCATATTATAAGAATTGTAAAAATCGGGAATGCCAAGTTCATTGAACATGGTCAGACTAATAGTAGTGAAACACCACGTATAGTGGATGTTTAAGAAATGGGAGTGGAAGTCCCTATGGATGTGTAATTCCTTATGACTTGTATACCTAGTCACGTTATTGTTCTACAAATTATTGAACTGCTTAATAATAATAAAGAATAATAAATTAATGAACCATTATTCATAATGAAATTGAACATGACATGAATGAACCTGTAGTAGAAGAATCACAACAAATAACATTAAAGATGTCTCAAAGAGAAAGAAGACTGACTATTTCTTATGACTATATGATATATTTACACGGGTCAAAAAAATGACCTTAGAATTAAAAATGACCCATTTACCTTTTCACAAGCCATGAATAGTAAAAATTTTGATAAGTAGTTAGATATCATAAAAGATGAGTTCAAATTTGTGAAACATTTAGTGACTGGGATCTTATGTAATTTCCATAAGGTTATAAGAGAATTGGTTGTAAATGGGTTTTTAAGACCAAATGTGATTCTCTTGGTAACCTAGAATGTTACAAGGCTAGACTAGCTGTTAAAAGATTTACTCAAAAAGATGACATTGATTATAAAGATACTTTTTCACCAGTCTCTAAAGAAGGATTCACTCATAATTATTATAGCTTTAGTGGCTTATTATGATTTAGAGTTCTACTAAATGGATATGAAAACTATCTTTCTGAACAGGAATTTAGAAGAAGAAGTCTATATGGATCAACCAATAGGGTTCATAAAGGCCGGAAAGGAACACATAGTGTGTAAACTGAAGAAGTCAATATACAAACTTAAATAAGCTTTCCGACAATGGTATCAATTCCTTTGGATTTAAGGAAAACACTATTGATTGGTATATATATTTAAAGGTCAATGGCTGTAAGCTTAATTTTCTGGTCCTGTATATTAATGTTGTCTTGCTTGCAGCTAATGATGTTGATCTATTAAGTGAGACTAAGAAATTTTTCTCTAGTCATTTTGAAATGAAAGATATGGGTGAGGTAAAATATGTGATAGGAATGGATATATTTCATGATAGATCACAAGGATTATTGGGTTTGTCTCAGAAGGAATATATTAATAAAGTTTTAGAAAGATTTGTAATGGACAAGTGTTTAACATTACCAGTTCTAATTTAGAAAATGGACAAGTTTAGCCTCATACAATGTCTGAAAATTGACTTAGAACAGAAACAAATGAAATTAATTCTATATGCATCTATAGTTGGGAGCCTAATGTATGCTCAGACATGTATGAGACCAAACATAAGTTTTCCAGTAAGGATGTTAGGGAAATACTAGAGTAATCTTTGTCTAGATTACCGAAAAATTACAAAGAAAGTTATGAGATATCTATAGGTAACTAAAGAACACTTCCTTACTTTTTAAGAGGTCTGATCACTTTGAGGTGGTTGGATACTCATATTTGGACTTTCTGGTTGTATAAATGCAAGAAAATCTACTTTTGGCTACATTTCTCTATTAGTTGGAGGAGCTATCTTATGGAAGAACACGGAGTAATATGCAATTGTTGCATCCACTATAGAGGTTAAGTTTAAGGCATGTTTTGAGGCTATGATTTTGACTAAATAGTTGTGGAACTTTATTTAGGGGATTGAGATTGTCGAAGGTAAAGCCAAGTCTCTAAAAAATTACTGCAATAATCCTGTAGCAATTTTCTTCATTAAGAACAACAAGTATTACGAAGGTGCTAATCGTATAGAACTGAAACACTTTGCCGTTAATGAGAGGTTTATAAATATAGATGTTAATTGAGCATATTAGTACTGATCTTACGTTAGCTGACCCTATAACAAATAAGTTATCGCCCAAAAAATTTTACGTTCATGTAAAGAATATGAGCATTAGTTGTACCGATGATTATTAAACGGTACTATTGTATTAGCTCTTATCACATATTTTGATATTATTTGTGCATTGATGAATATATTATTTATGAATTTTCTATATTCTTTATGTATTTGATTGCAATATTTTTTGTTGAAAACAAAACTGAATGGTACATCCCATTACATACTTCCCATTTATAATTATGATTAAGTAAAAGGGCTAATATAGTGGTATATAGAAGGGAATATGTTGATTTAATAATGTATAACAACCATGACTCTTATTAGCCTTATAATTGATTATGATTACTGATGATATTGGTGTATGTGAATGATGACTATTATACATCATGGTTGTTTGAATTATTGATCCAATAGATTGTATAAAGTTATATGAGTCAAGTGGGAGAATGTTAGAAATTAATCTTTTAAGTTATTTATGCATTAAAAAGACAATTAAGGGATTTAATAATTTAATAAATAAGCCTTTGAGCTTTTAACTCATTACAATGAGGAGTTTTGAACTAACTAATAGTTGTCAATATTTTTAAGTGTATTAGGATTATTTCTCTTCCTGATAAATTTTGTTATCTCACAAAAAAGTGAGAAAGAAAAATTGGGAAAGAGGCAAAGAAGGTAAGGAGTTTACATCTAAGAATCGTTTTTGCACTGTTGGCTAATAGAAAAATGTTTCAAAATTTCTTTCTTTTATTAATTTTTAAAATATGAATGAATATTTATGAGTTTCATAAATTTATAGATGCTGCTAATGTTTCATAAAATTATGCTTACAGTATTGCATAGTTTTTTATTCAATCGTCCTCCTTAATTTCAATTATATGCTTAAATTATTTATGGCTTGCTACAGTACCTATGAAGAACTTTTGTGCATGTTTATGAAAAACGTACCTGCAATGCAAAATGACTTTAGAATAAAACAAAAAACAAAAATGAGAATTAAGGGTAAGCCACTACAACCACGTGTTACAAGTTACCGGCGAGAGTTAACTGCTCACACGTGTCTCGTTCAGACACGTGTAACTACAATTAATCGCACTAGTCAACCAACAGGTTTCTGCACACGTGCGAGTGGCACGTTTGTGAATTGTAATTGCCTCACGCAGCTTTCGAAATGTAAAAGAAATTTACAGATAAAATCAAACAGAAACCTCTAAAAATCCATCCAAACACCTGACCTCCATTTAAAGTTGCAAAGATAAAAACAATCAGATTTGGTCCCTTATTTTCTCGGGAAAGTTTTGGGTTAAAGAAATGGAAAGAAAATTTAAGAGAGCGTAAGAAATATTTATTTTACGCGAGAGAGAAAATTCGGGAGAGAGAGAGAGATTTCCCAAGAAAAGAAAACATCTAGAGAGAGAAAACCCCTTCCACTAAAAACACAGACAGATGTTTAGAGGGAGAGAGGCAGTTTAAAGGTGTTTTGGAGCAGAAATATGATTCTGGGTTTCTTTTAAACTGGCAATTTCCAGTTCTGTTTAGATCATTAAATAGAGGCAGTAGAGAGAGAGAGAGAGATAAGAAAATATTACATTAAGTATGTTCGAATAGGCATATGTGTATGTGTATTTTGTTACCAGATCCTCTTGTACGATAAATTCATTAGCAGATGGTGTAAGCTGGGATTGTTAATTAGAGCACAAAATTTGGGGAATTTGTGGGTGATCAGCTTTGGGTAAGTAAGAGGGGATTTAGGGTTTCTGTTTTTTGTGGTTGAGGATTAAATTTTATCCGAAGGATATGGTGTTGGGTTGCCGTGGATTGTGTCGGTGGCGGCGGGGCTGGCCGCGGTGAAGCGAAGAGAGCAGCGCGGTGGAGCTGTACAATGCGCAGGAGGTGATTGTGGAAACAAAGGCATGCTATTAGGGTTTCATATTTTTCAGTTTGTTCTTCACTTGGGAGTTTAGGATGTGTTTGATTCACCGTCTAAATTTGATTTTTAATAAGTTAAAAATTTAAGCTGTGCCTTCAGTGACGGTTCTTGTTTGATTGCAATTTGGTGGTTATATCACTTTAAATCTGAAATCTTGTTACTGTTATTTTGGTTTAGAGGTGCTTTGTATGTGAGGTGTTTTCTCGTTTTTTTCTTTCTTTTTCGAAAGAGGTATTGACGTGTCTCTATGTGCTTTTTAGATCACACAAGTCTTGAAAGGAAGTTGCTATAAGAAAGGGCCAGTAGATCAAACTGAATCAGATATTGGGAAGAATATGGTGAGATAAAAGGGTAATTTACATTCTGTCATTCTTAGTTCTATGTTGTCTCTGTTGTTCCGGTGGATCATTTTTATTTATCTTTAGGCACTTAGTATAGTTTAATAATGAACCTGCTCTACTGTGGCTGGATATGTGACTTTAAAAGTTGCATGTAGAGTCTTTGAGATTGCCTCTCAATTGCTTACTTGGTTCATTTCAATAATATCTTGATGAATTTTGTATTTGCTTCAATCTAGCATAGGACAGCTTTTCTTTTCATTGAAGTTGCTTGAATAATGTCTTCTCAATCTGAAATTGATTTTTGTACTGCATACTTGAATGTTGTGTTTGTTTTCAAGCCGTGGATTAAAGTGGTCCAGTCTAATATGAGCTGGTTAATCTAATCATTTGCTCGATGAGGTTTACCTTTAATTCTGTTCTTGAAGTTATAGGGAATTAGTACCCGTTAATGCTATGTATTTAATTATATGTCCTTGCAGTTGCTCAAATAGCTTAATAAAGGTTGTTTCTTGGGTTCAAGAGAAGAATTCAAATATTCTACATTACTCAGGTAGGAACTGGAAACAAAGTTTTTCCAAATGTACTTACTAGACAATTCAATCTCACCTTTAAAATGAATGGCATAATAATTTGGTTGTGAGAAAGACAGTTTAGGAAGTCTAGAGTTTACATAATTCCAATGTTCGTCAAAATGCAAGTTTCCTCATAATCATTTTAAAGATTTTATGGTTAACAATCAATTGGAGTTGCTGCTACAACTAATATATGCAGTGCAAGATGTATGTAAGCGTGCTTAAGCAGGTGTATATATGGCAACATGATGTGTGTAGCACAGTGAAGGAGAAAAGGAGAGACAAAGAGGAGAGAGAACAAAAAGGGAGGAAAAAGTGGGGAAAGGAGAGTCACATGTTAGTCTTACAGGGATCGGACAAACAAAAGGGAGCAAAAGATTTCAATGGATTGTCCAGAACTGCAAGAAAAATGGTCAAACCAAGCATCTATAATAGTTTAAAGCATTTCATTTGATTGTTGGATGATTTTGATTTCAATCATGTTGCACAAATTATATCTAAGCTAACCTGGTGTAAGATTATTTACCTATAATATAATAAATCAACTAGTTAAGCATGAATTTTATGAAGGAGCTAGTGATAGGCAACTTTTAAAAATCTTTTAAAGTTTATTTACTTTATCGAAACAAATAAAAGGTTGGCATCAACTAAACAGTTTCTCATAGTTGGTTGCAAATGTGTTTAATGTGTTTTTCTCTGGTTGTAAATGTCTTGTATGCATCACTGATTTTTGTTAGTTATTGGTTTTGGTATATGAGAGCTTACATTCACTTCAAAGTTTTTGATACACATTTCTTACTTATGTGTTGCTATCTCTTATTTAGATACCATCACAAACTGAGAAAAGATTAGTCAAGCATTCCATGAAAAGGAAGATTCATAGTGGTGCAGAGTCTGGGACTTGTAACGTGTGCTCTGCTCCTTGTTCATCTTGTATGCATCGCAAGCAAGCCTGTATGGGATCAAAAGGTGATGAATATTCTGATGAAAGATGGCGCGCAACTGCAACAAGTCAGAATTCTGTTAATGAGGGTTCGCCTTGTCAAGACGGAACATGTGACAACTTACAGCATACCCCCAGTGAAGCAAGTAATATGCCTAGTTTTAATGCAAATCATGATTCCTTATCTGAGAATGCAGAAAGTAAAGCAACTGTAAGGTCTTCTGATATAGCTGATGCTTCAGTTGACTCCGAGAAACTTCCAAAGCTCTCTTCTATTGCAACTGTTGCTGAGAGTCAGCTTTTGTTGAAACCACTCCACCTTTCAGACCATAAAATTTCAGTGGCTAAGCATGAAGATGCTGAATATCTAGAAGGACAAAATGCCAATTTCCAGGGTGATAGAAAAGCCAATATTGTGGGTATTGCTAAGTTGGACCCACTGGAGATGGGTGATGTCAGTGCTGGTAGTAGCTTACCGAAGGTTCAGAATTTAGGTGGTCTATCTCCTCATGTGAAATCTGAAAGTACAATGGAGTATTCTAATCTGTCATTAACAAAAGGACAAGGATACTGTATTGGTAGTAACAATTGCTCGGCTGCACTCGAGAGCTCCGAGAAATGTGGTAAAAGTCCTGCTAGGGAGCCAAATAAAGTTTACCCAAAGACACAGGCAGAGATCAACAGCATGGACCAAACTGATGAAGGTCCTAGATGTTTTAATAAAATTGAGCAGAATGAAACGTTGGACAAGCCGGCAGTTAAGTTCCCTGACATGCTGGAGCCTCCTTTTCAATCTGTATCTGGGGATGAGAGTGATGACTCAGAAATTGTGGAACATGATGTAAGTAATGCACTCACTTACAGAGATAGTGTTTGCATGACTGTTAAGTTGAATTTGTGCAATTTTAGTATTCTTTTTTGGTGAGATTAGCTGCTTCTATTTTTTCAATATTTCTTGTTCATCACTTATTTGGAGAATCCTCTCATAAAAAGTCCAGACTTAAAAAGATTTGTGAACTCAAGAAATATTTCTAGCTCATATTGCTTTAGTTCCTTTGTAGATAGTAAGTGTTTTTCTTTTTACTATATGGTAACCTTGTATTTTTTTTTTCTTATATAGAGTTTTTATGGGAAGAAGGTGATGCCATTTTTTAGGGTAATGGGGGTGGATTGGTATTTCCCATGATTTATCTCGGGTGTTGATGTTGGGGCTTTTTTTTCAGTTCTTTTATTAATTAACACCTGAAATTTGCAGTAGACTTGGCTAATTCAATAAATTGGATAATTTTGATGATGGAAGTCCTTAAAGAGTTAATTGTGGTAATCGAGACAAAAAGTCCATTTGATTAGCGTTATTTAAGGAATGGTGGTTTATCATTGTAAGATTTTTCAGATTATGCTTTAGTTTTGTAGTCTGATTTTTGAGACTGAGGGCTGGGTCTTTGGGTGTATTGGGGATAATTGTAGTTCTGTCATTTTCCAGTGTTTGTTTCTCTTGGCCTTTCTTGTTTCTTAGGTAATAATCTCTCCTTAGTTTTCCTGTTGATCATCCTCTTCTTCTTTTGCTAAATTTTTTCTTTGCCTGAAAACAGGTTAAAGTGTGTGATATTTGTGGGGATGCAGGCCGTGAGGAACAGCTTGCCATATGCAGTCGCTGCAGTGATGGAGCAGAACACACGTAAGCCCATATATGTTTCTGTGGCTTTTGGTATCTTAGCTTGTTTGTGTAATCAGGATTCTCTAGTTGTAATTTCATACATGTCTTGACATGCTATTACACTTAATTTAGCTATTGCATGCGAGAAATGCTCCGAAAACTTCCTGAAGGAGATTGGCTGTGCGAAGAATGCAAGTTGACTGAGGAAACTGAAAACCAGAAGCTAGGTATAGCTTATATAGAATCTTTAAATACCATTTTCCTTTTTGGAAATTCTCCTTTGTTAAGTTGCAGACATATCTTATTTTTGAACTTGACTTCAAAACTCAGATGCTGAGGGGAAAAAGACAGACAAAGCAGTATCACGAAGCTCTGGCAAGAGGTGTGCAGTAGCTGCAGAGGTGAAATTTTGTTCAAAGAGGCAGGCGATTGAAACAAGTTCAGGATCCCCCAAACCCTCGATTGAAACAAGTTCAGGATCCCCCAAACCCTCTGGCCCCAACAGAATAGCTGCACTATCACGGGACACTTCATTCAAAAACTTAGAAAAAGTGAAAGTAAAACATTCACATTACACATCATCTGGTAATCAATTAAGTACAGATAGTTCAGAAATTGCTCGCTCTTGTTCTACCAATGCTCGTCTTCAATCTCCAAAAGGTAGGAAAAGAAGTTGGTTTGCTTTCTATTTTTGATTTCTTTTAGTTCACATTAGACGTAAAGTTTACTGAGCATTTCACACTATTGATGGAATTCTTGGTATCGTAAAGCACCGAAATTCCAGATTCCTTAACAAGATTTTTTTTTTGTTTATTAGCTCCTTGATCTATTTGCAGTGGAAAAATCTCTCAACAATAGAGAATAATATCTGGTTGATCAGATACTGTATACTGATGGGTGTTTGATTAAAAAGCTGCGATGACTATGTGACCATTGAAAAAATTATCAAAGTAAAAAGGTCCATTATATGCCTGATGTAAGTTAAATTAGCTTTGGTACCATGTGAAAGTAGAGGGAAGAATATATAGAATAGTTTAATCATCCGTTAAGTTAGTAGAGAGAAGAATATATAGAATAGTTTAATCATCTGTTAAATTAGCTTTGATACTATGTGAAAGTATAGAGAAGAATATATATAGAATAGTTTAATGTGGTTTGGTTGTGTACAAACAATCAGAGATCGTGAGGGTACTAAGTAGTGTACTTATTAGGCTTAGTCCATTCAATTATAATAATAGTGCTATACAATATTACATAAATTGGTTTGGTTGTGTACAAGATCATCATTGTATTAGGCTTAGTCCATTCATTTGTAATAACAGGGCAATACAATATTGCATAATAAATAATAAAATATTCCTAAGTAGTATCTAACTATTCCATTGTTAGCGTGTGCAAAATATTCTTTATTGGATACATAATCATATTATTATATTAAATATGAAATCTTTCTAATCTTCAATGCTCCTCCTTAAGCTAATAAGTAGATGGTTTTCATATCTAGCTTGCATATGAAGTTTTGAATATGTAAATACAGAATTTTGCAAATCGATAAAATAAAACATAAAACATAAAAAATATATTTACTTTCTTTTTTGGCTGTTTTTACTTCTTTCATTTTTTGACTATTCTCTCTTGTTTTTTTTGGGGTAAGCCCTAAATTCAAACACACACACACACACACACACACAAAACATAACTTGACAGTAAGGAAACAACATTATTTTGGAGGGACTTGCTGAGAGAGAACAGTGAAGGTGGTGTGATTGGAACAGGGACTGAGAGTAGAAAAGTGATATGTTGGAAAAGAAGAAAGGAGGAAAAACAAAACAAAAGTTAGAGAAAAAGGTAAGATAAGAATAGAGGTATTGATGCTCTCGATGGACTGTTGGAAGGAAATTTGTGGAAAGAAATAGAGGTCATGACGCTCCCAATAGGCTGTCAGAAGAAATTACAATATAGAACTAGTGGCACTCTCGATGGGCGGTCAAAAGGAAAGAAAAATGAAGAATGTAATAGAGATAAGGGCATTCCCAATGGGTTGTCAGAGGAAAAGATAGGGTAGAGGTAACAATTCTCTCAGTAGGCTGTCTGAAAGAAAGATCTGAAAGAAAGACTGAACAGAGATAAATGCACTCTTAATAAGCTGTAGGAAGGAAGAACAATGGCTCTAAAGAAGAAGAAACCAAGAATTTTAGGTTCCTTGGATAGGTACTTGGTTCTAAAGAAGAGATTAGAGGTTAGGGTCCCATAATTGTTAATTGGTTCTGATACCATATTGAATTTGGTGCTATGTGAAAGTAGAGATGAAAGCGAGGTAAAAGAGTGAGAGGGGAGAAGAGAATGTATAATTTTTACAGTGGTTCGGCTGGGAAGCCTACTTTTATGGACAAAAAGATAACTAGTGTACTACCATATTGAATTTGGTGCTATGTGAAAGTAGAGATGAAAGCGAGGTAAATGAGTGAGAGGGGAGAAGAGAATGTAAAATTTTTACAGTGGTTTGGCTGGGAAGCCTACTTTTATGGACAAAAAGATAACTAGTGTACTAAGGTGTGTTATTCATTAGCCTATCTGTTTATAAAATACAATAGTACCGATTAGAGTTCTATATTGATAATTAATCCCCAACTATTATATTTTAGGGATGCAATATTCATATATTAGATACATAACAATATTTTTATACTAAAAAAATTGTCATGATTTTGAACTGTAATTAAAATCCATACGTACATGTTTGTATTTGTATTTGTATTTCTTATTCTGGTGTCCTCATAACTGAAGTGATTTTTGAGATCCTTTATTGTCTCTATACAGGCACTTTGTTGAAATCTAATTCATTCAATGCCTTGAGCTCCAAACCAAAAGTGAAACTGGCGGATGAAGTTCCCTCAAAGCACAAGGGCATGGGAGAAAGTTCATCTCTAGATGTGAAGGAGGAGCCTGTTAGGATGATAAGCAAATCAACATCATTTAGATCAGTGAACTCCAGCCGTTTGAATGCCGCCGAAACAAAGGTCAAAATGCTTTCTCCTAAGTTTTCCCATAATCAAGATGTACAGGGACCAAGACAAAAACGTAATGCATTTGAGAGAAAAAATTTGTCAAAATTGGATCGACCTTTAGTTAGTTCAGTGATAAGAAGTTCTGTGGTTGCAACCCCCAAGGTTGATCCCAAAACTACACATCGTGGTGAAAGTGCCGTATCTTCTTCCAGCAACAATCGAGAGATAAAGGCTGTGCAATCAGATGTTAAAATGGGTTCTTTACTGAGGTCAACCAGTTGTATTTCTCGAAAAGGAGCGGATGTTCTTGTTAGTTCTGGTATGCTTGCCCATATATTTCTGCTGTTTCTTTTCTTTTTCTTGTCAGTTTCTTTTGGGATTGATTATGGTCTTTGTATTTTATTGTAGCTCGAGCATCACCTAGTGTAGCTGTTTGTGGTGCTTCAGCTGAGCAAAAGTTAAACCATGTTGCCCCTAAGGATGAGCTATCGTCTAGTTCTTCTTGGACATCTGACAGACCATCCAATAATGGTATTGAGAACTTGCAAGATTGCTTGGATAGGCCATGTGAGGCATTGAACCAGGGTGAGAAAACTAGGGAAGGTGCTGTTAATCGTTTGAAGTCCACTGAGACAACTGGTCAGAAGAATATTATCTGTCAAAAATGTAAAGAAAGAGGTCACACAACAGAACATTGCACTATTATTATTCCTCAGGATACTGATGCAGATATATCTACTGCAAGAAACTTTAAGGTGGAGATGGGGAAAGGTAATAAGTTGAAAGCTGCAATTGAGGCTGCTATGCTTAAGAAGCCTGGCATATATGGAAAGAGAAAAGGAAGTGAACAATCTGACGTGTTGTCCTCTTCAAATTTTGATTTGAGTTGTGATACAACTTCTTATGATCAGTTTTCGAAAATGAAGAGTATGATTTCCAATGATCGTATCATTGAGGGCCAAATGAATTATGGGACTTGTTCTTCTGGCTTTTACAAGCAAAATTGTAACAGTGATAAGCAGCTTAATTTGCAGTTAGGTGATGTTATTCCTTCTGTTGCAACATCCAGTCATGCTTCAGGAGGAAACTTTGTCCTCGGGAAGATGTCATCCATTCCAGAGGATGAGTATATCTGGCAGTAAGTTTTTCTTTTACTCTCTCTAGTATCTAGTAAGTTTTGGTCAAGATTGAGCACATGCAGCTAACAGTGAATTAGCTTTCATCCTTCTCTACTTTGTATTTCACTTTTCTATCCTCCAGATGCTCCGACTACAGAAATAGAAGAACTAGTTTTAAGTGTTTAGAGTCACATTTGTGTTTTATAAAAATTTCTGTATATTTGAAAACTTTTCTATAATATCCCAGTGGGAGCTTTGTTATAAAAAGACTAAAAAGCATATTGTACAACAAACGTTTACTTGGATCATATCTATTCTTCCTCCCAACTATTGGCTTTAGTTGAATCCTTTGAGAGAATAAGATGTATATATGTTCTTTTGGGAAATTTTTAATGGTACAGTAACGGAAGGAGAAAAATTGTAATGAGAGTTCTGAAATAGGAAATCAGTATAAGAGTATTTCAAATAATTTTAAAATCTTATTACAATTGCATATATGAACCACAATTTGAATCTGGATGTAACTAGATTCTATTTACACATCAGTAAATTTGGATTATTAATTTCTTTTGTATTTGGATACAGAACTTAAAGAAAGAGAAAATTATTTGATTGCACTTCGATATTAATTATTATGTTGGTGGTATTTATATTTAATCAGAATTACACTCTTCTTAGATATGCTCTAGAAGGGCATGACTAGCTCGAGTGCTTCACCATCAAGTTTGAGGTTTAGTAGTTTCTCCTTTGAGGGTAAATCAGGATATCTATGGTCAAGAGTAAATAGTAAGTTACTCTAGATTTGGATTACGGACTTGAAATTGATACAAGGCAATGACATAAAGGACTTCTCCCTCGTAGCAAAAATCTCTTAGCACTAAGAATGATATAGCACTTATATAATAAAATAATTTTAATGTGAATTTTTTTACTATATAGATTTTAATTTTCTACATTTGTCCGTGTTCTTCATAGTTATATGTCCAGTATGTGTTTTTATAATCCTTGGCAGAGATTTTGACATATGAGTACTGAAGCATATCTGTGTATTTTTTTATCTGCATTGCATTTAAACTAAGGTTAAATCTTTCATCAATTTGCATCTTTTAAGCAGACTTCCCAAGATGTTGTTCTGGCTAAGCTTCTGTAACTATGTAGGGGCACATTTGATGTGTATGAAGGTGGGAAATCTGTAGATGTTTACGGAGGGATTCAAGCACATTTGTCAACTAGTGCATCGCCTAAAATTCCTGCAGTGGTGAATAAGTTTTCCCATAAAATTAGCTTTGAGGAAGTATCTTGCTCGAGCATGTGGCCAAAACAGTTTCATGATAATGGTGCAAAAGAGGAGAATATTGCTCTTTACTTCTTTGCAAAGGATCTTGGATGGTAAAGTGTACCATATCCTTAACTTCTACTTTATCGTAGAGGGTTGTCTTTTTGACACATCTCTCCTTTACCTTCATTTATTTATCTGGTCTCTTGCAGTTATGAGAAGAGCTATAAAGGTTTGTTGGAAAAAATGATAAAAAATGATTTGGCCCTTAAAGGATCTTTTGATGGCGTTGAACTCTTGATATTTCCATCGACCCAACTTTCAGAGAGTTCTCAGCGTAAGAATCTGCTGCACAATCTGTCACTGTTCTAATTGTTGGTCTTTTTATTATTCAACTACTGAAAAGGATCTTATGGGATAAGGTTTGCAGGGCCTTAATTAATTTTCTACTGGATTCCCATGACTTTTTTAAGATCGTAGTGCATGCTTGCTACTGATGAAATCTGCTATCCAAATTTATTGGCTCTATTTTTGGTGACATTAACCTGTGACCAAATAAAGTTTTCTGAAGTTAAATTAACGAGCTTTGATTTTGGACTTCTCCAAATATTATGCAATGTTATCTCTCATTTGTTCTGTTGTTGCTTTATCATGTTTGCTTTGGGATTTTTTTTAGTGTCTTCATTGCTTTCACAGTTCTAAAATCAGTGAGCCTATGCCCTTTGAGTTCTGTAAACTGATGATCTTTTGCCAAGTTTTGGGCTTGTTTCTTTTTTGAAGTTAGATTGCATGCTGAAATACTTTTATATAATGATGATTAAAGTTGAATAATATCTGATTGCACGTGCACTTTTTAAGGAATTATTTGTCACATAATCAGTATTGCTCTGATATATATTATAAAGGCTATAACCCTGAGATACTTTTGCTTCTTCTTTGTTTTTCCAGATTGATTTTTATTCTTTAAATTCTCGTCTCACATGGGATGTTGTCCTTTACTTGGGAATGCTGTGGTGGTTCCATGCCATCTGGGTTTTTCTTGTGTTAATGACTATAAACCGATCAGAGATTTTACTTACAGTGTTGTGTAGTTGCTGATGATTTCTTCATGCAAGTTGACATACTTGTGTAGCAAAATATGGCGTATACTTCAAATTCTTGGAATATTTATATTTTGCTAAGCAGTGGTGGAATATTCTAGTATAGCAAATAACCTCAACAATTTTGTGATTATTTTCTGTAGGTTGGAACATGCTACATTTCATGTGGGGAGTATTTAGGGGCAAGAGATCAAATTGTTCAGAATCCTTAAAGAAGGCGGCAGTAACTAGTTTGAATGCCCCCCCTGCAAGCTTACCTTTGCATGAGAATTCATTGACATTAAAACATACAGATAAGGAAATGTCTGTATGTGACGGTGCTCACAATGTAACTCTTGCATCTTCTGTTACTCCTGACAAGACTTGTGTTCCATTAGAGGTGAATGATAATAAACTGTCTAGTTTTTACGCATACTTAAAGAAGCAAGATACCAGAATTGATCCCAAATCCATATCAAGAGTTATGAGAAGTTCACCATTGTGCCAAGAAAATAGATACACCTGTCATGCTGAGGTAGTGTAGAACTTTTTGTAAATCACATACACCATAATGCTATTTTTATGTTGTGAAGTTCAAGAACTGGCTGGCAGAGAACAAGTAAATCAGAAATGTCCATTTACAAGGAGAGAGAGAGAGAAGGGTTGTTGGAAGTAAAAATTGGTTTTATTTTGTCTGAGTGGAAAAAACTGGGGGTAATTAAAACTGGGATCAATTGGCAATAGGGTTTGTATACTTGAACTTCAACTAGGATCACAGCATTGTACTAAAACCTTAGGTCAAATGTATATGGTTGGTGTTTTATTTTGAGTGATGGGAATAGGTCCAGGTTTGAGTATGTGGTTTTAGCTATACATCCAGTTTCTTCTGTACTTTAACAGGTAAATGAAATGCATCAGTAGAGTGACCATGAGCTTTTGCAGCTTATGTATTTCGTAGTGTATGTTAGCTATGGAGCAAATGTTGGCTGTTTGGCTTGACAATATACTTCCGAAGATGTTTGATAACACTTATAGTTATGGATGTCCTTATGATATGAAGGGATCCATCAGAAAATGGGGCCTGAGCGATGAACCACTCGGAATTTTGTCGAAATATATGATGGCGATCTATGTAATCCTGTAGTTTGCGTTGGATCTTCTCTTTATATACAACCTATTACCATCTCATAGTGAACAACCCTGAGTCTTTTGCTCAGGTTTTATTGATGTATTCTCTGGTGGCCTTTCTATTAATAGTTTTCAAGTTTTGTGCGTACCATATTTATGGGATGCATGTGCAGATATTCATGTGATATGGCATTGATTTAATATGCTACGTAGTAGTTCATGAAATTTCTAGTACATGATCCAATAAAAGTGTTAAACATTTTTCTGTTCTCCCTCTTTCTTTTTGCTTTTGATTATGCTTCGTGTTGTCTTGGTTTAATGTAAATGTGCAACCCTTAAGGTCAACTGCCTTCGCGGAGCACATGATTCTTACCATTTTGTGTCTTCAGGAAGAAATGACTCTTCAGGAGCGCCTACTGGAAACCAACTTAAAGGCCTCTTCAACTTCTGGAGCCAGTGGTACTTCTAATGGTGGCCAGGAGACTCAAGTACTGGGAGATGCTTCATGTGCCAGGGGAAGCATTTCATCTTTTGATAGTTTTCAGGCTACTGATAAAAATTTACATGTGGGAGGATGTGCCCGTGAGGAGGAAATGATGGATATTAACAATACTGATCAAGACAAATGTAAAGATGAAGCGGACCTGAATGAAAGCAATGTTAACAAGGACTTTGAAGCGCCCATGGATAGAGACTCAACTATCAAACGGCTTAACAGTTGGCAGTCAAATAGTAAGAAACGTCCATATTTGGATCTTTCGAAGACAGCTCACCAGATTTCTGATAGAACAAGTAAGAAGATGCCATGGAGTAAGGTAGATGGGATGTTTGCAGACGGAGAAATTAGTAGCAAGAAAGCAAAGACTGATGTCCAGTATCCTGATTTGACAGACGAAAATCACCCTCATGGAAATTTTGATTCGCAGCTATCTAATTTGGGTTCTAGCTCCTCAGTTGAGGAGAAGATACATGTCAAAACATCAGATGAGGAGGTTATTCTCGAGGGCTTTGAAGCTGCTGAAAGGTACTTCTTTCCCGTGGACTCACATCATGTAGACGATTTTTGGGTGGGTGGAAAGTCCATGTCTCAGAAAGAATACTCATCAAAGGATGGGGCTCGAGCTCATGATGGGACTCCAAATCTTGAACTAGCGTTAGGGGCTGATACAAAATCCCCAAATAAAGGAATCCTACCTTTCTTTGTTGGAGTTGTAGAGGAAAATAATAACCTGAACAAGCCTCCAGAAAAGGTGGAAGATAAGGAAGAGGAGGATGGTGTGTCCGCTTCCCTCTCCCTATCACTTTCCTTCCCCTTCCCTGAGAAGGAAAAAAGTGTGAAACCCGTTCCAAAGACTGAGCTTATTCCTGAAAGTCACTGTGTGAATACTTCTCTGCTCCTGTTTGGGAGCTATTCGGATAAATAATTCCGTGGTGATTCTCATAGTATCTATAGTGCTATGGACCACATGGCTGTGGTAGTTGACATCATCATGCTCCATGATCTTCCATGGGCTTTATACAGAAACCTAATTTCTCATCTGTTCATAATCCACACAGGAGTTGCTAATAATTTTACCTACTCCTTTAGCTCTTATGTTTCTGGGTGCATATTTACGGCTGCTTGTATATAAAGAGGATCTAAGCCGTTTCGCATTTTAAAATGCTACTATATTTGCAACAAATTTGTTGAGCTTGATGAGCATAGTTCTTTTGATCGTTTTCTCTCATGTTGGAATATCTATGAAGCTGTATGTTAAATTATGATTTTCATATAACTATAGGTGCGGTCTTCATACTTGGACTATATTCATTGCCAGGAAAATTCAATGAGAGATGGTGACTGTGATGTTGGAAAGCAGTACTAAATTAGAATAAAAGGCTTTTGCTTTCCTTTTGAAGTACACTGATCCCTGGAAACATATTGTAGAGTAATGCCGTTCTGATGCTGGTCTTGCTTTCAAGGACTACTGTCTCTGTCTGTATAACAACATGAAGCGGTAAAGCATTTGTAGCCAAAGTGGAGTGATGTCAAGATTATGTGACGTTGTGTATGAGCTGGAGCTCTAATGGTAGTTGTAAGTAATGGCTGCATCTCTAGTCCCTCCAGATTTTGCACTTTCTGATTGAGGGCATGAAAATTCCAACAGACGAAAGCCATTGGATTTATGTATCTTGAATGTTGCTTCATATTCTTGATTTTATCATATTTTCCTGGTTCTACATAACTGGCTCTATTTCTATATCCTAAGGCAACCTTCACCTCCTCTTCAGATGAAGCGCCTTGACTTCCTGAATTCTTTTCTTCTGATTTAGTTTATCAAACTACCAAGTACCAGTCGACCAACCAAGGAAGGGAAAAGAATATATATTATTTTATCAATTTTCGCATCTAAATAGTTTGGCTTGCTAATTAGTTAGGTTACTAATAAGCCTTTTCCAGGTTTGAGCAAATCAGATTAGACCCACATGGTTCATTTGGGTTGGAAAAATTTCTTTTCATCAACTTCAATTTTATTCATAATCCATCCATTCCACGCTAGTTATGGAAAAAATACACGTGTTACTAGTATAGACAAGTATATGATTTTTTTTAAAATTTAAACAAATATTATGGAAATGAAAGAAAAGAAAATTGAGGACGTTTCGTTATTGCAACTTTTTCGTGCATAGATAATCTAATTGAAATTTTTAAATATTTGCATGGGAGAAAAAAATTAAACGTTAGATTGGAAGTTACCCGAAGGCGGAGGATCCATAGCTATGCCATGAATCATGATCCCATCCCATCGTTTCTGTGCTGCTTTGTTTTCTCCGTATGGTACTTTTCATCCTTACCAAATTACCCCTTTTGTCTATCTATCTTACAGAAGCGCCACTATAGGCTGTCGTCTGCTATTTAATTCTCATGAGAAGAATCACGCCAGTAAAATGGAAAAGGGGTAAAGGAGTTAATTTCTGTAAGAGTCAAGGATACACTCGGAAATGTAGCTTAAAAGGACATTTCGAAATTGAAACCCATTCCAGATATAAGGCTCGTCGCTGCTGCCACCAACCGTTTCTCTTTCTTTTCTTTTTTCTTTCATTGTCTCTCTCAATATCTCTCTGTTTATCTCTGCTGCCATGGCTACCTGTGTTTCAATCTCAGGTATTCTCAACCTCTGTTCCTTATTTTACTCTTTCTTTTGAAATTGGACTTTTAGGTGTGTTGATGTTTGGTCACTGAAAATGCTGAGCTTCCGAAGATTTTGTATTACAATTTTACTTTTTTTTTTGTTTTATTTACTTGCTTTTGTTCGTTTGTACATTTATGTGATGTTTGTTAGAGTTTTCTTTGCTCCTTTCTGTGCTCAATTCAAGAGATTTACGTGAACGATGTATAAATTTGATTGATAACTAAAGAAGAATCTTCCAGAATAAGAAGTGAGTATCTATCAAATGTTTCTCTTTTGCTTATTACTGATGGGACAAATTTTCATACTTTTAAGTTTTTGTTTTGATATATATTATTGAATCAATTAGGTAACAGATGGTCACAGTCAAAAGGAATAACATGTTTGCTAATTGCTATTCGTTCCTTTAAGAGTTATGTTTTTAATTGGTTGTAGGTGGATCTTATCTTGGAGCACCTGAGCTTACCTCATCCAGGTCTAATTTGTTTGCAAAAACACCAAAACTGGCAGTTCAGAGGAACTCAAAAGCAGTGAGAACCAACCGCAGTTTTTCAGTTTGTGCACACTACAAGTATGCATTCTTCACTTTTGTCATGTGAAAGGCATACAAAGTTAAGAGCTTAGAAGCCCTAGGAGTTTGATATGACCTATGTTAATGCTTGATGGTTTTTCTGTTTCTATTTTAGGTTCCCCATTAACCTCCTCATTGTAATGTTCTGCTTTTTGCTTTCTTGTTGATATGCCACTTGAAAGGACAAAAACAATGAATAGCACCTAAGTTCCTTCACATTTGAGATATATATGTTCCTCTTCTCCTTTATTTTCTCATCTTGTTTCCTTTCTATGAACTGTAATATTTCTTTTGGTTCCTTAGTAGACTAAAAACTCCTTGAGATTCTCAAAAATGGGACTTAATTTTTACCGAGACGTGCAATTATCTTGGTTATTGTGGAAATTATAATTAAAGTCTACCTTGGTAGGCTTTTTTATTGTCCATGTATGTAAAGGCTGAATGTAGATTTTGCTACTTTGATTTCGGTTTCTATTTTATTTGGTTCTCTAGGTGCTTATTGTCATCCTGGATCATCGATACAGTTACGGTAGATTGTGGATTTGGCGTTTTTCCATTTTCATATTTTTGATGCGCCGTGATTATATAATCTGGCTATGGATTAATTGCATGCTCATATTTTGTCAGGTAGAAGATTTTAAAGATAGCTTTTGATTCCTTTGATGGGCTTAGTTGGCATCCGTTGTAATTGAGAAATTGCTCTCCAATGGAACCTATTTACTGCTCTTATTCACTGTGTGCTTATGGGATATCATGAGTCTACATGAATGTCGTACATCACTTTATTTGAAATAGCGATGATGGGAATCTTCTTTTATATGATTGATGGATATTTCAAATTTCTACATCCAAATATTTCTCTGTAGGAACTTTTCTGAATTGCGACTTAAAAATTTCCTCCTCTTTAGCTCAGTCAGTGTTGTGGCATCCTGGAGTGCATCTTTTTGGCCTATCTTGGTTCATCTTTTTATTGTTGATTAGGCGATTTTTCCACAAAGTTTTCTTTTATATCATCAAGTATCTTATCACTTCACAAGCTTCTATAATTCTTTTACAAGTTTATTCAACTCTTGAAAATAAATAGGTTATATGCAGGCCTATCTTCAATATTCGGGTAATTGAAGAACTGCTGGAGGAATCTGGGTTTTATCTGATTTCGTTTGACTTCATTTCTGGATTTCCTTTTTGGCAAATTCTTTTTCAGTTCAAGGACAGTTTCTGATGCTGGAATAACTTCTTAACATAAAAGGTTTTGTGAATACTTGATTTGAATTGGGATTAAGGCCAATTGTGTGTTTGGGAAGAGCTTAAATCACTTATTCTTCAGTATTGCTTACTTGAATACAACTTTCATTTGTTCCATGTTTGCATTATGTCCTATAATAATCTAGATAGGTAAAGACCTATCTCTCAATGTTTTCATGAAATATAGTTCTTTAATAGCCTTTTCCAGAAGAATTGTAATTAGGAGCTATGCTTCCTCATCTCGCAGAAACCTTACGCTTAGGCACTCTGTTGGCTTATCTTATTTGAACCAAGGCCGCTCTGCTTTCTATGGAAGTTTATATGATAATGCACTTTCTAAAAATAATGATGCATTTTCTAAAAATAACTAGGGTTCTCTCAAATGCAGTGATGGCAGCAGGGGTGGGGCTGGTGATTTTGTTGCTGGTTTTCTTTTAGGAGGTGCAATATGCGGAACCTTAGCATATGTTTTTGCTCCTCAGGTTTCTAATTTGTTACCTTAACTTTTAGTTATTCCTGTAAATGTCTAGATACTCCACGGGAAAGTTGAAAGGCTAAAAGTTGACTTGATAATTGTATTAGTTAAATAAATGGTGTGACATTTGACTGATTCATGCATATGTCCCATTTAGTTGCGTTGTTTTTTTATTGGCCAGACATGTCTTGCCGTGCTCTACTTGTGTATTTGTGACAAGGAACATAGTTTTATAAATAGAGTTGGTCATTCTTTCTGAACAAATACAATGCTATTGGACAATACTTTTTACCTTTCTTTTAATACAATGCTATTGGACAATACTTTTTACCTTTCTTTTAATATGTCTATTGACCAACCTAATGGTCATCTGTCTCCTGTCTCAGCCCCGGGGAACAGACGGTCTATGTTTTGGTAAATGATGCGCAGAGCCCTTCATTAGCTAATCATTTAGAGTATTGTTTTGTTGTGAACTGCTTTCTAAATATATCTGGATCTTTTGTTATCTCCTTACGTTCATGAGCCATTATTAATGATTTATTGTGCTCGAAGAGAAGTTGGTCATACAAGCATCATGCATTTTGCTGTTGTTGTGTGAACTGTGGAGTCAATGGAATTTTCCATTCTGTCACTTGTGTTTTGGAAAAGGTTTATAGTTTTCTGTGCATGTGTTTAACTAATAGGTTACTGCATTGGCTGATTCTCCCCCTTCTCCTTTACACTTCCTCTCGCAGATTAGAAGATCCCTACTAAATGAAGATGAATATGGGTTTCGGAGGGCTAAGCGACCAATCTATTATGATGAAGGTTTGGAGGTAATAAGCTTTCTATTTACTCTGGATTGATCCAGTTAGAATTCGCTTTACATAAATACAATCTATAACTCTTTTCTTTACTTGGAAGCAGAAAACCAGGCAAACCTTGAATGCCAAAATCAGTCAACTGAATTCTGCTATTGACAATGTCTCTTCACGGTTGAGAGGTGGCAATAGTTCCCCTCCTGCTCCTATCGAGACTGATCCTGAGGTGGAAGCTACCATGTAAAGATTGTGTGTGTACATCATTTCATGCATGTAGTTGTGTGGCCTATAATGGTTGGAGGTTGCCTTTTGATTTCAGTTCAGAATATAGTTAGGTTATTCAAACCCTGTGCTGCCAACTTCTTATAACCTCTAACTACTGTTCCCCATTTGAATCTTTTTTTGGGAGCTAGTCTGAAAATTTTAAGTACAAAAGCCTATGTGATTTCGCCGTAAGATGACACGGCACCATATTATTGATAACGAGCCTCATTTCATCATCTAGATCCCACAACCCTATGATGATTGCTTGTACATTCTGAAATTTGTTGGAATAATATAAACATCAGAAAAGTACTCAATTAGGTCAAATTTGAGATGCACATCAAAGTTCTTTCCCGACCTAGTAACCTGGTAGATAGGGTTGGAACTAAAGTTTCTTAAAGCTTACTATTGGTAGGGATGATATTTTGGCATATTTTGACTTGACTTAAGTTGATTTAAAATTAGTAGTCCGAATTTTAATCAACTAGATTTTAAATTGGGAAGATTAATTTGATCTGGTTCAAATGGGGTCCTAAAGATTTTGAGTTAAAGTAACATTATTTGACCTGAACCCTGAGCAAGTTGCTTGTATCAAATTCTACTTGGGCCCGGAGCAAGATGCTCGAACCAAATTCTGCTTGATTAGCGTTGTCTGTTGTGCAAACACGCAAAGATTCTAGAAGCCTGTAATGGAAAATGAGATTAAGTTCGAAATGTGTCATTTGGAAGGATGGGAGGGATTGCTAACTGGTAAGTTGAATGCATCTTTTACCAACTTCTTTCGGATGATTTCATTAATAATTAATCAATCCACAAGATACTGTGTGATGCTGCCAAAACTAAACAGTCTCTTCCTTATTTAATCTATTAAAACTTTGTATAGTTAAAGGTTATTGACCCACAAAATTAGGGTTTAAATTATAAAAATTAATCTACAAATTAAATTTTGATTGAAAATTAAGTTCATAAAATTTTTGAACCATGTTTAAATTATAAAAATTAAAATTGAGAGATATTTTTCTTCCTTTTCTCAGTGTCAACTATTTCTCTTGCACCAATCCTTCCTCTTGACTAAGTTATAGGTGCTCATATTCCCTTAGTTCTGCTCTCATCTTCCTCTCTATCTCTTCTAGTTAAGGCTTTCATTATTTCTCCCTATTCATTATAACTCTTTTTCTTTTGTGCATTTTTCCTTTTCTAGTAGTGGTCTCCCTTTCAATTTTTTCGCTCCTAGTAAAGTTGTTTTTTCTTACGAATTCTAGTATGAGTTCTTCTAGTTTCGTAACACCTTCCATAGCAAAACAATCTCTATCACCTCCTCTTTCCTCAATTAAAATGTTCTCTATCCTCATCAAGCAAACCACCAACTAATCTTATCTTTCCTCCCCTAAAAACTCATATATTTGTAGCTCATTTTTTAGAGCATATTAAAGCTACATTACCCTTTGACACATATTGAAAAATTATTCAATAGTTGAAAGACAATGCTATTTAAAGATTTTGTCTTGATGATGATAGGCTATTAATTCTAAAGAGCAACCCTGTAACTCCCACATACCCCTTGGAAGGATATAAGAATACCACACAAAACAGTACAAACAAATCAAGGCATACGAAAACTTCCAGTAAACAATTCAGGCAAACATACATTAAATTACATAGTACTTAACAGAAACTCGCTGAAAAATCCAAACCAAACTGAAGCATCGTTGTTACAAACTTACAAACAAATTCACATATACATATCAGATACAAGCCCAAAAGTCAAACAAAAAATTTATATTATTTTCAAAACAACACTCAAACTCCATTGGCCATTGCGATTGTCTTGTCCTAGTCTTTATAAACGTCGCTCAGAACCTACACAGGGCAAATCCACCGTGCTAAGCATATAGCTTAGTGAGTAATAACTAAACTATGCATAATTTGACAGTTAATCATACTGAATCAGGTTATATCACAAGCAGATATTTAAATTTCAGAACAGTTGCATAGTTAACAGAACTGAGTATCAAAGAAGGTACAATCCCTTCAGTTCAAAAACATCATTTTGATTATTTCAAAATCCAACATATATTAGAATACACAATCAAATGGCTGCTAATCCGTCAACAGAAGTAGGTAACGGGACTTATACAGAAGATACCATAATTGATATCATATCATATAAGAGACTTACATCTCAATAACAGAACACACCGAAGTGTCAGACACCGAAGTGTCACAGAAGCAGCTGAAACTCTTTTAGGCATGCCTATTTACCCACAGCTAGGACCCAACAGTTAAAAAAAAACAAGGTCATTTTAGACATTTCATGTGTAAAGCAAATAGTCAATTACATTTACATGCAAGTAGCACTTCCAATGATATAAACATGCATCAAACGCCTTGGACAATCATTGTCCCGAATTTAGAACACAATCAGCATAAATCAAATTCAACAAGTAGAACAAAGTAAGATGTGTCCGTCTACGATTACTCACAAAAGCTCCCTGTTTGCTTATTGCCTCAAAGTCCTTGCAAAATATCTGGAATCGGTTGCTCTAAGGGTTCCTCTAAAATATTCGATACAAACATATATTACTATTGTGCACAATTCTGAATTCAATTATGCTCATTCATGTATACTGAATATGTATGATGCATGTTTATGTCAAAAATCCAAGTTTTTTTTTTATCCTTAATCTTATCACATTATCGATCATGTGAAGTCATACTAAATCCCTCAATTCAGATTTATTTCACAATCCACCTTCGGGTCCTCTTTGCTCAATTATTCTCATCAGAAAGGTGAGGTAATTAGGTAATACTTCCTTCTAGAAAGTTTCCCCTCTTTGTCTTAGGTTTCTAATGATACCAAGTTCATCCAATTTAGTTTAGTATTCAATGAGTTATGCTCAAAATACTACAGAATGTGTACATTTGAAATTTTTATCTAATGCATGATCATACCTCCAAGTTGTACACCTTATAACTCTCAATTTCAATATTTAAAAATTACAAACTTTATACCAATTTAAAGCTAAGATAATAAGCTACAACTTTGGTGAAGACACCTCAGTCTAATTCGGTCTACATCAACACAGTTTGTTCAAAAACCATAGGATATGATTTCTATCCTTGGTAGTGCTGCAGCCTAAGGCAAGACTCAATTTCATGCCAAATTTTGAAAATCTTAGAGACAGAATTAAAATTCGACTTCTTCAAAAAAGTTGTAGAAATATGTCTCTAGTTTAATCTAAATTAAGAACCAACTCATTTGGATATCCACAGTTCAAGTTATAATCGAAATACCAAAGTAAGTTCAATGAAAACATTTCATTTATCATAATCCAGCATACTTCATCATTTTCTTCCAGCTTTTCCCCAAAACAAACTTTGGATCAATGTTACATGGTCATTTTGACAATGAAAATGAAGGATTTAGGCCAAACATTCTTCTAAACATTTGTTCCTTTATATCTTAAGTTTCTACTGACACTAATGTTACGCAATTTGGTTCAGTAGTTTGAAAATTATCCCCAAATGACTATAGACTATTCACAAACAGTGACAGATTCCAGATACTCATCTTCAAGCCAACTTTTGACACACTTAGTGACAGAAATCAAATTTGACGCCTTCATAAAAGTTGTAGATATAAGTTTCCGGTTTAATCTGAATTTAAATTCATCCAATTTGGATGCCTACAGGGCAAGTTATGGCTAAAATACCAAAACCTATCCAGTAGAACTACTCATCCGAACCAGTTTCCAGCATGTATCAAACCTCAATTC
>JAOSBL010000002.1:11547968-11578557 GCA_027568915.1 Erythroxylum roraimae
TCAAAGTTAATGGATACTTCAAGCATAAATTAGTCTTTCCTGATAAGCAATTTTCACATTCTTGACACTCTCCTATGAATGTTGGAATCACCATGTCTCCTTCTTTTACCTCTTTTACTTCATCACCAACGCTCTCCACCACCCTATAGACGGACCCGTAATTAAGTAATTGATAATCTCGAACTAATTAGAAAAAGCCTCATAATGATACGTTGGCATTAGTAATTGATATAGAGGCACATACCCCACACCTTCATGGCCTAGTACTCGAGGAAAAATTGGCTGAAAAATGTTAAACAAGAATCAAACCTCGCCCCACCAAAGGATTAGAATTAAGAAATTAATTGTTATGTTACACAAGGGCAGAGAACTAACAAGTGGGAAGCCCTTAGTGCATAAGATGTCAGAGCTACACACACTAGCGTATAGCATCTTAACTCGAATTTCGGATGACTTTGGTGGCTCTACTTGTATGTCTTCTGCTTTCAGTGGCTCCTCCGGTCCCCAGCATACTGCAGCTGATAGGCATAGCAAATCAATAAGCTTGTTAATTGGAAACAAGACCTGAAAAGGTTGTAGCTGTGATTATGGACTTCCAGTTAGTTCAGTTGTGGCTATATTTGCCAACCAAAACAGAGCAAAGTAGCGTACCTTTGCATGTTAAAACTTGAAAGCTCCTCTGTGACATTGGTTCAGACGTGGCTGTAGTACAAGGGCTTCCACTTTGTTACTGAAGTCTTGAGTGCAGATTGTAGAATATCCTCCACTCGTATATATAGCTGTGCAGGCAGTCAGCGGGAGAAAAAGAAATTTATTTGTTTAGTGGAAGAAGATAAAATTGGGATACTTATATTTAACAATATGCTCACTTGATAAGTAACTATATTATCTTAAAATTTTTATCAACCTCTCTCATAGTACTTCTCCTAAAAAATAATGAAAATTTTAATTAATTTTTAAACAATATATAATTATTAATATATAAAAATTTCTAATAATCATCAAATAATAAATATGATATAAAAATATTATAACAATAATCTAAACTTAAATGAAAGAATAAAAAGTTTTAATGTTTTCTTCAATGGTGAAGATATAAATAGTATTTATAAATGCAAGGGAAAATTTCGAAAATTATTGCAAAGTACATGAATAATTATTGATTTTATTTTATAATAGAGAATAATTATGATAGTATTTGAAATTCTTGACGATAGTATTTTAAGCCACATTTTCACTATATATATATATATATATATGGAGAATAGTTATGATAGCATTACCATAATTACATATGTTTTCAATAAATATGATAGATTTTTTATACATACATATTAAAATATTTTTATATCATGCTTTATTTTTATAAACTTGCAAAAGTACGTGGACTATCATTTATAACACATGCATCTTTTGAATAATAATACACTAAAAATCAAAAATATTTTGATATATATGAACTTATTTTCACATCTAATATATATGTATATATATAACATTTTATTTAAATATTTATAACTATTAAATATTTATAAATTAATTTTAAATTTTAAAATCAAAATTATTTTGTGATAAATTATCAAATTTTAGAATAGCTAAAATACTTTCAGAGTTAAGAGTATTTTAATCTAAAATAAATGTGTAATTTTAATATTGTAGATACTTGGAGTGCATATATTGTATAATAACTAATTTTTATTAATAATTAATTTTTTTAATTTTATAAATAGATATTTATTATATTAAAAATTTAAAATAATTATTTTAATATATATTTTAAAATTAGAGTTATTTTCACCATAATTTGTCATATGCCAATTTATGATGAATCTAACTCTACTATTTTTATATAAAAATTATCTTTACCAAGCAACTTTAGCTTTAGATTAATGATCATCATCAATACTGTTGTTAATTGTACTTGATTGTTGAGAATATTTTGTTCCCCTATTCTTAAGGCTTCTATACTATATCAACTGTTTTCATCATATGAGTTCGACTTTAAATTATTAAACTATTGGTTTATGCTTTTCAACTAATTAATTACTTGTATTTTTGTAACATAGTTAGTTAACGATAGTCTTTATCTTATAATTAATTGAATTATAAGATATTGTCAATAATTAGATAAATATACTTTATAAATGAAATTATGATAGAATTATAATTATAATATTCATACGATATTTATATATTATCTCTAAAGATTACTATTTATTAATTTATTAAAATAGACATTAATAATCTAAAACGTGTTATATTTCTTTCTTATAAAAAATGTAGTTGATCTTATAAAATAAAGTATACAATTATTTAAACAAATATTTGGATACTTGTTAAAAAACAAATTTATTTAATTGACCCAATGTAAGAATTCATCGCAGATGTATTGCAATAATGATTCCAACAAAGTAACGAAGTAAGAAATTAGAAAGAAATAAGACTCGGATCAACAAAGGAAGCAATTTAAAGCACCACAATCAGTCCCCTGGTAACCAACGAGGAGTTAGTAACAAATACAAAGCTTTATAGAAGAATCAAGGAGTGCTTACCTCTTAACCAAACTGAAAGCGATTTTTCGTGCCGAAGAGTTTATTTTGAATAATCTGCGAATTTATAGACAATTAAGTTATTTCAATAATAATAACTGATATCCAATATAAGCGTATTTTAAAATATAATAGGTCATACACAAAGAATAATTTAGGCGAGAAAAGATAAATTAATCAAGTTAAAATTTAATATAAAACTTGAGAATCTTTATGAGCAAATATAAGATATTTACTAATAAAGACCAATATTAGATCTTATTTGAGCCTAATTACTATTTAGTTATAATTCTAATTAAAATTTAAATAACCTTATAAATTATAATTCAATTCAATTACTAAAACATTCAGGCTTTGTTACAAACTGGTACAAGTTTACAAGAGCTAGCATAAATAGCATATCTTTCTCAATATTAGTTCTCTCAAATTGTTTGTATAGATATTGTTAAGGCTCGATACTTTCATAGTTAAAGTTATTTCTGATATCCTATTTTAAAAATCGGTTTCACTAAAGTGTTGTTGAAAGAAAAATTAAACTTCATTATAAAATACTATTTATGATTTATATCGTGTTATTTATCACATCATATAATGAAATAGATCTTGTTTTTGAAAAATCATGAAAGTTTTTTATTTTCTTATGCTGCATAAGTGATAAGATCACATGATATATTAACATTAATATCATAGATAGATTGAAATAGAAAATTATGAATATGAGTTTGATGAATGATGATTCATAAAGTGGGCCTTAGGTTCACATTAGCTAAAGATTGTATGGGAGTTAGCTTGATAAGAATGAAATTATTTGTGAGAAAATAATTCTAAAAATTTACAAGTGAATTTATTTCACATAGAAAAGGAATTAAGGAAGAAGTAAATTATATACAAAGATAATATTCATAATTTATTGTTCTAAGATTTTGGATTAAAATATACTTTTTTCTAATTGTATAAGAAATTACTTGAATTTGGTCTAACTTTCCTTGAAGTCTACTTAAAACTAGTCAAAAACATCATCAATTACTGAATATTTTTTATCATTAGTTAAATAATTTTATTAATATTTTTTAATTTGTCATTTTTTCAGTTTTCTACTTATGCTAGCATACACTAAAATTTATATTACTTTATGATAAATCAGATTTTGAGATTTGCTTTGTGGTTAGAGTATTTTTATAAATTCCTTAATCTTAAATAAAATTAATTTTGAATATATATTTTCTACTTTATAAGCCTAAAAAGATTTGGTAACTTAATACTTGGAGTTCCATTAAAATATGAGTTTAATCTAATGTTAAAACGAAAGTGAAATTTGAAGGCTTCATGAGTTGAACCGACGAATCTGTCAAGTTCCATAGTAGATCGAAATTACAAAATTTGAATTAGCTGCCGAATTTATATTTTATGTTCTTATCATATCATGCATTGAATGCGACCGCAGATTTATTATAAAAGAAATTAAAATTTTATAAGTTAAACGTTCGATATCATTTAGGTCCATCAGTCACATCAACTTTTATTTAATTTCATTTAATAAATCTGAAATTTTTTGAAAATAAATAAATAAATCTAAATTTTAGAAGTTAAACCATTAGATCCATCAGTCACGTCAATGGCAAGGACCTTATAACCACTATGAATGCACATGGAAAATTTTCTTTTTCTGAAAATAGAAGATGATCCACATGTACACAGCTGTGGCCGGAATAATTCAAAACTTGATGAGGACCTTGACGCATTCCTGCTGCGTGGCAAGTTGCAAAGCTTTACCCATCTCCTCCAGTGAAACCTCATGAGTCAGAAGTTCCCTGAAAATCAAAAGTCTGGCAATTAACGACAAATTTATGCAGTCTCATTTTGGCACCGTACCCCTCCCCACGTCTCAATTCCGGTAATCCCTTAACGAAACATGTTAAACGGCCGAGCGCCACTTAATTGCAGTGTGCTTTTTTATTACTGTAATTATATTCGTAATTACCTATAATTTTACGATTACAGCCTGACTCACAATTTACAATTTAGAATATTGATCATGTTTATTTCAACTTATTATTAGCTTAGCATAAATAAAGATGTACATTTAAATGTATTCTTTTTAGTAAAGATTACTTTTATTAAGTCTAAATAGATCAGTGTTGATGTTTTAATTATAGTTTAAAATAGAACTAAAAGAAAAGGAGAATTTAGGTCTTTTGGATGCCAAAGATGAATGTACCTTGTTGCATTTGTCAAAACTAAAAGGGACATAATTTTGTAACTTAAACATAATTCTCTTCCTTTCCTATCAAAAACATGGAATGCAGTAGTTAATGATTTGCAACCAAAAGTTAAATTAAAACCAATTCCTGATATCAAAAACAAACCATTAGTCTCACCTCAAGCCAAGATCCTTCAAGCGGCCGCAGCTGCAGCTAAATGGAAGACAACTCTGGTGGGGTTCTTTCTAGATAAAAGACCTCCTTTCTCCTTAATCAAAGCTTGGTCTGAAAAAATATGGGAAAAGTGTGAATTAAAGAATGTTTATATCATTGAAGAAGACTACTTCCTCTTTAAGTTCAGAGACACGAAAGGGATGACAACATTATTAGAATCTACCCCTAGCACTGGAGAGGCAAACCTATTTTCTTAAAAAGACTGTCACCAGGTATGACACTTGATAAAAATGCACAGAAATCTATTCCTATCCGGCCTTGTATATATAATATTCCACTAGAATATTGGACTACAATAGGAATGAGTTACCTGGCCAGTGCAATTGATAATCCTCTAAGACTTGAACCAAAACTATGAGAAGGATTGGTTTTGTAAAAATCTACATAAAAGTGGACAGGAATGCGGAGTCCCTCAGGTTCTAACTATTCAGAAGCTAGGACAATATGGAGAAATGGAAACAACTATTATTTCCATATCTTACCCTTAGAACCCAGATCATCTAAAAGAAGAAAAGATTTGGAAGCCCAAAGCAATCCCCTCTATAACCAAAAAAGGAAATCCACCTCTCATTCTTATCCCCTTAAACCCTGATTTCCCTACCCCCTACACCCTAAAGAAACTTAACCCTCCTTCTCAACTAAGCCAGATGCCACAACCACAAAACCTAACCATCAATGACAGTTAACCGGTCTACTCTAGCATCTGAACGAACTTCTCACCCAAACATTAACCAGTCTACTCTAGCATCTGAACTAACTTCTCACCCAAACATCCCCCTTAACACTTAAAATAATGACCTCCCCAAAACGAAAGACAACCTAATACCTTAATCAACAACAATTCGAATCATTTCCAAAAAAACAGTCTGGCCAGTTTATCCACATAGAGATCTACTCAACTTTATTAAAAGACAAGCTGCACATCACCTTTATATATGTAGCAAATTATGCATTTCAAAGGAAGAAACAATGGGAGGATATAGATGAGATGGGAAAAACAATCAAAGAACCATAGATAGTCTTAAGTGACTTCAACTACATTATGTATTTCCCATGGAGTTGAAGGTCCAAGTAATATAATAGGCAAAATGGATAAAGACCTTAAAGACTGCCTAAGTAACTTAGGTTTATTAGATCTTATTATCAGGGGAAATCTCTTCTTTTGGAATAACAACCAAGAAAATGGACACTTCATAAGGAAGCAATTGGACGGATATGTGGTAAACTCATATTAGATATTGAAATTCCCAAACTCAATAGCCTAGTTCAACAATTATAGATTTTGACACCATACACCATTGGAAATCAACATGGAAAAGCAGAAAAGGCAATTAAAAACTCCATTCAGATGCTTTAATCATCTAATTGAATTAGATAAATTTGAAGATATCATCAAAACAAGCCTTAACACTCCAATTAAAGGATATGAAGCTTACAAATTGATTTCCAGATTGAAGATTATTAAGGGTGAACTTAAAAGGATTTAAAAACATAAGTATAAGTTTGGAAACTGAGAGAAAAAGAAAAATCAGTCCTTAACCAAGACCTCTCTATACTTAAAACGCACAATTCTATCCTTAAATAAAAGGCCATGATTAATTGGATCAAGGAGAGAGACACCAACTCTGTAGTTTTCTTTATATCTATCTGAAGTATAAGAAACAAAAACAAAATCTCAAGGATCCTAGATTAATTAGGTACCCCTGTCTTTGACCAAGATTAACTAAAACATCTAGCCTTCCTTCATTTCCATTCCTCTATAGGGTCTAAATCCCCTTCTTCAAGTTCTTTTGAACTCCTGTTGAAATTCATCTGCCATTCCCTATCCTAAGACCGCTTAGACTCTCTTCTTGCCCCTATAACCAATTTTGAGATTAAAGGCACCCGTTTTAGCTTTAATACTATCAAATCTCCACGACCTAACAACTTCAATGCTTTTTTTTACAAAAATCTTGGCATCTCTTAGAACCTCACACTTGTAGAATGATAAAGGAATTCTTAAACTCTGGTCTCATTCTCAAAGAACTCAATAAGATTTTCCTCTGTCTTATTCCCAAAAAACCAAATCCCTCCACTTTCCAAGGCTTTAGACTTATCTCTTGCTGTAACATCTCATACAAAACTATCTCAAAGATCCTCTCGCTGAGGCTCAAACATCTAATTAACTCTCTAATCCATTTTTCTCAAATTTTTTTTATTGCAGGTAGGAGCATCAAGGATAACTTACTAGTAGCACAGGAAGTATTCAAGGATTATCATTTAAATAAAAATATCAAAAGTTGTACCATAAAGATTGATTTCATTAAAGCTTTTAATAATTTCAACTGGTTGGATTCCCCTCCCAAGTTCTTCAAATTGATCCACCAATGTATATCTACTCTAACCTACTGTGTTCTAGTTATTAAAGAAGTAACAACCTACTTCAAAGGTGCTAAAGGTATCAGTCAAGGTGATCTTATCTCTCCGTGTCTTTTTGCAATAGCAATTGAAGCCCTCACAAGGTTGTTAAACTATAAAATAAATAAAAACAGATCCTTCAAATTCCATTAAAAGTCCAAAAAAATTTATCAACCTATCATTTGCGGATGATCTTTTGTTATTTAGTAAAGTTGATGACAAATATGTACAACCACTACTTGATGGATTAAATGTATTTACAGGTGTTTTTGTTCTAGCTATAAATAAGGCAAATAGTTAAAATTTTATCTCTAAAAACTTTGACTACATCACTCAGTCTCTTTCCCAAATTTCAAGCTAATAATTATCAATAACTTCCCTTAAATACTTGGGAGTACCAATCTCAATCTCAAGACTCTCCTACCAAGATTGTAAACCTCTTTTTGATTAAATCATAGGAAAAACCTCAAGTTGGAGTTCTAAAAAGCTTTCCTATGTGGGGTAGAATTTAGTTGATACAATTTATTCAGTTGTTTTCCCTAATTCTTCAATTTTTGATGCATTCAGTGTAGAACAGAGTTTGTTTTTATTGTTGGTTCTTAAGATTAATAACACAATCCTATTAATCTACTCCCATAACAAGTGTTGTGATGTGGGTTAGATATCTCTGTGCTCCTCTATCACTTTCTTTATATGAGGTACCTCTGTTATTAGATATGGCTATACTCTCTCCTACTCCTTAGCTCTAGCTTCTCTCTCTCTCCACCAAAATATAAGCTCCATTAAGCTTCATAACTAACCTCATGTACCTCATTATATCTAGGTTGATGATACCAATATGATAACATATGATCAACATTGGAAGAATATCAAATCTACCTAGGTTCTTTGATATCTTAATCAATTAAGTACCTTCATAGAGGATTCCATTTGTCCTAATTTCTATTTATTCTAAATGTTTGGCAAAATAGTAACTTAAGTTACAAAGTCACTAATATACTAGGCAACATAAATAAAACATATTAATAAGAGATACCAATATATTTCTTTCCCTTCTCTTAACAATTTTACATGAAATGACCCTTTACAAATATCTAAGGATAGTAGAACGAAAATAGGTACTCTCTTCGATTGGTCATAAATGCTCATTTCCCCAAAGTTGAGCTCTAAAATTCCTCAATGACATAGTTATTGAGCTTATTGGGAAATTTGACTAAGGTATTGGGAAATTTGACCAAGGCATTCCTATCTTTTCACTCTGTATACTCGGGTATATAAAACTTGCATTACGCTTTAAAATCGTTAAATGATATTTTCATTTGGTTTCCATCTACCCTAAACTTTATCGTGTATCTCATATATAATTTTTCACTCTAATTTGCCTTAAAAGTGGTAAGAATCTTGAGGGCAAGCTCCCTATATGAATATTCAATAATATTAAAGAACATGTTCTACCCAAATGTTTGATAGAGCTCCTTACTTTTAAAGCTAATCCTATTGTCTCCAATGTAATCTAATTTATACTACTATTTAATTTAAAAGGAAAAATTTTAAATAGGCATATCTCTTTGAAGGTGAGCATTGTATGCTTATTTGAACCCATTTCTCATAGTTTTTACTCAACTAGTTGATGTGACTTGAATGGTTCTAACCTTCACTTTCTTACTTGTAAATGGTTGTGAACTTATTTTTCTAGTTAGATTGAGTGTATAGAAGAAAAATAAGCAAGGAATAAGCTGAAATATAGAAATCCCAAAAATGGTTTTGGTGCTTTAAATTATAAGAAATCTAGATTTTGATATTGAAAAATTTGTGAATATTAATGAAAACTGATGGAAATTGTCAAAATTCTAGTGGGTTTGGCTAGAAAACTTGATCAGGATAGTGAGTGTTTGAAAAAATTGAGAGAAACTAAGAGAAAATTAAAGAGGGAGAAGAAACTAAGAGTCCGACGTGACCTTCTATACTTTAAAATTTTAGCGATGTGGTCCATCACACAGTCATGGTGTAGACTATAGAGACTAGGTAGTAAAATTTTAGGACACATTTTGGGTCATGAACATAGCTTAGAATATATTGGCTCTTGAGAAAAGTTTTCTACATGTTCTAGAACACTATAAACCATAAATCCTCCTATCTTCAACTGCCTAAATTAAGATATTGTCTAAGATATGGGTATATCCTTAGGTTATAGATCTTTTTGTTCCTCTTGACATCTAGACATAGTCCAGGACACATTCAAGTCCCAGGCTGTGGGTCCTCTTGGGAAAACTCACATATCAATAAGGTTTGGAATATGGTAGTGTCTTAAGCCATACTTAATAATAAAATTCAACAAATACCTTATTTTTGATATTTCTATTATCCTATTTCTTGGATGTCTTATCTCTAAAGTTTCTCTTCAACCTTATTTGTTCCTTCTTTTATATTTTTAACTAAAAAATTATAAAAATAAAAGCACAAAATACCAAATAAAAACAACTAAAATAAGATATAAATTTATAACCAATTTTATAAAATCAAAATCAAATGAATACCAAATGAAAACCTAAAATGTTAGTCCATAATAAAATTAAAAAGAAATTAGACTTTTAACTGGATTGCCTCCCAATAAGTGATTCTTTATGAGTCTTTTAGTTGGAATCTTTTAACAAACTTAATCAATTGTTGAAGTAATATGGTTGCTCCCTTCTTTATCATTGCAAACTATGCGATGTAAAAGATCTTCTCTCATCTTGACCTTCTTCTTTACTATTGCCATCGTTTTTACTTATCATGGCCCTTTAACTTTTGTCTTCTCTTTATAATTGCTTTCAAAATAGTAGAACAAGTAGCTTGTCTAGAGTCCTTAATAAACATAAATGGCATTTCATCATTTAAAAATATGAGTTCTTGATTTTTTAAACCTAAATATTTGTTCACATTCCTTAATAATCATTAATGACATTTCATCATTTTAAAAAAAGATTTCTTGATTTTTTTAATCCTAAATATTTATTCACATTCCTTAGTATTAATTATGGAACATATTGTAACTAGGAAGGTTCTACTTAGGATTAGTAATTTTTCTTCATCTTCTTTAATATCTATAATATAAAGATTGATTCGGAATATGAAAATGTCATATTTCACCATCACATTCTCTTAACAACTCTAAGACTTTTGATAGATCTATATTTTACATGTTATCTGGATTGAATTACTTGGTATTTGGTACTTATCTATATATATATATTTGGGTAAAAGACAATGAACTACCCTATAGTTTAAGAAACTTTTGAAAAGCCCGTTAATATTTAAAATTCTTTGAAAAGATCCTTTTAGTTTTCAATTTTCTAGAAAAATCCATTCTCTTATACATAAGTTAAAAATAACAATAAAATACATGTGATATGAACATCAAACTTGTACCAATCAAATGTTATTTACATGACAATTCAACCAAGTTTTTAAACCTGAATTAAACTAATTAAATATGTTCTAAAATTAATAATTTATTATAATTATTTTAAATTAAGTTTAATTAGTTTGGGTCAATTTTAAGAGTTAAGATGGATTATGATATTAGTGGCATTTAATTAGTCCATGTATGATATTCATATCGCTTGTGTTTCATCATTATTTTTTGGCCAAAGTCTAAAAGAAGGGGTTTTTCTAGAAAAATAAAAAATAGAAGCAATTTTAAAAATAATCTTAAAGATTAAGGAGTTTTTTAGATTTTCTTAAAATATATGGGACATCTATGTCTTTTATCCTAAGTTTTAAATATTTTTCTATGTTTAGTTCATTGTCTTGTAGGTGATGACCTTGAGAAGAAAACACATAATTTAACATAACTTTTTCTAGAGTTATCCAATTGAGGAGATTTTGGAGTCATTTGAGAGTTAAGAAGATAAATAATAATTCTAAAAAAGACATAAGAAATCAAATTTAGCCCACAGATGTCAAAATATAGAGAAGTTGGTGAATAAGGCACAATTGGCATGAAACTCCAAATGATAGTATATGCTAAACTCTAAATGAAGATTGATGACTATCTTTCGAAAAGCTTTAAGAAGTTAAAAAGAAGAAATGGACTAGCACTATAATGTTATATGAGACCACACTAAACTTGTCATTGCTTTACAAAAGGAGTTTTAGAACCAAATTGGCATCGATTATACATGACCTAGCAATAGTTAAGAGTTCTATAACAAGCAGTGCTAGTCTTGACATTTGTCTAATGCTAGTTCTTGGACATAAATTATAAGGACATTTAATTTCTTAAGTCTAATTAATCTATAACTCTAGTTTTTGTAATCCTAACTATAAATACTTATATTAGAATTCATCTAGATGACTTTTGGCAGACTTTTAGCAAGGTTTGAAAGCCACCTTGTTTTCTTTTATTTTTAACATAGATTTCTTAACATTGTAGAAGATTTGGAGTAAGATTAGAGGAGCTAGTGGCAATTTATATGAACCCTTCCATCTACTCTTCCTTTATGTTGTAATTGTTTGTTTTTGTTTTGTTTTTATCATGTTTAGTGGCTAGAAGCCCTAGTTAGGGTTAGGTATATAGATAGTAAGGATTATTTAACATTTGTATGTGATTTTATTATCAGATTGTTAAATTTATTCTCTCTATTCTTAATTGTTAGATGAAGTAGAATCTATGTACTAGGAGAATAGACATTTTAATGCTAGAGAATGATAATATCATAGACTTAGTGATAACTAATAAATTAACTATGCTTAATAAATTTGATTAGGTTAAATTTTTGCATTAAGAGTTGATAGTTTCCTAATTAGATATGCATATATTCTTAAAGAGAAGGCATATGTACTATAGGTTAATTATGTTAACTTAGATAATCAAACTTTAGAGTTCTATATAAGTGAACCCCAAAGTCGTAATGTTTGTCTCCTTCATCATTCTTCAATTGTTTATCTGATTGGTATTTCCAACCTATTCAATGAAATTGAGGATGTAAATACATAACTTTATACAGAAGGAAGTTGAGCCATTTCACAAAGTTTGGGAGAGATATAAAGCTTTGTTTAGCTAGTGTCCTCATCATCATTATTCTTTGCTATGCATGAATGTTGAGCTAGTCTTAAATTGTAGTAAGGAAGTGAATTACATTGATACTTTTAAAGGAAAGCAAGGTACAAGTAATGATCCCTTCTCTAACACTTATAGTCTAGGGTAGAGGAATATTTCCAATTTCTTATGAAAGGACTAGGGAGTTAGAGAAAACAGACCTATGAGACCATTTTGGTTCTAAAACAGATCTTAGCTTCAATAACCACCACCACAAAGTAATAGTTTGAGGGAGATGATGAAACAATTTATGTCTACCATAGGAGCAAAATTGAATAAAGTGGACCAACTTACTGGAACAATTTAAAACGAACTCCATATATAAAATAAAGATACAAATGAGCCAATTAGCTAAGATGGTGAGTGAAAGACATTAAAAAAATCTTTTGAGTAACACCGAAGTAAACCCTAAAGACCAAATGTATGCCATCATATTAAAGAATGGCACAAAACTTGATTTGGACATTGCTAGAGACAAAAAAATGTAGAAATTGAAAAAAAGAGAGGAAAAGAACAAAAAGGATATGTCAGGTTAAATTCTTATGAATTTTCTTGGATTTTCTATTATCTGCTCAATCTGAGAGGTATAATATATCCACATATCAAGCATAGTTTGGGAAATGGATATACTATTTAGTTTTGGTTCGATAATTGGACTAACTTTAGTCCTCTTATTCAAAAAGAAGGTATTTCACAACTCGGAAACATAATCCTTATGAATGCTAAAGTCTCCACACTCATCCATAATAGAGAATGGTATGCCAGTTTTAGAGGTTTTTTTTTCTACTGGTTGAATACTTACCTCAAATTCCTGAGGGATATGGAGAAGTAACATCATCTAGTCTCTTAATCTAAGAGGGACATTCACTAATAGTTCTTGTCATAAGTTAATTACAAACAATGTAGATGAAGTTTCATAACAGGTAATTATACGGAAGCAATCTCTAAACCCAAAATCCTTAGTTTTCGCTTGGTTAGTGATCAAGAATAGGCTCAAAACCAAAGATAGATGGATCGATGTATATGATTCCCATTTGTTTCCTTTGGAATTGAGTTGAAGAGAGCAGTAATCACCTATTTTTCTATTACAGATACACCAAAGCAATTTAGAGCAGAATTCTACATTCATTACCAATTCCTTGCTACACATTTGAGTAGGCTGAGACTTTGAACATGATCATTGAAATTATTGAACAAGGAAAACATAATCAGCTGCTTATTAAAACAGCCTTTACAACCACCATTTATTCTATATGGAAGGAAAGAAACAGGAGACTATATAAGAGAACTGAGGAGCAAAAATACCAGATTGTAGAAAACATTATCAACTAGGTCAAGGCAGCTTTGATAACAAATAAAAAGCAAAATTCACTCACTCCTAAGATAAAGAACACATGGATGTTGTAATGTAAAGTACCAATGTTGTAATCTTTTATAATTTCAATTTTTGCTTAATTGTAGATAGATTAAGCAACTCATTGTAATGTTGATTTAACTTTCGATATTATCAATACAATTCCTTTTATTTTCCAAAAAAAGAACATAAATAAGGCTATCCATTTTTAATTAGTTAATCATGAGCAAGGACTAAGACCTTATGTGAATCCCTATATACTTCTAATCCCAAGCCTTCAAAGGCTTAAAAAGAAGATGAATGAGGATAGTTTCTAGATATTTAAGATATCTTGAAGGAGCTACATATCAATATACCCTTTACCAGAGCATTAGCTCAGATGTCCTTATATATGAAGTCTTTGAATGAGATCATGTAAAAAAAAGTTGGAGTAAGTTAAGTACGCTTAATCAAGGAGTGCAATTGTATCATAGGCAGTAAGTCACCTTTAAAATTGAAGGATTCAGAGAGTTTTACTATTCCTTACCAATTTGATAATTCTAAAGATATTAAATGTTTATATGATTTAAGTGCTAGTATCAATCTAATGCCTTTATCGATTTTCAAAAAGGTAGGAATATAAGAGCCTAAGCCAACAAAGATGTCATTCCAACTAGTAGATCGTTGTATAAAGTAGCCAATTATTGTTATCGAAGACTTACTTGTGAAAGTAGGAAAACTTATCTTCCATACCAAATTTCTAGTAATGGATATATAGTATGATGTTGGGGCCCTCATTATCTTGGAGAAAATATTCTTGGTTACTGAAGGGTGATAATTGATGTGATTAATGGGAAGCTTATACTTAACATAGGTAAAGAGAAAGTAGAATTCCACATTATTAGGAGGTTAAAAAGGCCTTTTGCCCTAGATAAGGACTATATTAGGATGGTTATAACAGACCATAGGGTGAATGGAGTTCATAAGGCTAATGTTGATGAATCATTGAAAAGATGTAAAGCCTTAGGACTGAAGGAACAACAAGGGGATTGTATAAGAAAGGATGGTGTTTCGAGGTTAAAAGAGCAACTTAGTCCTCTACCTTCTACCAAAGAAGCACCAAACATATAATTGGAGTCATTGCCTCCTTATTAGCATTTTACATATCTAGGAGATGATAAAGCATATCCTACTAATATCTCCTCTTCCTCTTTATATTTTATGTAGGAAGAGAATCATATTCATTTAATGACAATCCTGGATATAATTAGCTTAAAGGGAAGTCTAGCTAAAAGACTTTTAAAGAAGCATTTATTAGAGGCCACTCAATGATTTTAACATTTATTTTTATTTGTTTTACTTTATTTGTTTTTACTTTCTTTATTAATTTATATTTTCCTTTATATGTAAATTTATGTGGCATTTATTGAAGTTTACCTCACTAAACTTGCATGGAATTAAAGGAGAATTCTTAACCTTAATTACTTCATTTGTTTGAATTTGGTATCATATTTCTTTGACATTGATGATAATACCATATTTAAGTGTGGAGGGTTGAAACTTTTAATATTTTCCACTAGCTTTTGTGTTTTAACTAACATACTTTCTTTGTTAAGCTTTTTATTTGATGTGTTTAGGATGTAGTTTTTACTTTCTTATATGATATTACATGTATGCATATCATGTTTAATGAGTCAAAGGTCAGCGAGGAGAAGACCTAGTAGAAAGAAAACATAAAAACTGAATTAAAGAATGAACTAAGGGCTATAGAGAGTAACCTGTGCCAGTCTTTAAGGTAGGATAAACGATAATGTTAAAATAACATAAGAAGTGTTTAGAGACAAAATCAATCCAGTGCTAGTATAGGAAGCATATATGGTGCCAGTCTTTGAGGTATGATCAACGCGAATGTTAAAATAACATAAAAAGTGGTTAGAGACAAAACTAAACCAGTGTTGGTATAGGAAGCATGTCTGGTGCCATTTTTAAGAGTAAGTAAGCACTTTGAAGAAATATAATAAAATATATGCCATTACCAGAAGTATGTTTGACATTAATTATATACATGAAGTACAATATAAAGTTATAGAACCAAACTGGTGTTGGTATTAAAGTGTATCCAACGCTGATCTTGTCTTATGACCTCGACCATATATAAACACAACTTGTATTGTTCTTTCCTAAAACCCTAAATTCATCCTTCCTTTTCACCTCTCAACTTATATTTTCATGCAAATCTTAATTTAAAACACTATATTTAACTATTCAAACACCAAATCCGTTTACAAAACAAAAACCCTTCTTTTTATACATCAAATGATCCTCTAAACATCAAGGTCTTGTACTTAAAAAGAGAAAATTAGGGATTTTGATTTGGAAAAGATTTTTAGATATCAAGCATATATCTTAGAGTTTACATAGTCTAAATAAGTTACTTTCTTTCATTCCATGGAAGTAATACATCAAAAGTTAGAAATTGAGCTTGAGTAGGAAAACATGTGTCTTGTGTACTATTGGTATGGACTTGTGAATAAAATTGACTTGGCTTATGGTTTTATAGTGATTGTGCTATATTGTGCTTAGTATTATGATTGTGTGATTGTGGAAGTGTTGAAGAAGTGTTGTAGTGGTGTGACTTTATGGAGTGAACTGTGCACCTATGGTGAATTGTGGCATAATAGATTGATTGAGTGTGGAAGGATGCCTTTGAGATATAAGGGAAAGGATATAAGGATTAAGGTTCCTTTATAAACTTTTTCATTGACAATATCACCTCCAGAGGGAATTCCAAGGTTTATAAACTTAGAGAATAAGGAATGTACAACAAAAGGAGCAACAATTATATAGTCATTGAAAAGACCATAATCCCATAAATTAGTCAGGTATTTAATATTTAAAACATGCTTCAAAATTTGTAACCGAATTATTTGTTAACTTTATAAAGATAATATTATATATAAGTGGTCAAGGTGTTTTTATGGTAATATCAAGAAGAAGGCCAGACTAAAGTTTTTGGCAATTTTCACCTATGTACGAGGCACTAAGGTTATGATTTCAGAGGAGATTATTGAGAAGCACCTCAAGTTGCCATAATAGGATAGGAGATTAAGTTTTTATAATGGGAGGCCACTAAAGTATGACGGTGTGAGCCAAAGTGATGCAGTGTATATGTTTGGATCGGGATCACATATTCTACTATATGGATGCATAACCTATGTAAGCATTTAGCCATCTAACCCTAACTAGTGGCCTACATTTAAGCGATAATGTCCAGCCGCATTCTAATGGGTTGTACCAATTTTGACCATATATTGATACCTTATGGATTTGTTCCTTAATGACGTAAGTGAAGCGTTATTGGTCTAATTGTCACGTTTGATGATGACATTTATCAGCAACGTTGTTTGGTATAACTTACAAGACAAAATCTTTATGTTCTTAATGTTAATTAGTCATATGTTAAAGAGGCAAAGGGTGGACCTCTCTAGTTTTTGGGGCTTTAAAGGCTAGAAAGGCTAATTATATCATCGACAATAAGATGAGGTTATTTAAATAACACTTGGGAGAATAACAGTTGGACCTAGGTTTTTAAGGAGTTTGTTGAATATCTTTTATTAATTTATTCTTATTAAAAAATATTAAGGACAATGTTATTTTAAGCATGGTTTGGGTGCATGAAATTTTAAATTTTTTTATGTTATTATATTTTGTTTTAAACATTTCTTCTGTTGATCTTCTTCACCACCTTAACCATAGGTAAAAATTAGATTCCTCTCTTCACCAATTTTACATATTTGTAACATATAGTATAACACAATATAAAAGTTTTAGGGTTTTTTTTCTTTTTGGCAAGATTTTCATGGACCCTTTGGCTAACAGTGCTTGATTAAATTGGTTCTTCGCAATAAGTAGTGTTTCTGCTAGCAGTGTTTGATTAATTGGTTTTTCGTAACAAGTAATGGTTATTCGCCACAAATTTTGTCTCTTTGTGTTTTGATGCTTCTCTAGATATTCATTTAGCTTATCTTCTCATAGATTTTATGATTTTGTATATTCATTTATCAAATATTCTCTTAGAGTTTACGATTGTGTAAGTTTTACACTCACCATCTTGCCATCATTTTAGTTGTAACTTACGTCTGGTGTTATTTGCTTTGCTTCCTTTTAAAATTTGTTTCCTTTTTTTTAATGTTGATTAAGTTGTATCTTGTTGGGTGACCACTTTATCCATCGTTTTTCGGGGACTTCACTAGTAAAGGGAGAGGAGAGGTAGGCTATTGTTGGCTTTGTTTGTCTGGGTTTCCTACTTGACCTTACATGTGCTGTTGAGTTTAAGTGGTTTGGTTATAAATGGTTTGTTTTTGAGTTTGACAATGGTCGACGAGGAGGCTTCCCAGTGAAGAGTGGTCATTGGTATAATTAAATGGCAGAAATGCCCTTAGAAAGTGAGAGTAACGATTTTTCTTAATATTCAATCCGTTAAGGTAGCGGGGGACAGTTGTAAATAGGAAGTTTATGTGAATTGTCTACTCAAGTGATAAGACCCCATATAATGTTTTAGTATTTTAGTGATTTTATTGTCTGCCGATTGAATAGTTATATGTGATGTTCTTTGGATGGATGGTTTTATTGTTTCATATCAGTGTTTGGTTTAGTTTTTAATAAAAAAATGTAGTGGTTCATCGTTTCATCTAAGCAATTTGAATAAAACCACAACGTTAGCTTAAAGTAGTAGACTAGCCTTTAATTTTTAGGAAGCAACAGCTACTAGTTGTCCCTACGGGAACATCCGATAAAATTGGAATGATACAAAGCAAATTAGCCACACAACTTGAGAAATGATGAGCAGAACTTTGCCGCATATCAGGTATAAGCAGAACTTTACAACATATCAAGTATATTTGTCTTACTATTTTCTTAATAACCTTCTCTTCTAAACTTATACGACCTAATGAAGTATGTAGTTCTTTTAAAGTTATTATTCTATTTTAATTCTTTATTATTAATTTATTCTAAGTTTCATTCTATTTTAATTATTTATTATTACTTTATTCTAAGTCGTTTTTTAAAAATCTTTTATGTTTATTTGACTGTTTTGTAATATCTTCATGTCATATTTGCATATAGGTCTATAGGAAATAAACTCTTTACGAGATAGGGGTAAGGCTGCATACTATCAGACCTCCTCAGATCCCACATTTGTACGAGATTCAACTGCGTGTTGATGATGGTGATGATGTTTTTAAAATGTATTTTTGCGTTCTTATTTGTTATTTTATGTTGATATCATAAGTGTATGCATGATTTCGAGTTGAGAATGATTAGTAAGAATTAAATGCATAATATGATGAAGTGAATTTGATGTGAATCTTAACTTTATTGATGCCAAGATACATAATTTCTTAAATAAAGATTTTTAAATCTAATTTGAATGATTCCATGAGAAGTTTAATCCTTTATTTCATTTTTCATTTATTTCTTATATAGATACCTTATTTATTTTTGAATTTCTAGGATTTGAATTTTATCTTTTTTAGATTAAATATAAGATAGGTATAAGCATTAAAATAATAAAGGCACTTAGTACTTAAGTTTGAGCCAAATTGACTACCTTTTTATATATTAATCCATTAGTGAGTCTTTAATTTATAATCAGTAGAGCTTTTACTTATATTTTGATATTTTTTGGGAATGAGATCCAAGAAAATAAGTATGGGGAAGTGGTAAAGTGTATGAAAGTGGCAATATAAAAAGGGAAATTTAATGTTAATTCAAAACGTTCAAAAAAATAGAAAAAGAAAATAAAGTATTGAAAATTGATTGACATAAATTCGTATGCTTGAAATGAATGAAGGAAAAGCTATAATTGGTTAAAAGAATACAAAGAGTTAGTTGTGTGAGGATTAAAGTTTTTTTATTTGTTTGTTATCACTTTACTAATTGTAAAAATTTTATTGCTCCTATATCCTTTTCTTTGTTAACCTATTTATCCCTTCTACCTTATTATAACCCTATTTGAAGTCCTTTTGCTTTTTTCTTATTTATATCTATTTAAGTAGTGGAGATTAGATGGTTTTCAAGCTTATGAAAAGTTCATTATTCATAAGAAGATGATGAGAGTACCTCATTAAAAGTTCAAAAGCTTGTGTCAATGAGTGACATCTAAGGATATATCAATTCATAGTGTTTGAACTTGATAAAAGGGGTAGAATAATGCTTGTATTATCATGTTTGCATCGAGGTTTATTTATGAAATATTGTGTGTTTTAATTTTTAAAATTTAAGCTAGGACTCTAACGTGTATATCTTGCATTGTTAATATTTTTTAAAAAAGTGGAAAAATAAATTAACAAACCTTAAGGGGAAGGGGGTAAAGTTACACCACAAAAGCATCAATAATAAAGAAGTTCTAATTGACCAAAAAACTCTACACTAACTGAAATAAGGACCAAGAAAACAATATAGTTTAAGTTTAAATGAAGATGAAGATCAGACTGTGATAAAAATTGATGAGCCAGACATTACCTAGCAAGAGTACCAGAATATCCTCTAGATTAACTTAAATTCCCATATCTTAGATGAACATTTCCTTGCCATACTTTATTTTGTCAATAATACTAAAGGTTATCAATGAGTTAGGTCAATGTTTATGAATAACAATTAAGTAAACTTTTAAGAGACAATAACTCATCCACTAAGGAAACCTAAAGGTTTAAAGACTTGTGGCATAAACGTCACCATATGTAAACCTATAAAAGTGGGATTATTTTTCCTTTAGTTAGATGATTCTAGGTTAGTAGTTATGGTTTATTTGTTATTTATTGCTTGAGGTTAAACAATGATATAAGTGTGGGGGATTTGATAGGTTTATATTTTACATGTTATTTGGGTTGAATTACTTAGTATTTGACAACTTTTTTTAATGCATTTTGTAATGTCTTCCTACATTTAATTCAATGTCATGTAAGAGATGATTTGGGTGAGAAAACACATAATTTAGAATAATCTTTTTTGTAGTTATCTAATTGAAGAGATTTTAGAGTCATTTGGAAGATAAGAAGATGGTGGACAACAACTTTATAGAATGTCAGTAGTCAATTTTGTGGAGAAGTTAGTAAATAAGGCTCAACATGTTCTAGACTCCAAATGAAGATATGCGCATGTCTTTTGTGAAGGTCTGAGAAGCTGAAAAGGAAAGCAAGACTGGCATTAAAGTGATACATAAGATCCACATTGGACTCATCATTATTTTACACAAGGAGTTCTAGAAACAAACTAGTGATGGCTACAACTTAGAGTCAGACTGGTTAGACGTGTCTTCACATTGGATTAGAGTTTTAGAACAAGACCAACATCAACATTGATGCTAGTACGATGTTAGATCTCAAACATAACTTATGAGAACATTTTTTTTAAGTCCAAGTACTTTAAAACTATTTTTGTAAGCTTAATTATGAATACTTATATCATATTTAACCTAGGGATTTTTGAAAAAATTTAAAAGCTACCTTATTTTTTAATATAATTTTAGTGATTTCTTAGTATTGGAGGAAGATTTGGAGCAAGATTGGAGGAGTCAATGAAAACTTCTATCAATCATTCTTTTTATTCTTTCATTTATATTGAGAATTAGTTGTTTATATTTTGTGTTTATGATTTTTAGTGGCTTGCAACCCTAGTTAGAGTTAGGGATGTAACTTATAAGGATTATTCAATTATTTATACATGATTTGATTATCAAATTGCTTGAATTTATTTTGTTTGTTCTTTCTGGGCACAATTGCTAAATCAACTTAGTTCCCTCTTTATATATGGTTACTGGATGTCATTCAAAGGCCTCCTCTTATTTTGACTCTGATATATTTTACTACTACATAGTGGCAGTAATTTTTCTTATAGCTTGACTTCTTACTCTTTTTGTAGATCTGCCTTATATAACGAATTTAATCGTTTTAACAAGTATAATAATAGTAATATTACGAGCTACTTTAGTTATTGCTCTAAAAGATATTATAGTCCTCTCTTTTATTCTAAGCCTTGGGTACTGTGTCTTTCTTACTTAAGGGCATATCTTAGCCTTTTTCCTTAGCCACATTTTCTTTTACACAGTTCATAAGGGCAAGAAAAGGAATGAAGCTCGATGTAAGTTGCAAAGAAAACTGATAGGGCTCTATCCTGAAATGACTACATGACCTGCCCGGCACTCCACGGTGGCCCTCCAGTTGATATCTGAATCGGCTGGAAAGTTCTTATGATGCGAAGCCTATTGCCCTTGTTGGGGAAAAACTTCAACTCAACAATAAGAAATGTAAACAATGGAGTTTTTTTTAGTTTATTAATAATTTTGGCAGCACAACGGTTATGTTTTGACATCCCAAAAATTTCAAAGTCCTTGTAAAAGATCATAACACTTCTACTATCACATCAATTTCTCAACTACAAATTGTGGACTTCAAATCCACTCACACATAACCTTTATAACAACCCAGACCACCTGCCCACAGATATTGTCTACTTAGGATTGCCCCTCGGGCCAAGCCCTCTCATAGTTTTGCTTTTCCCATACTTGGGAAAACGCATCTTAGGGGGAGACGTATCTATACTCTCATAAGGCTACTTCGTTCTCTTCTCCAATAGATGTGGGATCTTATAATCCACCCCGCTTAGGGCCTAGCCTCTTGAGGGCTCAGCATCCTACGCTGGCACACCGAGTCAAGAACCAGCTTTGATACCATTTGTAACAGCCCAAACCACTCACCCACAGATATTGTCTGCTTTGAGTTGCCCCTTGGGCCAAGACTCTCACGGTTTTGCTTTTCCTCCTCCTGGGAAAATGCGTCTTAGGGGGAGAAGTGTTTATACCCTTATAAGGCGTACTTCGTTCCTTTCTCCAACCGATATGGGGATCTCACAATCCATCCCACTTAGGGCCCAGCCTAACTGGCACAACGGTTCGAGTACCAACTCTGATACCATTTGTAACAGCTCAGACCACCCGCCCATAGATATTGTTCGCTTTGGGTTGCCCCTTAGGTCAAGTCCCTTACGGTTTTGCTTTCCCCCTGGGAAAGCACCTCTTAGGGGAAAAGGTATCCATACCTTTATAAGGCATACTTCGTTCTCCTTTCTAACCGATGTGGGATCTCACTATCCACCCGCCCTAAGGGCCTAGCCCCTTTTGGGCCCAGGTCCTACACTAGCACATCGGGTCAGGAACCGGCTCTGATACCACTTGTAATAGCCCAGACCAATTGCCCATAGATATTGCCAGCTTTGGGTTGAAACGGTATTAGAGCCGGTTCCCGACCAGATGTGCTAGCGTAGGACACTGGGCCCTAAAGGGGACTGGGCCCTAAGGGGGTAGATTATGAGATCCTATATCGATTGGAGAGGATAACGAAGTATGCCTTATAAGGGTATAGATACCTCTCTCACATAAATGGGTTTTTCCAGGGGGAGAGCAAAACCGTGAGGGGTTTGGCCCTAGAGGCAACCCAAAATGGACAATATCTATGAGCGGGTGGTCTGGGCTATTACAAGTGGTATCAGAGCCGGTTCCTGACCCGATGTGCTAGCGAGGACGTTGGGCCCTAAAACTTCTTTTGGTAAAAAAGAATAGCTCGGTCCATCATCATATATACAAAAACTTATTTTTGGGAGGTAAAATTGTTATAGAAGTAGGCATTTCAAAATGAAATTGTTCCTTATAAATGCAGAGATTTACATTTTTCTAATTGAAATTTAGGAAGAGAAGGCCTTAAATTTAAGAATTTCGCCTTAGTCTTACCTTCATCATCATCATTTCTATCTAGGTAAGAAATGCATCTCATTTATTCTCTCAAGTCTAATTTTTTATTTTTTGCTTTAAATTTTAGATTTTCTTGGTAGCCTTTTTTTAAAATCTAAATATTAGGTAAAATTTTGAAATTTGATTATGAGTATAATAGTTTTTTCAATCTAGGTTGAATTTTCTATTTTGAATTAAAAGTCAAATTAAAATTTAGGTATAATTTATCTTTTCTTTCACTTCCTATTTCAATTGCAGTTTATCCAGATAATTGAAAATTTTCAATTTAATTATATATGATATTTGTCAATTGCAATTCTAAGTATGATTTCAATTCGAATTAAAAGTTTACTCAAGTAATTTTCTCTTTCATTTTCACATATATCATAGTTAACAGTTTTTATCCCTTATTTCCTTCTTTAATTGCAATTTATCACTCTTTCATTTATTAAGTTATGATTAACATTTTCTGATTTATGGGTTCAACTGATTTTGTATATATATATTTAATTTTGTAAACTGTTGGTAAAGTTTGATTTCAATATTTTTATAATATGGATATTGATGTTAATATTTATTCTCTTTGGTGAAAAGTAGATCACAGTTAGTTTTATATGTTTTAGAATTACTCGAAAATTTGAAAATGAATTCTAAGTATGATAGCTTTTATCATAAAAGTTTGATCACAGTTAGTTTTATGTGTTTTAGAATTACTTGAAATTTTGAAAATGAATTCTCAGTATGATAGCTTTTTATCATAAAAGTTTACTCTTTGTTTTTTCATTTTTAATATAGGATATTAAATTTGGCTTTTTTTTCTTTGTTGTAGATATATAATACTATTGTTATGTCTTTGTGATAAATGTCAAGTTATTGTTGTTCTGTTGCATCCACATACTTTTTTCACTTCCATATATGTGCTTTTGTTCTTTTTATAGTTCAATTGTGTTATGATTATTTTATATGATGTTATCTAAAAAGCATTTGTTTGTATGTAAAAAAAGAAAAAAAAGAAAAAGAGTAGAATAGTTAATATCCTAAAAAGGAGCTATCGATAAATTTATTAAAAGAGTGGCTCTTCTAGTGAGAATTATGAGAAAATATGTGAAGATAGTTTCGAACAATATAATAAAAATTTAATTAATGAGATTCATATTCATAAGAACGTGAGTAATTTAAGTAAGTGAAAACATATATCAAATGCATAAATTTTAGAAAATTTAAGGGTTGATGAGCAACCAATCTCTCTATTAAATATTTATGATCTTATAAATTAGGATAATCATGAAAATAAAGTAAGGAACATTTTAATTAAAAAAAGCCTATAAGGGAATTGAATCTTACATTTTCTTTAAACAATACATATTTGCACATTATTAATTCACTGGTTTACTTTGTTATAGGCCTCTAAAATGTTAGGAACAACCCTACCTATAGATGAATAAAATTTTAAATCTTACCATATCAATCTTATTGAAGTGTTTCAATATTCTCAATGTTTAATTTATATTTATATTTATTCACTTTAAATTTTTCAAAATCTTAAATTAATATTTTATTTAATATATATGACTATATCATATAAATTTATTACAAAATTTAGCAAGATATAAGAATTCGTCCTTTTATGAATTATTGTTACGTTATATATATATATATATATATATATATATATATATATAAACAAGATTGATTTGGTCATTCTTTAACCTAACTTTCATATGATTTATAATTAAAGGATACGTATGTCCTTGTATGCTACTTTAAGAATCTTGTTATGTTGATTTAACCATCATGACATAAAAGGATAATTTTTGACATCTAACTTTGTATTCTTTCCACTTATGTTAAGCATAAGTCTTCCTTGATCCAACACACATAAAATTATTTGTATAATCTTCAATCAACTACTTTTACTGAACAATCTATTTCTTATTATGCTTTAAACATTGTAGTGATATTGAATCCAAATTCATTATCAATTACTTAAAAGCATGAATCATAAATATACATAATCTCTATCATATTTTGTATAAATTATGATAACAATTTTTCTAATGACAATTATTATCATACCTAAGTCAATGCCTTTAAATGTCCACGTTTATACTTTAGTAGGCTAAATTAAACAGAATAATTTCATTAGAGTACTATACTTTTTAGCTCTGCTCTATGCAATTATTTACGTTATGCTATCATGGCATTGGCATCCATCTTTCATATTACTATTAAAGTTTACGAGACATTAGACAACTCAAAATGTTATTACATTTTATTATCCATATGATATTGACATATCTTTATAACTTTGTTACCAAATTCTCAATAGAGATTAATATTAATATTGTATAATTGACATATAATTTTCCTTTCTAACTTTGAGAACTCTTCCCAAACCTAACCTATATCTAATAAATTTGATTCAGTAATACCTACTGACAATTATTCCAAACAAAGGTAATTTCTACTTATGACAAAAATGTAAATATAAATAAGTAATAAGTTATATGATATGGTTATTTCCACTATTTATTCGAAATAATAACCTTACTAATAATTCAAAAAGATTACTCTAATGTCTCAAGGGTGCTAGGATCTCATTTATATTTAGTTGTCTTAAGTTTACTTACTAAACCAACTAAACTTAAATTAGGTATATTACAACTTTATCAATTATATCTTATATAACTCTTAGATCTGCTAGGTTACAAATCTTGTCAAAACATATCTTATATTTTATTCTTAACTATACCTCTAAATTTATATGATCATGATTTTGATCATTCAAATCATGCAATTTATTTAAACCAAAAATAACATATTAAAAACCCTATCCTTGGTCGAAATCTAATCATTTCCATAGTTTTTCTTTCATTCTTTCATCATTAAACTAACTTCCTCATGCCATTCATCACTCGTAAATCATCAATTAACAACATAAGATACTATAAGCAACAAATATGACCTTTGACAAAGTTTGACCAAGATTCTATACACTTGATTCACGTGATTTTCTTCTCCCAATTGCTTCCAATGCAATAAAACCTTGATATTACAACAAAATGGTGCAAATCACACCATTAAAACCAAATCTAACTTATAACCTAACAAGTTTTTTACTAATGAACTGATATTCAAAATCATGCTACTCTCCATCCCTTTCTCGATTAAAATGCGCGAGACAACTCTCTCTAAGGAACTCGGCAAAATAGCCCCGTAACTTCGGGAGAAGGGGTGCCTCCTCACAAAGGGGAAATCAGATTTTTCAACAAGATTAATAAGCTTACCAACCCATTTTCTTCTTCTTCTTCACTTGAATGACTATGGAACTTTATTGGATACTTAATTGGAGGTAGAAGAGCATGAAACATAGTTTTCACTTTTTTTTAACCGTAGCTCTCTCTCTTCTCCTTTCTCTTTTCTTTTCTTTTTTCACTCTTTCTCTACGATTCTCTCATCTATGGCCAGCCACCAACGTTTAAAGAAGAAGGCTTTGTTGAATTACAATTTTCACCCACATTTCCATTATAATTTTATCCTTAATAACATTTTATAATTACAACTTTACCAAAATTTGTCATTTTTACACTTTTATCTATTCCACTTGTCACCATTTAATTGGTTCTCTTCTAATGACCCATCATTCCACTAACTTGTAAAAATACCAAATTGCCCTCTAATGAATACAAAAAGACCAAATTGCCCTTTAATGCACCAACTGAATTAAAATTTGAAAATATTCCACAACTGTCTTATCATCAAATTGACCATAAAATACTCAAATTAGGGTCAATACTGAATGATTGGATGCTTTTAAAAAATTTCAAATGGGTTTAAAATCCCTAATATTTTAACCTTAAATTTTCGAAACTTCCGAAATTCATCTAATCGGACTTATTGTCGAAACATTTTAGCATCATTAAACTCTAATACCTATTTCGGGTATGTTTCAAATTTTCAGTTGGGTCCCCAAAATCACTATTCAAATGGATTGACTAATTATCCAAAAATACTATTCACACAGATTCACTATTCATCCAGAAATCATCAAGATTTCATTGAAAAGTATCACCTAAATCCTCTAAGTACATTTCGAGGCTTTTAAAGTTCGTTTAAACTCATTCCGTAGCTTTTCAGAGTTTTCAGAAATTTTTCGAGAAATTTTTAGTCTAGTCTAGAATCATCTCTGGTCTATCCGTGATATCTGTTATAACCTCAATAATACATTTAAACACTTAAATTACTCTAGTATACCATAAATAGAGCATAAAATGTAGTATAACACATTACACAATATAATTATCGAACTAGGATATTACAAATGGTGGATACTATTGTGAAATCATGACCGGATCTGGCCCCAACCGCAACGAATAATTACGAAACCTTTTCATATTTTGATTTTCCAAAAACCAAGATCACTTTAATTCTTTAAAATGATTAATGCATAAATCATAATAAAGTGGAATCTTAATTCATACCTTATTCTGAAATTTGATCTCTATCTTATTATATCCCTTGAACCGTTTATAAAACCAATCCATCTCAACTACCATAGCCACGTAAGTGTCCGGGCTCTAACGGTATCTACAAAATAGGTTAATAGAACTTTGTAACTCTTTCAAAGAGGGTTAAGCAAGAAGTACTAGTTCCATTAGAGCTTAAGCCTATTTATAATAGATTTTAGACATTTTAGTAATTTAATTGAAATTAAATTCTAGTTTCAATTAAACTTTAATTAGAATTACAAATTTCTAATTAACTACCAATTATGCCCAAAGAAGATCCAATATCTCATATTAATCTTTATTTATTAAATATCTCATATTTAATAACAAAGATTCTCAAACTTTACAATGAAGTCTAGCTTGATTAAAATATCTTTGCTCTCTTTAACGTATTCTATATAGGAGACCCATTGGGTTCCCAAATATGTTGGCAATGATTATAAATTATAATTTTAATTCATAATTTGAATTTGAATTAGATTAATTAAAACTCCTTTTAATTTATCTTTAATTCTCTAACTGAACAATTTATAGTCATAGATCAAGATTAGCATACAACAACGCATTATGACTACCCAAATATTTAGGAATGTCAAAGTGGTTTTGCTAACCTTTCCAAGCATGATTTTTTTGTACAATTCAATCATTTCATCGTACAATATTTTGATTAGACATAGAGCACGGAATTAATGTCTACTTTTTTTGAGTCCAATCATATTAGTTCTCCTCCATTAGCTATCGATTCAACTAATTAGATTTGTAAAGTATTTACAATGTGTCATTCCATCTTGTCTTTCCGAATCAAAACTAATCGAGAACAATGAAACATTCTCGCTACTTACTTTAGGGTGATGAATTCTATCTTGATCACATAACTACCTTCATATAGTTTATGCTATATCCAACGACTATCAATTGAACAACCCATGATTAAATAGGTCATAAATAATATCAAAACTTAACAATCCCTATACAAGATAACATTGGAGACCTCAAGTCAAAGGATCATTTATACAATTATCACAATGAGAATTTCATAGCCACACAAGTAATGTTCCAAATAGATTTCTCATATTGTGTCTGTTAGTTGAACTTTTTTTCCAACAAACACCCACACGTTTGTTTAACTATCTTCATACTTTAACCTATGAGATTGACTACTTCCTTCATAAGAAAAAAACATAACATGTGATGGTCTTTTATGTTTTATTAATGTCTAGTCTTAATTGAAAAATGCCTAAAAGTAATTTAGGGATAAAAATAAATGCAATATAAATCTCATAATTATAATCTCATCATAATTTCATTTGCAATGTATAATTATCCTATAGACTTTATCATATACATATAAATATGTAAAGGATAAAGAACGCTTTTAAATTGTTTTGTTACTAAACTATAACCAACCAATGAGCTCTAATGCATAAACCAACAGATGCATCGACAATAAGTTTGGAATAAAAAAAACAATCATGAGAGTTAGACCCCGCTTCCGGAGCCCAACATTCGGAATCATAAAACGTGAGCATATTATCCTATAGGGTTATTTCCATGCCCTTATTAGCCATCATCCCATAATGGTAGCATGCCCTCAATCATATTGCACCTGCCTTGGGACAATTAGCATAACTTTCACTAGAGATGTCGGATTAAGATCATTCTTAGACGGTTTGAAAGAAGACTCATAGATCTATAATTTTCAAGGGACCTTGAAGGTAGATTCTATCATCTAGAGGGTCAAAATTGGACTAGACGATAAGATCAGACGAAACTAGATGAAAAGGCAGATGAATTGGGAAAATTGCCATAACTTTCCCTATAGATATCCGATTAAGGTGTTCTTTTTATGGTTTGAAAGAAAACTTCAAGATCTACAACTTTTATGAAGACCTCTAAGACAGATTCTATCATCTAGGGGTCAAAATTGGACTAGACGATAGGCCAGATGAAACCAGGTGAAAAGGCAGAAAAATTGGGAAAATTTTCATAACTTTCCCTATAGATATCGGATTAAAGGGTTCTTTAGATGATTTGAAAGAAGACTTCAAGATATACAACTTTTATGAAGACCTTAAAGATAGATTCTATCGTCTAGAGGGACAAAATTGGACCAGACGAAAGGATCAGTTGAATAGTGTACAGAAGAAGTAGAAAGTCAACTATAGAAGAAGCAGAAGAAGCAAAAAGCAGAAGATACATCTTCACCAGACGATATGATGCCATCACGGACGATACGACTATACTCTTTGGTTCTGTCTGATTTTGATGGGGCTGGGCGCTACTGCTTGGATCCATGAGATTGGTTGACTTTGGCTTAAAATTACCTGCAAAACAGTAAGGCACACCGGGGGTGGACTGCCGGTAGGCCCCTCCGACGCTCAAGTTAGTCTTTTTGTGAGGGTTTTGGTGGCTTTGTATAAAAAAAAGTAGGGTTCTAGTATCGTACCTGTGTCACAATAGAGTAGTACCTTATATAAGCAATACTTGCTAGGTTTAG
>JAOSBL010000002.1:11579353-11594478 GCA_027568915.1 Erythroxylum roraimae
GTGAATTCTATTCGAAAATCCGTTCTTTTGATTTCTCCATTCTGTCGTTTCCGCCTTTTTAAGGAATCATGTGTACGAATGAAGGAAAGCTGTGTAAGAGGTTGGACATCCATAATGGGTTCCAACATAGATGCTCCGTTTTCCGTTTTTCTCCGGTTGGGGTCCGGTCTCGAGATCGGGTCCCAACATAGATGGTATCAGAGCAAGTGAAGTTTGTATGAGAGTTAGGTTCCGGTAACGGGATCCAACATATACACCTCCAATGGTATTTAAAAGTGTTACTTCGAGCAATAGAAGCATCTAGACTCCTAGAGAAAACCTCCATACAAAGAATAAAGAGATAAGGAGATAACGGATCCCCTTGTCTCAAACCAGACTTACCACAAAAGAATTTCAAAGGAGACCCATTGATCAAGATAGAGTACGAAGTTGAGGTAATACACTCTTCAATCCACTTAATGTAAGTTGGAGGAACCCCTACAACTAAGAGCACATTAAGGAGGAAATCCCAATGAACAGAATCATAGGCTTTTTTCAGATCAATTTTAAAGGCACAACGCTTATGACTATTTGAAAGGTGATAATTCTTAAAGATCTCTTCAGCCAACAGGTTATTGTCCCCTATTCGGTGGCCCTTGATGAAAACACATTGATTTGGGCTAATAATATGAGGGAGCAGGTTTCTAAGCCTATTTGCAATGATTTTTTAGATCACTTTGTAAATTATATTACAACAAGAAATAGGTGCAAAATCATAAATAGTGGAAGGATGATCCATCTTAGTGATAAGAGAAATAAAAGTAGAATTGAGCTCTTTAAGAAGCCTCCCAAGTCGACAAAAATCTTGAATGGAAAAAGTAATATCATTACCAACAATATGCCAAGTTTGCTTAAAGAAAAAATCATTAAAACTATTAGGACCAGGAGCCTTATTAGGGTTAAAGGAGTTAAAAAATCCCTAATCTCTTGAGCCGAGACATCAGTAATGAGATTGTTTCTAAGATCTTCAAGAATAGGAGAAGGAAAAAGAGCGGTCACATACTCTCTAAAAGAGAGTAGATCTTTCTTGTTCCCAAGCGTACTCTGAAAAAAACCTAGAAACTGTTTTTGGACATCTTCAAAATTAACAAGCCTATGACCAGTACCATCCTGTAAAGAATGAATGTTGTTCCTGTTCCTATTTGACAAAATAGAATTATGAAAGAATTTGGTATTCCTATCACCCTCTTTAAGCCACTTAATACGAGAAGATTGTTTATAAAACATCTCTTGGTCCCTAAAGCCTTAATCAGATTTGTAATAGCCTCATTTTCCTGGGCAATCAGATGAGGAACATTATGCATTTGCCGCATTTGATCTTGAATATTATTAAGGCAAGCTTGACAGGTTACAACTCTAACATTCAAATCACTTACCTAATCAGAGTTGAAAGTTTTGAATGCATTTTTAACTAATTTAAGCTTAGAGACCCCACAAAACATTGAGGTTCCCCAGACCTGAGATGACCAAGCCTTCTCAACAATTTGAAAGAAATTAGGTTGAGAAACTAAGAAATTGGAAAACCTAAACAAAGAAAATATTTTCGGCTGACTAGCTAAGACCTTAATCACCACAGGGAATGGTAAGAGATGTTAGGATTTTCAATCACTCCATAAGATCTAGAAAGCAGAGTTGACAAGAGCTTTATTTAACTTCCTGGCTACAAAAAGATTACCTTATTGTTTATTAGACCAAGTGAAACTAGGACCACTAGAGTTTAAATCAAACAAAACACAGTCCTCATCACACTTTCTAAAGTCCTTCATACTAGTAAGAGCAAAAGAACTAATAGGATCAGCATCGTAATAATACAAAACAACGTTAAAATCCCCAGCAATAACCTACGGATGACTACCAACATTCAACTTGATATTAGACAGAGTAGACAAGAGGAAGTTCCTGTGATTATAATTATTAGAACCATACACGCAAGTAACAAAAAAAGAAGAAGCACTGTTAAGAGGAGTCACCTCCAAATGAATCGGTTGATTAGTAGTAGCAACAAGAGAACACATATAACAGTCCGGATTACAGGCTATCACTAGCCTTGCATTAGAAACCTGAGATAAATTACTATAACTATGTTATCTAGAAAATAAGGAAGAGCACGTGTTATTCAAAAGAGAAAGAGATTTAATCCTGGTTTCAATCAAGCAAGCAAAAGACATAGACAACATCTTAAGATAAGACTTCATAGCTAACTTTTTTTTTTGAATTATTAAGACCCCTAATATTCCAAAAAACTAAAGACATAAAAATAAAAAGGAACGATTCCGTCCTCGAAATTTTAAACAAACCTATTCATCTCAAAATTTTGAATATTGACTTTGCATCCTTTCTTCGTGCTTCCATTTTGTCAATCACTTCATAGGGACCAACATATCGTTGACTTAACTTTTCGCACTGTCTAAAGTAGACTATTCCTTTCCATGATGATATTCACAAAAATTCTTTGATTTTTTAACTTTAACTCCAAATTCTTCCTCCATTTCCAATCTTAGCTCTGCTGTCGATTTTAGGTACTATCACTTTGATTTGCATACTTTTGATCTTATTTGGGATTGTCAGAATTAGTTCAACCCAACTAATTTTCTTTTATCTATCTCATCATCATATGCCAGCACTATACATAACTATATACTTCTAATCACTTATAACTTCATTAATCTATCAAGAGGATACCTACCTTGGATGGTTAGGAAATAGGCATTTTTTTATTTGATCCTTTATCTCCCGTAACTATCATATCCACTTAGTTTTTGTGAAATTGCTACCATAAAATCCTTCATAATATGCTTCCATTTCCATTCCTTAATAAGGGGTGGCTGGGCAATTTTTTTTTGGTTGGTTCTTTGGCTCTCAACCTTGACTTGTTAATTTAACAAGCATTTAAACATATACTTTTCTATCAGCCTTTTCATATCTTTTCGATCATAAAGCACTTTCAAGGCATATTGCCTCTTTGGGTTCCTCATATGCATAGCATACATTGGTGAGTTACTTAATCTGGAATTTCTTTCTTAAGTGCAACCATTTCTAATACACATCCTTCCTACCTAGCATTAATGTAACATTACCTCTCAATAAAATGCCCTCGAAATTTGCAATTTATCTCCACTTGAAACTTCTTTGTCGAAATCATTACTCACTAATAATTAGTTTAGTTACAGCCTTGCTAACTTAACCATACATCAAACCATCCATTTAACACTATCAAGACTCACATCTACTTAGATTACTACTAATGAAACTTTTGATTATCTCACAAAACAATTGTTCGTATATATTTCTGAATAATAAAAATTTCCTTTCTTATTGTCTCTAATTACAAACAAAACTCAATAGTATTTTTCTTGTATTTCTTATGTCACACATGGACTCCTCGGCTTTCGAATCTCAAATTCATAATCACTAGTGAATTATTTACTATACTTTTGTCATTTCCCATCATACAAGATCATATCTTAAGACACTAACATAATGTCCTATTCATATAAAAACCATTCAACTACCTCAAAGTTTAACCTTTTTTTTACTAACTTATAACGCAATTTTGAGCTTATCAAACCTCAATCTCTCCAAATAGGGAGTATACCACTCACTTTTACTGTGCTACTATGATGTTTAGTAAATATATCTTTACTTGTCCATTTCTAATACCTCAGAACTCAATCTGAGACTTTATTCATTACTAAAATTATTTTTTAACCATATAAAATCTCCATGTCATACTTGTTCAAAGGTCTCATACACAATTCTTATCATTCTCCCAATCGTTAATTATAATTATCTATAAAATAATACCTTTGAGTTTTATTGAGACAAATTTCCATTATGGATTAAAACTTATCACTAATATTTCCTTGAAAATTTTACCACCATTTTCACTCTCTTGATTGTCAAGAAATAAAACAATTGACTTACATCAAAAGAAACTCAAAATAATAAATGTTCAATGCTTAGAATCGATATCCTAATGTACCCATAATTGGAAGCTTATATCAAACTGTTCATTGATCCAAAAAATTATTGTTCAATCATCAATCTTGATTAAAGATTCCATCATAATGTCACCTATAACATTACTTGGTACGAATCCATAAATCACCGTATAATCAAAATAGACTTGACCTTAAAAATAAAATTTTATGCTAAAATTGATTAATCAATCACTCTGTAAGGTCATAACATTTAAATGTATCAAAATTGAGTCACCAATTACTCGTATCAATAATTAATCCTCGATGAATTCAATTGTAATAAGCAAGTTCATCTTTCAGATATATTCACAAATTACTTTTCCAGTATTAAAATGTTAAATAACCTCATAAACTTTTGTAATTATTGAGTCATAGAATTAATTAACTTTTATAGTAATTTCTTAGTACTTTTCTAGCTATTATGGCTGATATGCTAAGAGATGGGAGCATTCTACATTTTCTGTAGAATACTAATCTAACTTTGCTTGTGTACCAATCCTAATTTCCTTTATAAGCAATCCATATTGACAGAACGTACTATTAGTCAATTTCCTTCCTAGTATGACTTCATAGTCATGGATGTCTAATAAGATCAACTCATTAGAGAGCTTTTAAGTCTAACAACTATATAACTAGCTCTATGAACGTTCTACACTACTGGCGTAGTTTTAGTGAAAGTAGTCATTATCAAATGGCGCTCTAAAAGCTCCAACTTCACACTAATCTATCTAACGAAACCTTTTAGCACATACAAGTACATAGTTCTGGGATTGATCTCAATATATTCATCACTACCGGTACCTATCACCATACCAGATGTATCCTCAACATCCTATTAGGTTACTGCAATTACCCCAGCTTATGCAGGTGGTCTCCTTCCACATTAGCTACACCTTAGTATTGAGCTCCTAGTGTTTCAGTAGTCTCTTGACACTGTAGGTGGTTTGACTAACCTCTGACTATATGATATTTGATATTTCTAATCTCATCCTTTTATGATCAAGCCATCTAAAATTATTATTCTTATCCCGATCCACCCAAATTAGGGAACTTTCGGGTTCTTTACGCTTATCGAACTATTTTGCACCTAACTTACAAATACGCTCGATCAAACTTCCTGACACTATTAAGGCCTCCTGCGGCTGGCACATCGTTACTACCCGTATCTGTATTGTTTCCTCAAGGTAAAAACAAAATTCCACTGATGATTTTGCCAGTCTTAACTGTTTTGAACGAGGTTGATTCATAAAGAAAAGTATTTACTGAACCATCCTTGTTCTCCGTCTCCCAAGCTAAAGGTAATTCAAATGCTGGAGCCTCTAGTGTGGCTTTGGGACCCCTAAGGTTTCATCAGTGCATTATGCTGTGAATTTAAAGAAAAACTATATAACATTGGAAATTTTGTTGTAAACTCAGATGCATGGAAACTAGCAAAACTTTTTGGGTGGTTGCCTAGTTCATAAAAACAACGTAAAAATGCATTATGGAATCATAACACGTATAGAGACAACCCTATTTCAAAACAGGCTCTAATACCACTTGAAAGGACCTATCCTGGAGTTTCCCTTCTGGAACCTAAGTGGAGACCCCCCGACAACCCCATGGTAGCCCTCCAATCAATATTTGACTCGATCAAAGGGTTCCCGTAAAGCCAAGTCATTCAATTATTTAAAACCTTTTATACTTTAATAATTAAAAGCATGAAAGATAGTGGGAACTTTTTTTCCTTATCATTTTATTGAAAATTTTGGCAGCATAACAACTGCATTTTAACATTCCCAAAATTTTTAAAAGCCTTGTAAAATTTGACCATACTTCTATATTCACACCAATTTCTCAACTACAAATTTTAGACTTTAAGTCCACTCACAAGCAACCCAAACAAATAATTCTCAACAGTCACTACAACAAACTTTTAAAAGCTAAAACATATTCATGCATTTCATTTAAATACTTTATTAAACATCCATTCTTTACACAAATGTACAAAGAAAAACAACACAAGCATATTAACACCCAACAGTACAACTAATCTTGAGGTGGAGTCCCAATTACCGCAGCACTTGTAACCATACCTGGGGTGGTTTGTTTAAAAACATAAAAATAAGGGTGAGCTAGACGAGCTCAGTGAGTGTAATTAGTTTTCAAGAAAATTGAAGTTTCCATAACAATATAATTGCAATATTCCATACAATCATAAAGCTAATGGAAAAACATTTTTCATAACAATTTATTAATGCATCATCAAATCTGGTAATAACATAACATTTCATAAAAAACAATTTCATTTTTTTTGAAAAAATATTTCGAAATGCCTTTCGAAATTAAACTCATCATATAAAAGTTTCCATTTCCTATTTTCCTTAATCAATAAACAGTGATGGCAATAAGTTTTTTGAAACTTTAATATTGAAAAATAAGCTAATCACTAGCATTAGTACCATACGGTACCTCTCAAAATCACTTTGGTACCTCTCAAAATCACTTTTAAAATAAATAGTGGTGACATTATTACTGTCATGAATTTTCTTACTCAATATAGCCCACCACTAGTTGCTTTACCATACGGTACACTAGGCATAAAATCACAGAGCTGGTGCTGCATCGCTTACCCGCGACTAGTTAACCAATATTTATGGAGCTAGTTCTGCATCGCTTACCTGTAATAGGTTAACCGCTATAGATTGGTAGTTACGAAGCTAGTTCTGCATTGCTTACCCGTAATAAGTCACGAAGCTAGTTGTACATCGCTTACCCGTGACTAGTTAACCACTATTTATGAAGCTGATTCTACATCGCTTAACTATAATAGGCTAACTGTCATAAATATACCGGTATAATAACATGTATAAAGCCTAGTGGTGTACCATAAGCAAAAGCAACTCCCAATCATATTAAAGTTAACTTTCAAGTTAAAATATATTGCTAAAGCAAAATCTTATGCTAGCAATATTCACTTGTAAAGTATCATTTAGACAAAACTCAACATAAATATTCATTTCATGATCAAATGAAAACCATTTGAATAAACTCAATTTAAAGCACACTCATATGTCATCAATTCTTTTGTAAAGAATTTAGTCATATAAAACAAATAAAATACACTCACATGTCATCGATTCTTTTGTAAAGAATTAAGTCGTATAAAACAGTTAAAATACACTCACAGTTTTGCAAACTTATCTCCAAGCACACTCACGCGTTCGGTGCCTCTCCTTTACCTACACAAAATGCATTTTGTTTAGGCATTTATTTCTAAATTAGGAAATAAGGCATTAAAACTATAAATTCAGTTTAATCAAAGTCGAGCTTAGTATTTAATAGTGTAACACGTATGATAATCATATTTATGTTTACTATTGAAAGCTATCATTCCCCATTTTCAAATCTAACTTCAAAAGTCACTTAAATACCATATTTTATCCATTCCAACTTACCAATTCCTTCAAACACAATCTCACCCAATTTAATTCACCATATCACAATCATGCATGATGAGTTACGGTTATCACTCATGTCCAGAATCCATACCTCTACTTGTTCCTTAATTTTCACGTAGTAAAGGTTCAATTTAGGTTTTGAGATCTTATAGACATTTGTTCCCCTACGTCTCTAGTTTTTATATCATGAAAAATCATGTCATTTCAACTTCTAAATCATGAAAAATATACCAAATATCACAAGTTGTTTCAACACAGCGGAAATATCAGGTTACTACTTGCGATCTGAAATTGCAATATCATTCATCCAGAATTAGGTCTAGGTATCTTCTAGAGAGTTTTAGTACTATGTCTTAGGTTTTAGCTACAATTGCAATCACTTAATTTAGAGGTCTTTAGTCCAAGTTATGGCCAAAACATTAGGCTGGTTCCAGTTAATATAAGACATAATCCCACTACACATTCCTCTCCTGTCATATTCAGCTAATTCCGTACAAAGAAACATCAAAGTAATACCAAGACAACATTGATCTTAAAAAATCCATCTCACTCAAGAAAACCCATAAAAATTAGAAATTTAAGCTAGGAAATTTATCAAATTTTCCTCCAATCTTTTAGGAAATTGGTGAATACCAATCCTAGGTCAAGATTTCTTCAATTTCTACTCCAAATCCACCAAAAATGGCACCTCTCTTCTTCCTCTTCTTCTTGGCGCAATTCTGCCTCTTTCTCTCTACTTTTCTTTCTTTCTTTTTGGTTCTCGCGAATCCTCCTTTCAAACGAACCAAATTTTGTCTTCTTTTGCCTTTTTATATTACTTTAATACTTTACCCATGTCATTTTCTTATTAAACATCTTAAATGAGACATCATCATCTAATTTAAAGTTTCTTAAACCATATGAAGTCTTGTAATTGGTCAATAAATTTGATTCATTTAAAATTTATTAATTAACTCCATTTATGTAAAAAAGACCAATTCACCCTTTCATGGATTACTACACCTATAAATCATATTAAATCCCGAAAATATTCTACAGCTGTCTTACCATCAAATTGACAATGGGATACTTTAATTAGGATCAATACTTGGTAATTAGGTGCCTCAAAAATTTTGAATGGATTTAAAATCATTAATACCCATTATTTTCCAAAAAGGGCATTTTAGTCCAATAATTTCGGATTACTCGAATTCTATTCAAACAACTTCTGTTTTGACTTGTTTTAGATCCTATAGACTCCAATCCTAATTCTGGAGCTTTTCATCATATTTTGAAATTATTCGGTAACTTTTCGATTGCCCGGATGAATTTTCAGATTGAACCTGGAAATCACTAAATGTCACCGAAATCATCCGAACTTCATTCAAAAGTATAACCTAAATCTACAAATCATTTTGTACCTTTTCGGAGTTTTAAAAAAAAATTGAGAAATTTTCAGTCAAGTCCAGAATTGTCTCTGGTCTATCTGTGATCTCCGTTATAATTTCAATAATACATTTAAATGCTTAAATTACTCTAGTATACTATAAATAGAATGCTTGTACAGCCCATTACATATTACAATAATCGAACTAGGATATTACACTTAAAGCTTTGAGGTAGTTGTTACAATCTATGCACATGAACATATGCTATATATTTGTAGAAGAATGGTTGATAGATTTTACATAAATTAAATTAATAGATTAAATATTATTCAAGGATAAAATGGAAAGACGATTCTCTCTATTTGCTTAATTTTGACAAAATCATGTGTTTTAATAAGCCTAATGCATAGATATTATATAGGTTAATTCATATACCATTTTATATTACCATTGGAATAAAAAGAAAAAGTAGTCCATTTGAAATTTTCTTATTACAACAAATTTGTCCTCGTCCCTGTTCAAGTTTTAGTTATTCGTATTAAAGTAGATATTGTTTTAACTCATACTTTTAATATTAATAATGTTACAATGGTACTTATACAAGTAATAGAAAATATTTAAAAACTAAGATATAAGAAAATTTTGTTTCTCTTTATATGGGACTCTAAAATTTCTATATAGCCAACTTTTTCATGTTTTGATGGTCATTATGTTGAATACTTGAATTGTTGATTTTTGACTTATTGGTGAATTATGTTAGATGAAATTGAATTGTGTATTATATAATCATACAAAATGAGTTATATTATATAACATGGACATGTGTATTGTGTAATTGTACTTGTTGAATATTTGAATTGTTGGTTTTTGACTTATTGATGAATTGTGTTGGATAAAATTGAATTGTGTTTGATGAAATTTAATTGTGTATGATGTAATCATACAGAATGAGCTATATTATATAAGATGGACATGCGTATTCTGTAATGAAATTATATGTTCTTTATTTTGATATATGTCTTCATTTATTTTTACAAATAAATGGAAGGAAGTTCAAGTACTCCTGATCAAACCGCTTCAGGAAGATACAATGATCCAGCTTGTGCTTATGTTGCATTAGTCCTCGATATGAAGAACTGTATTATTTGCTTATTTTGTAATGAGCATTTGAAGGGTGGAGGAATCATTCGATTAAATAAGCATTTAGCTAGGGTTAAAAGTAATGCGGAACCCTAAAAAAAAGTAAGCTATGATGTGAAATGGCAAATGAAAACTTTACTTGAAGAATATCAACAAGAGAAAACAGAAGGGAGAGATTGAATTATGAAATTGATAGTGGAAATTCGTTTGCTGGTTTTCATGATGATAGTGGAAATGATGAAGATGGTAGTGGTAATAGTAGTGGTAGTGGTAGCGGTAGCGCTCCTTCCTATCAAGAAGTGAATGTTACACCTGGACCCAATGTTAAAAAAAGAAGAAGGCAGATGACGAATTTTTTTGCACCACAAATAATTTCTAGAGCCCAGTCTTCAATTCGTACTGCTATGCAATCAAGAGATGCGACTTTCATTGTAGATATGGCAATGGCTAGATAGTGGTATGATACAGGTGCAGCATTCAATGCTTCCCAATCTTACTATTATCAGCCTATGAAGGATGTTATAGCCTCTTATGATCTGGAATATAAAGCTCCTTCTATTGACCACTACAGAGGTAAACTTTTAAGTTGCTTAGTTTATGAAATTAAAAGTTATTTGGAAGAAAAAAGAATGAATTAGGCTACTTATGGGTGTTCAATCATGTGTGATGGTTTGACAGATAGGCGACATGAACATATTATTAATTTTCTAGTTTATTCTGCAAAGGGCTTAATATTTTTGAAGTCTATTTATGCATTTGACCTTGTTAGGAATACTGATACTTTACTTGAGATATTCAATGAAGTTGTGAATGAAGTAGGGCTAGAAAATATTGTTCAGTTCATTACTGACAATGATTTTACTTATAAAGTAGCGAGAAGAAGGTTACAAAACAAGTATAATTCTTTTTTCTAGACTCCTTATGTTACGCATTACATCGACTTAATGCTGGAAAACATAAGAGATGCTAGGTATTTTCCTATTATTGATGAGACTATGCAAAAAGCCAAAACGTGACCAAGTTCATTTATAATTGTGCATGAGTTTTGAATTTAATGAGAAAGAATTTTATCAATGGTAGTAATTTGTGTCCTCTTGTTGTGACAATATTTACAACGAATTTCTTATCACTTTAGTATTTTGTTATGATAAAGAAAGAGATGAGACAGATATTTATAAATGATAAGTAGGTTGCATCTCAGCATACTAGGCCTAATACTAGATTGGAGATTTCCAGAATTATATTTGAAAATATTAAATTTTGGTCCTAATGTCTATTTGTTATATGAGTTTGTAAGCCTTTAGTGAGGGTGCTTAGTTTGGCTAGTAGTGCTAAAAAGGCAACAATGGGTTTTTTTTATGCCATGGAGAGGGCTAAGGAAGCAATTAAGGCTAATATGAAAAAATATTCCTTCTTTGTACACACCTTATCTTACAGTCATCAATGATAAATAAAAAAGGCAACTTTGTCTCTATTGTTTGCAGCTGAGGCAATTTTGAATCCTAGTGTCTATTTCAGACTAGATTTTGTAAAGAAAGTTGAAGTTAATAAAGGAACACTATTAACTATTACAACAGTTGTTAATAAAGGAACATTATTAACTATTACAACAGTTGTTACCTATGAGATGATGCAAGATCTCCTGAGATCACAAATGGAACTCTATAAGCAATTTTCTGGAGATTTTGGGATGCCAATTGCTATTTGACAAAGAGCAAAACTTTCTCCAAGTATTAGTCTTTTTCCCTTTTCTTGTTAAAAATTAATTATCACTTTATGTTGTTTATAACGCTACTTTTGTTATTTTACGACTTACAGTTTCTTGGTGGGATCAATTCAAAATCGGAGCACATTTGAATTCATTCATTCCAAGAAAATAAATAGATTAGAGTATAAGAGATTGAATGACTTGATCTTCGTTTGTTACAATTTAAAACTTTCGGAAATGTATGTTATTATCATTATTAATTTATATATAATTTCTTATAGATCTTAATAATTAAATTTTATTATTTACTAGGACTCTTAGTAGAACAAGTAGTTTATTAGATCCAATTTGTATTGATAACATTGAACTTTTGGCATATTGGATTTCTGAGGAACTTGGTTTGATAGATGTGAGCGACTTGGAAGATAATCTTGATAGGAAAGCATTGACATGTATTTGGTGCATTGAATTTGAATGATGATAATGATGATGATCCTTTCAATGATGAAGATTTTGTACTAAATGATAATTGAAGTTAGTGCAGTTATAGCAAGTATCCCCTTAGAGGATTGAATAAAGTTTTAGATTTTTGTTTATCCTCTTCTTTTAATTTTACTTATATTTGATGTATATGTTAAGTTCTATATTTGCAATGTAATTGTAAATGTTTTTATTTCATATTTCAATTCTACTTGGTTATTTATTCATCACGAACTTTTATTTAAATTGTAATAGTTAGAAATTTAAGAATATTTATTATTCTTTTTATTTGATGTAATTATTATTTGCTGTATGATGAAATTGTAAGATTTTAAATATTTTGTATTGTTCTTAATTTTAAATTTGTATGATGATTGTCTTTTTTCATATTAATTGCAGTTATTATTTATATGTTAAATATCTGAAAATTATTGTTAATAAAATAAATAAATTGTTATTTTAAAATTTTAATATTATGATTTTTAGAAACAGAGTTGGTGTAAATTATAAATTATACAGTACTACATACCAATGAGCTAATTTGTAATTTAAAAAAAAATCAGAGACTATTTTATAAATTTAAAAAATTATCCAAAACGGTATCTAATATTGACAGGTACCGCTATAATATAATACCATAATCTAACAGGTACTAAGATTGATATGGTATTCATAACATTGGGATAATACCTTACCCATTTTTATTTTGAGATCTTTGGAATAAAGTTTTTGGTTTGGACTCCGAGTTCCTTTCTTTAAGATTTTTCCTTTCTCTTTTTTAGGATTTTTATCTAAACTTTACTTAATATGGTAGAATGGCAATTCTATTGCGTAAATTTAAACTTTTGGTCCCATTTCTATTAAGGGGAATCCAAAAAATCAGTGGCATGCGTTGTTCATCCTTTAGGTTATGGGCTTTCATAAGGCCTATGTATTTGTTTATTGTGTATCATTTTCCCTTATAGGCCTTAAAGAAGTCCTGTGGACCTGTGGCTGAGTTAAGGCTGATATGATTTTAGCTATGTATAACCAAACATCCGAACGAATCATCAGGTCTGACGCTTGATGCCCTATCAACAGGTTATCGTGCATTAAATTTGGGTGAGAGATTAAAGTTTCGTAGGAAACTATTCGCGGGATGCCTCAGGGTACGAAAAGGTCTCGCGAGCTGCAACCATAGCATTTCGTTTTGCATTTATCTGGGTTATTGTTTATTTTCTATATGTACTTGAAGATTTCCATTGTCGTGACTTCTTTGTAGCTTTTGAATCTTCGCCAATATAAACCCGTAGCTTACGCGAGTCAACCTGCAACGTGCAACCTGCAACCTCCAACTTCCAACCTGCAACCTACTTATGGCTTAAAAGTGCGCTCTAAATACAACTCTTATTCCACAATCTGCTCATACGTCTTGTCCATTAAGAAGGTAGTACATATCTCACCATAGTGGCAGTGACTTGGGTAGCAGGTTTACTAGTTCCTTAAGGTCTACTTATAGGCCTAGATATAAGGGCTACTCTATTGATATTAGGAAGGTACCTTTGGGGGGTAAGGCGTGTGGACGATTGGCCTTTAGTCCTAGGGTCAATACTAGAGGTATGAGGAGACTTGGACTTGACCATGAAGATATGTTGGTCAAATACAACGTCACCCATCATGTCAGGGTTCGACGACCATTTGAGTCTGAACGGGTATGTTGTCCAAAGAGGCAAATCTTCTGGGCTATTTACCCGAGACCAATTCTGTACCATTCATTCACAGGCTCAAATATTTGTGGAATCCATTAAAATTTGTGGTTGTAGATAAATGGCTGGTCTTGGGTAAATGGCTTAGAAGATTTCAACTCGCTGTCCGAAGGTCACGTGTTTTTGTGTGTTGGAGTTTGGTGTTTCGGTCCAATAAAATTATTTTAAGAAAGACACAAAAATTTAATGTCAAAATGATGTAATGAATAATAATATATTAAATTTAGCATGTTATTATTTATGCACTAAAAATTGTAAAAAGATAATTTTATCTACTTTTAACATATTTTTTATGTCATTTTAACAAATTTGATTTATTTACATAATTTAGTAAGTAATTAAATTTAAAATATATATTACTTTACACAAAATATATCATTACAAATATCTCATTGATACATTTAAAATGACATTAATATTAAATATATTATTAAATATATTTTTATATTTATTTATAATTCTTATTTATAAGTGCTATAAATTTATTAATAAAATATGTTAAGAATAAAAAGTAAATTTAAAATAAAAGGTACATAAATTTAAACCACAATATTGATTTAAAAAATTAATTTGTTGTTGCAATAATATTAATTATATTTGTTACATAATATTAATTTAATATAAAGCATATATTAATTAATTAATAATAATGATTTTATTTTAATTTCTATAAATACATAAATAAAAATCATTGTATAAATATAAATTAATTTAGTTAATAACTATATTATTGTAGTTTATTCTTTAAAAATAATTTAGTATAGAATGACTGGAGTAACACTAAATTTAGTGTAAAAAGATTTTTAGAATATTATCTTTTACACCAAATTTGTTGTAAATTTTTAGTGAAATGGTTGAAGATGCCTAAGCCTATTGAGATCAGTGACTATTATGAGAGCTTTAAGAATGGAACAAGGTAGTCATTTTACAACGTTATGTATAGAATTATTAAGGAGATATGCCTAAACTAGCTGCATTCATTCTCACATGTGAGGAATTATAGCATGTTTTATTTTAGCCCTTCATCTATGTGATATGAAGTCATTACTGGCCTTATTGAGATGCATGAAGCAACTCAAGCTTGTAGGGAAGTCTCTTAGGTGATATTGTTAGTACGTAGGGGAGACCTTATTACGTACTCCAGGGTCTCGTGAAAGGATCAAAAACGAAGGTAATGCGGAATACCTGGATTCGGTTCCATCTCTGATTCCGATGCCGATTCCGAG
>JAOSBL010000002.1:11651578-11662892 GCA_027568915.1 Erythroxylum roraimae
TCAGGAGTTTGAGGTACAATATGCCATAAATATGTGTTTTCTTTTTGTTGTATACATTCATAACATACATATAAATTGATTATAAGCTTTAATGAATTTATTCCTTTTATTCTCAGAAACATTTTTACTGGAGTTCTGAACTCAATGGGATCATACATAGTGTATGGGAGTCGCGAGCTCGTACACGTTATCGCGATTTTGTTAATCAGATACACAATGTTGGTGTATGATCTTCTTTCATTTCTGAGTCCACATGGAGTCATTGGCCGGAGTATTGGAGATCATCTGAGGCAATGCGCATATCGGGCCGTAACTCCACTAACAGACGTGGTAGGTCAGGGGCAGACAGTCTTTCCGTTCACACAGGAGGATCAATTACTCACCGCAAGCATGCAGAGAGACTTGTAAGTATTTAGAATATTACATTTATATTCTAAATTTGATCATTGCTATATTTCAATGTAAATTGATGTGTTAATGTTGTCATGAACATATATGTGTAGTATGCCTAATGATCATGATTGTGTGGAGTAAATTGTTGGTGCCATTTACGGCTGTGTTGAATACTTTACTGTTTTGAACAGGGGGTAATATCATAAACACAGCAGAGGCTCTGCCAAAATTTTTATAAATTCTAGTTTAACTTATGACTGTTTCATTGTTATGCAGGAAAAGTCTATGGGCGTTAGGCCTACACCCCATCAATTGTTCTTGCATACTCACACCAAGAAACATGACGGTGTGACATTCGTAAACAGCCGATGTTGAGAACTTAATGTATGTTAATTTCATAGTTTAATATTCAATCTCACTTTTAATTATAACTAACTAATTATAATATACGCATTGCCTCCTAATAGGACCAAATACAACAAACAATTGGGCAACAGTCACAGGATGAACAACCTGTTGATGAGACCCAGATATATTTTGATGCAGTGGGTGGCAGGGACAGTCGGGGAAGGATCTTTGGCCTAGGCTCATATGCCAACACATTTTATTCGTAGCCTTCCACTATATCGACAATAGCAGCATCTAGTTCAGAGCCGACAACGCGACGTATCAATCAGCTTGAGGCCACAGTTCAGACGTTGATGGAGGTAATAAACAAGCTCAGAAATTACATGGAGGAAATGAGAACGAAGGATACAGACTCACTCCAGCCACGCTCACCAAGACCATAGGATTGTTGTTGTCATAAATTTGGCTTTCAGTTATGTACTATTTAATGTTTAAATTTGCAGTTAAGAATGGTTTCCCTTTTTATGACCATTTAACTTTTTCTATAAACAAATTTTATGAGTTCACAACTCCTTAACTTATGTAACGATAATTTATAATTGTTCAAATTGGAATCAAATTTAACGACCAGATTTTCAAAAAATTGTCATTCAACTAGACATTAACAGAGATTTACAGGCGACTTCAGCGATCTAACAGGTTCCACCTTTGAATTAAGCCATCAAGGGTATATTTGATTAATAGATTTTAATTATCGACAGTATTCCTTACTGTCGGTGTTGATGTTGTAATGTTCCGACGGAACCATCGGAATATATATCAATTCTCTCTGACGGAACTGTCGGAATATAACTCAACACTCTCCGATGGTTCCATCGGAAATTCTTTACGCTATCTCCGACAGTTCCGTCGAAAAGGTCTTCCCAACTATACCGACGCTTTTCCTTTTCGGTCGGTAATCAATACCGACCGTGCCGATGCCGACGTCGGTCTCCGTCGCACGCTTACATCGATAAATGAGATTACCGACGGAATCTCCGTGCTTTCCGCCGAAAAATTCCGTCGGTAACTCCTTATTTTCTTGTAGTGTTAACTCAACAAATTTCCTTACAAAATTTGAGTAACATTTCTCAAACTCCTAATTATAACTTTTACTATCAACAAAAATTATAATCTTCAATATTTTTAAATATTTAAAATTGTAGCTATTCTTTATTAGGTAATAGTTTGTTTAAAATGGAGGGAGTTGCTCTTTTGTGACCGTAAAGTTATAGATCTAAGTCATGGAACAGTCTCTTTGTAAAAATACAAGGAAAATGTTGCATACATTATGACCGTCTAAGTCATGGAAACAGTCTCTTTGTAAAAATATAAGAGAAAAGTTACTTCCCAAAACCCCGAAAAGCAGGAAGCCTTGTGCACTAGGATGTTGACTTTGACTTTGTTTAAAAATTTAATAGAAACTAAATTTTTAGGAAATAAGAAAATTATATTTTTAATCTACAATTTAGGTAAATTATTAAAATTAGTTGAGTATATAGATAAAAAAGGGCCTATTAACTTTTGAAAGGATCCTATTAATGTTTAAAATGAGAAGAGCTTGTTAATTGTTTAAAAAACGAAAGGAGCCTGATAACTTTCAAAACTAAAGGAGCTTGTTAATTACTTTCAAAACGAAAGGAGCCTATTAATCGTTTAAAAAAATGAAAGGAGCTTGTTAACTTTCAAAAGCGAAAGGAACCTCTTGCTATATTAAAACAGAAGGTGCCTATTATAAAACTGAAGGAGTCTCTTTACAAATTGAAAATGCAAACACTAAGGAGCCTGTTAACTTTCAAAAGTGAAAGGAACCTGTTGCTATATTAAAACAAAAGGAGCCTATTATAAAACTGAAGGAGTCTCTTTGCAAATTGAAAATGCAAACACTATAATGTATAAATTTAAAAGTTCAAGTAGAGAAAAAGAATGTTACAATCGATTGATACTAGTTCGGTTTATAATGAAGCCTACATCCATTCCCCAAGTATCTAACTTGAGTATTTCACTATAAAAAAACTCCAAGTAGTAAATTTTGACGAGCCTCTCTAAGCTTACAAGTGCATATTTTTCAAGGTTCTTTAACCTTCCACACTCGTAGTGTTTTAATAAGTCTCTATATCCTCTTAACAAAAATGAATATAGGGTTTGCTCAATGTAAGCTTTCAAGGAATAACAATCTCTCTCAATAGAGTGTTTTTACTTTCTAAGGCACAAGGTGTTTGATATTGATATGAATTTCAAGAATATTGATATTGCTGAAGTATTTTGCAAATCTGACTGGTTCACAATTACAGTGGCTCTTTCTTAAGTAGATATTTTCTTCAACTAGTCATTACTTCATTTCTATTTTGAGTTGACTTTGTATCTAACGAATCTTCGATATCATCTTTGCTACAATCTTCTAATATTCAGACGTTAAGAGAAAATTTTGACAAAAATGTCGGAGCTAATTGCTCAAATTATGTGATTAGCAAGATCCTTCCGAATATTGTGGAATCATTTCTAGTAAGTTTCATTAAGAAGGTTCCTGTAAGAAAGGAAGCATTTATCCTATGATATCATTTCATTTTAAGAATTATATCGTTACCTATATAAGGAAATGAAACCACTTTGAATTTTGAAATATTATATAGTTATCATCAAAATCATTAACAATAAACCTTGAGCTAACAGTCTCCTCATTTTTTATGAGGATAAGCAATAACAGATATATTTTCAAAATTCAAGTGATAATAAAGGATTTCAAAAGATACCTATAAACTTTATATGTTCTAACTCACTGTCATAATCAGAAAGAGCCTTTCTTACGATAGGAGCCTATCATTTATGCATATCACAGATTTAAACTTCACAAATTCAATTCAACTATATTTCAACAGTTAGCAGAGAATATATCATAGATATAAAAAAAACATATCATCAAAAGCAAATATATCATCAAAAGCAAGTAAATCATTAACTCTCCCCCTTGTCATTGTCAAAAAGTAGAGGGGAAATAACTAAAAAGTAAGTGAAAAAAGCACAAGTGTGTAAAAATAAACCAAGAAAAAATAGTGACAAACTTATTTAAGAGATTCAAAAAAAATTTGAAGCATAATTTGCATATCAAGAATTTGATTTTAAATGTTGTCGATCTATCCATGCATTTTATCTTGATTGGAGAAAATGTCCCTCAGTTGTTGAAGGATCAAATCATTTGTGCTCTGGAGTGTGATAGGGGCTGATCTTTGTGGGGTATAACCTAAGTGGTCTTCTGATCTTTCTATTTTCTTCTCCACCCATACATTTTCTTTTAGTTTATATTCGAACTGGTAGGGAATAGATGAATGGAACTTTCCAAGTTCATACCAATCCAAAGTGTCAAAAGACACTCCATAATAGGCAAAAATCTTTACATACCCAAGAGATGATTGCCAACTTCCCATCAATTTCATCTTTTATCATATGTGTGTAAAATGATCAAACTAAATCATCACACACTGTCTCATTTAAATTCAAAAAATTTTCCCAACCAACAGCAAGAAATGAGAAGATATGAGAATACCAATGTCATCGAATAAGAAAGGAGGCCAAATGTGTCATGCAACCACCTTGTGCTTCTTGTATCGCATTTTGTATCGTGCTTCATATTCCATTAACTGAAACTGCTTAATTGGTACTGAAGACTCTCCTTTCTTTTATTTCTTCAATTTTGACCTCTTAGCTTTTGGAATTTCGTCAAATAAGGTTTCTTCATAAAGTGGCTCATCCCTAGTAATGGGGTCCTCAATCTTCTCTTCAACCATAGGTGCTTTACCTTTTCTTATTTCTTCTCTTTTTCTCTTTCGAGATTCTTCTTCTTCCCTCTGTTCAGTCTAAGGGCTTTTTTCTTTCTCAATAACTTTCTCTGCTTGATTTGCAAGACTTCCTTTAGCCGTGGACGTCTTATTAAACGGATTGGTTCTTCATCTGAACCACCATCATTAACAATCCAGTGTACTTCAAGCCGTGGACTCAAGTTAAGGAGGTGGTGCCATGATTTATGAATTATGAATAAAATTTTTCGTACCATGCTCTTGGTGTCTGCTTCAATCCATATAATGCTTTCTTCAACCTGTAAATTTTATCTTCTTTTCCTTTAATTTCATACCTTGGAGGTTGCTCAACATATACTTCCTCTTCCAAATTTCCATTTAAAAAAGTAGATTTTACATCCATTTGATAAATTTTCTAGTCATTTTGAGCTAAGAGGGAGATAATCATGCGAATAGTTTCCAATCTCACAATAGGAGCAAATACTTCAAAGTAATCAATACCTGGTTTTTGCTTATATCCTTTTGCAACCAATCTAGTTTTAAACGGTCAATCTCACCATTAGGATTGTACTTTGTCTTGTACACCCACTTTAGTCCTATAGGTTCTTTATCATTGGGCAAATCTGTTAATTATCATGTGTCATTCTTTTTAATTGCATATATTTCTTCATCCATAGCTTTTTTCAATTTCAAGTCAATCGATGCCTCCTCATAATTAACTAGTTCACAGTCTACAAATAAAGAAAAATTGGTAATCTCTTCATCAGATAGCTCATTATCAATACCTATCACATAATCTTCCAATCTGGCTAGTAATTGACGACATCTTTGGGTTCTGCTAGATGTCTCTAGCTGAGATATTGAAACATCCTAAGTATTTTCTTCTTCATAGCTTTCTGAAATTACCATTGGCCTTTTTTGGGAAGTTGAATACCAATCCCATATTCCTTTCTCTTTAAAGGTTACATCACGACTAATAACCATCTTTTTTGTATTTGGATTGTATAATTTACAGGCCTTTGAATTTGTACTATAGCCTATAAAAATACATTTCTCATCTTTGTCATCTAACTTCTTCCTAATCTGGTACATGGGCATAAGCAATATACCTAAAAACTTTGAGATACCAAATGGAAGGTTTCCTTCCACTTCAAGCTTCCTCATATGTTTTATCATTAAGGCTTTTTGTTGCATACGTATTTAAAATATAAACTGCATAATTAATAACTTCTGCCTAAAATTCTTTAGATCTTAACATGCATCTTACCATGTCCATAATAGTTTTGTTCCTTCCTTCTGTTACTCCATTTTGTTGAGGCGTGTATCTGGTAGTCAACTGATGTTGAATTCCATACTGCTCAAAGAACTCTATGCATGCAAGATACTCTTGATCTCTATCTCTTCTTAATGCTTTAATTCTGCAACCACTTTGCTTTTCCACAAACGCTTTAATTTATTTGAACACGTCATAAGCTTTTGATTTCTATTTTAGAAAATGCATCTAGGCCTTTCTACTAGAATCATTAATAAAAGTAATAAAATACCTATTACCTCTATTAGATGGATCTTCAACAGTACACAAATCTTAATGAATAATTTCCCATAGCTTCTTTACTCTATAGGACTTTCCAACAAGAAATACATCCCTATGCTTTTTTCCCATCTCACATGTCTCGCATACATGGTTAGATATATTCACAACAGGTAAGCCAAACACAAGCTCTTTTCTTGATAGATAATTTAATCCAGGAAAATGAAAATGTCCAAAACGCATTTTCCATAGCCAAATTGAATTAGGTATTACATAATTCAAGGAAGCAAATTTTTCATAATGAATTTTTAGTAGGAATATATGGTTAAAAGACATCTTTACCTTTGCAATAAATCTCCCACTCCTGTCTATCAAGGTACAAAAATCATGATGAATCTACATTTTATAACCTTTCTCCGATAATTGACCAATGCTCAGTAAATTTTGATGAAGACCATAAACATATAAAACATCATAGATAAAACTTTTAGAACCATCCTTCAGCCTAATGGATACTTGACCTTTTTTCCAAAATAGGAATATTTGAATTATTCCTAAATTTAACTTTTGATTGAACATTTTCATCTAAGGAGGAAAATAACTCCTTATTCTTAAATATATGATTATTAAACCAGAATCCAAGTACCAGATATTTTCATCTTCCACAAAAGAATTGGTTGCTAGAAATAAACTTTCTAAATTATTAGAATTCACACTAAAATGTTGGTACTAATTTTCTGCAACATTAGCCTGATAGTTGTTCTGAGATCTGAATCGACAATCAGCAGCTTTATATCTATACCTTCCACAATTAAAGCAATTAAAACTACATCTCCCTTGATATTGATTACCTTATCCTCTTCCTCGACTAAATGTTCTGGAATTGTTTTCTCTCCCCTGGTTAAAATTATTACCACGACCTCTTCCTCTAAAACTTCCTCTACCTCTACCTCTGAAATCTCCTCTTCTTCTTTTATTGAAACCATGACCTCTACCATTTACATTTTGATTTGATTCTGCAACATTATTGAAATTCACCTGGCCTTTTAAGGCTTTTTTGTTGTCTTTTTTGCTTTCTTCAATTTTATGCTAACATGACTTTCAATACTTCCCTGCAACTCTGCTATAGTCATAGTCTCCGTATCATGTGACTCTAGTATTTTTGTCATAACATGGTCAAATTTAATAAGCATGGTGTGTAGAATCTTTTCCACCACCTTACTATTTGAAATGTTCTCTCCATATGACCTCATGTTGTTGACAAGATCAGTAATACGGGAAAAATATTATTCAACAGTTTATGGATTAAGCATTTCATACCTCTTATATTCTCTACGCAGGGACAACAATTTGGATTTTTGAGCCTTGTCTATACCTTTGTAAGCCAACTTCAAGATACTCCATGCTTCTTTGGTAATTTTAGTATTAGCAATTTTGCCAAAAACTAAATAATCTACTCCTTAGTGAATTTCGAATAATGACAACTGGTTTTCCATTTAAACATTTACATCAGTTCCTTCTTGTAAGCCTGGATCAACAAGACTCCAAATATTCTGAGCCTTGAGATGGGTAGATATTAAAATCTCCCAATAATTATAATCAAGTTTACTATCTAACTTGGGATCTAACCACACAATATTATAATTGTTTAACATCTCTCACTTTTAAATGAACCACTGTCTCACAACTATAAGAACAATCTCTCTTTTTTTTTCTTCTTACAAATCGCTTTAAAAACTGGAGTTGGATTTAACTAGCTCTGTTACCAATTTGATATCATACGACACAACACACTCTCACACGCATAAGAGAGAGGGAGAGAAGTGTAGAATTCATTCAATCCCAAAAACTACAATACGTGTAAGGCTTCGTTACACACCTTTTATAAGAAACAAAACGAATAAAATACTAGAGTTTTACTCACATAAGAAAAAAATCCTAGTGGACCAAAAATTGGTTCAAATCATATAGAATGCTTAAGGAAGAAGAAAGCCCCTCTCTCTCTACTTGCTTCATCATAATTTCGAGTACCATTTAATGAAGATACTTGTTATCTTTCTCCACTTACTTCATCATAATTTTAGCTAGCATTTAATAAAGTTGCATGTATCTGTCTCCTTACCATAGACAACTAGCTTGATTTATTTATTGACACGAGTTAAGAGAGTGATTAAATTAGAAGCCTTGCGTGCCTGTCAACCTAAAAGTCACAAGTTTAAGTATAAAAAAGTATTATTTGACCTTATCTAATATTTTAAAAAGATTAATTAAGAAGACAAATATAATTAAATATATATTTAAATTTTATTAAATAATTTATAAATTATTATGTACATTCAAATTTTTATTTAATATATACTTAAAAGTAAAAATATATTTCATCGTCATAAATATATATAATATTTTAAAGTATAAAAATGGGTTTTTTTTTTTATTAAAAGCGAGATGGGAAGTAGAAAAGGAATACTCTGTTAGAGCTGATTGGCCAGTGTGGCAGGTTAACCAATGGTTATCAAACATATAAACAAGTTGCCTCTTTGTTGATTGGACAACGACAAAAAAAGTCCGATCAGCGATCAGGTACCACTGTCGAATGGTGTGTACTCTGTACACCCTGAAATGGTGCTGAAATCATAATATCAAGTAAAAGTTTGTGAACACTGTAATGTGGTCCTAACTATAGAAAGGAAGAAATGCAGTAAAATCTCTATAAATAAATATTTTTGAGATTTTAAAAATTATTATTTTATACGGAGTTATTAATGTATCGATAAATAAATATTTTATTAATTTATTGATAAATTAATATTTATTAATTTATAGAATAATTTTTATTTTGTACGTTATATTTGTCAAAATATAAAAATTCATATATTATATTTTCTCTTCCATAGCTACTCATTTGAAAGGTATAAAAAAGTCTACGCTAACTGATAAGATGAGAAAAACATTATGTGAGTACAAAAATTAGCATCTCTCTTCAAGTCAAAAAGATTTGCAACAGTGGATTCAACAAAAGTTTGATCTCTCTATTAGTCAATCAGCAATATCAAATGTTCTTAAAAGATCAGCAGAGTATTTGCCAAATGTAGTTTATGCCATCCAAAAAGTTAAAGATGAAATTGATTTCAGTTCGCATGAAAAGAAGAATCAATTGACTATAGGTACATATTTTAGGAAAGCATAAAATTTGAAATAAAAATTGTTTAGGAAATGCTTTATTTTATGAATTATATATGTAATTTTTATACTTATTTAATGAATTATTATTTTATATTTTCAGTGAGCCTCAAGGAATTTTGTTAAAACTATTATCTTATGCATTGAGCGAGGTTATTATTTTATCCCATCGGCCAAACTCAAAATTGGAGAAAATTATTATTTAATCGAAATTATTAATTTATCAAATATTCGTTTATCGAGATTTTACTGTACCTAATTCAGTGTAATTATAAAAAGTAATCCAGAATTTACACGAGTGTCTGGGCACAATTAGCTAGCAAACTCATTCATTTTCTGTTATACGAAGTCAAAGTAAAGAGTTTGACATTTTGTTCAATATAAAAAAAAAAAAATTAGAACCCTACTTTGTTTTTCACATGTAAAAAATCCAACTCTAGCATGTCTATTGTTTCTGAAAAGGTTTGTAAGTTCATTATCTAATTTTGAATTTAGTTCGAACATATGACTTTTTGGTTCAAAGATTTACATTTTGCATGTTTTAATTGTGGAAATTAAATATTTTGACTTTTCATCAAATCCCAATTTTTAACTTATTTTATAACCATAAAAAAGGATAATAAAATGTATATTTACAAAAGATACGTTTTATAACTTCAATTACCATCAAATATAAGGAATTGATAATAGAAACCTGTGAAAGGAACTCTGGGTTTAAATGTAGTATATTTTATTTCACTCAAGCCATGTTTTTCCCCCTTCATCACAAACCAAATATTTCATCAATCACTCAAAACTCAAACACCTGTGCTTTAGTTCTCTTTAAGTAAATTCTCCTCCAAGCTTTCTTTAAGCATTGATTTTTCAATGACTAGCTAATTTGATAGGTTTGGTTCTCAAGCTTCCTTTATTTTCATCACTCTTTTAAGTTTCGGTCATGAATTATCTCCTGGACTAACCAATCTTTTCAATAATAAGCCCTAAATTAGTAGATTTTACTTTTTTTTAAATCTCTACCGTTAGTTTTGATTCGATTTGACGAAGTTTTAAATTACGCTCGAATTTTTTAAATTTTAAATTTTAAATGAGACTCTGAGTTGGATCTCTTGCCCCAATCCAAACTAAAACTCGAATAACTTTAAATAAAACGATATAATTTTGTTATTTTTAAGTTATATCAAATGAATTAAAATTAAAATTAAAAAAGGAAAATATTCGAACCCAATCAGACACAGAGTCATAAAGATCCAATCAAATTCAAGCTTACCCTATAAATCTTAAAGCATTCAAGCCTCAAGCCCAGATCTAGGTTGGCCTGTCGTAAATATTTTTAGGCCCTGACGTGAGTATGACTCACCCAATGTGACCTGTAGATAAGATGGACAAATGAGCAGAAAAATATCTGCAAGACCTTCTTATCCTCTTTGTTCCTATTTGGCCCATCGCTCCAGTATTTCACACTTACAATATTTTTTTAAATTTGATAATTGTCTCACTTTAGTTGATACAATTGGCCCTAACCCCCCACAATTCTAACAATTTTCACTAATTAACTTAGCTAATAATCTAATTCTATTATTTTAATAATATCATGGATTCACTATCTTACTTAAATTAGTGCGTATATAAGTGTATTAAGCATTTCTAATTAAATACATGGAAATGTATTTTTGATCTTTTCGGTGAGATTCTATTTGTTTTGTTCTAGAACGGAGTAATCTTATGAGGAGTTATTTTGTGATTCTAAGGTACTATTGATGGAGTTGGAGTATATATTATAGTCTTAAAGTAAAGTTTATACATACTTCTGACGAGATCTCACTCATTTGATGTCGAAATTATGAGTTCACTCTGGAGTGTGCTCTACTTCTGTTACTTAAAGTGAAGTTTGGACTATGCGAGTCTAAGTGCCTGTTTGGATGAGCTTATTTCAGTAGAGCTTTTGTTAGTAAAGCTTTTGTCAGTAGAACTTTTCTGAGAAGAGCTTTTCTGAAAAGCCAGTTGACTGTTTGGCTGTCAATTAGAAAAA
>JAOSBL010000002.1:11665857-11678449 GCA_027568915.1 Erythroxylum roraimae
GCTGCAATCTTGGAAATATTTTATTTTGACCGGTTTCCAAGGTCGATTAATTTAATCGAACGACAGAGCCGCGATCAGCCTTATATTCAGTTCTTTCAACCTCCATAATTACCTCAAACTTTAATGATCTGTATATTTATATATAGATCCAAAATGTTTCACTATAGATATAATGTCTCCAAGCTCTTAAAGCAACCACCATTGTAGCAAATTCTAGATCATGTATCAAAATCAACTCATGAAACTTTAATTTTCTCTATGCATACAAAATCACTTTAAAATATTACAACGGATTATATCTTAATCTCTAATGTGAAACTTCATTATATACTGCATAATCTCCAAACCAAACTGATATGATTAACATCGGTGTTATTATCCCTCAAATTCTCTTTACATTCATCACTGATATGGTTTATACATTTTTCCTTAAACATTTTTATCACGGGATAAGATTAGTAAAAACCCCTTAGCAGTCCCTGGTAGAATCCAACATACAGCTAGTTCTAAAGAACTCTAAATCTCTCATATTCCTTGTAGTTTCTTACTTCTTCTTTACCTCTATTTCCTTGGGTCTCCCAATACGCCATGTTCAGTTACTATAAGACCCAACATTTTATTCAATCAAACTAAGATTCATTGTCACTGAACTTAGCATATAATTGTTTCTACCTTCATGATATGTAATATTTACCTTAAGTATTCAAAATATGCATCTCACTTTTTCGAATACATTCAAAATACCATTTATGATCATAGTCGTTAATTGATACAATTTTGCTTAGATCACTTTAATCTTCAATACTATAATACTATCGGGGTATTGTTAACTCCAACAGATATCAACCAAATTTCCTTGTGCCCCTGATTAGTTCTCGTACTTCCTTAAGTGACTAATTCCTCAAATAAGGTAATATTATCCCATGTCATTTTCAGTTTCCCAATTGACTTCTTTTCTCAATTAATTTTCTCCATTCATTCAATTTCCTCTTATTTCACATTGACTTATTCAAGTGCCTGTTCATTAGTACTTGTTTCTCCACAAATTTCAATCTATTTGAAATCTTCACTTTCTGTGTTGGTAACACATTCATCATATCCAATTTTTATCTCCTCAACTCATGAATCCACTCACGTAATTGGATACTTTACATCAAACCAAATGCATACACCCTCGGTAACATATTCTACATCTTATGCTTGTGTCTCCGTTAGGATTAGGACTCTAATATTCACTTTTGATTCATTACAGACTCATTTCTGATTTGTTCTTTCATTGATCATTCTTAAAATAAACTATCTGATCTGCTTAACCTAATTATGTAAAATTCTTCTTTGAAAGAAGATTTCTTGCAACTATCATCTATACTGTTCATATAACCTTTATCAATCCACTGTTATCATCATTGTTGATCAGACATTCTTAGTAACCTCAAGGAGATTAATTTCTGTCATAACTTATATGATAAGAATATCCTTTCTGATAAGGCTCAGTAAAGCATTAAGCAATTTATTTACTCTAATACCTTGGTATATATCATCAAGATCATTCCATCTTTTCCAGAGATGTCTTTTAAGACAATTTACTAATTAATAACTTATATTCAGGATACCTTAATCTCATTTGATTTAGGACAACAATTCTTCTTTTGTATCTGTCCTCGATCGTGGGGACTATGCCACGATCGTGCCCTTCTTCTTTTTCACAAAATTCATCACCCATAGTAACATCATTAATAACCTCAATCTATCCTCTATTGATCACTATTAGCACTTTCATGCATTACTCTAATTCATCTTAGACTTTGAACTATGGGAACTATGACTAACAATATTCCATAAGTCTTGGATTGCCTCCTATATTATCCCACACATCTAATACATATGTGCCCAATATTCTCACTTGTTATAATAATCCCATTATCAAATATGTACTCATGATAACAAAATAACTTAACTTTAGGGGCTTGTGCTTACCTCTTTCTCATTCTTGCCTAAAATCCTATCTTTAATGCATTTCTAACTTTTTCCTTACTACACATCATTTATCTCTTGTAAAGTCAATTATGTCTATTTCTTTTCCCATATATATATCCTCAATCAATTCAGAATTACTGATGCATAATCATTATGAATTTCTGGTCTCAATTCCCCTGATATTTTCTTATACTAAATTATAAACTCTTATCACGATACTCACGATTTCGATTCCAAATTCATTCTCTTACGATCATAACAAATTTATGATTTCATTACATTCTGCTTGTACGCTTTAGTCTCCTCATTTCTACTTATATCTCTATTTTCCTCAAACAATTCATGACAATATATTTACATTTATATCACATTTGGGGATATGTCACCACAGTATAATCTTGGTGTCATATTCAATAATACATCCACCAATACGAATATGGTGAATCTCTATCTATTATATCAAACCATATACTATTTCTCATTTCTAGATATCCACAAACTTTCGTTTTCTCATATTCTGAAAGAGCATCGCTCTTCTCACTAATTCTATCGACCCAAACTCTTAACACATGCTTATGCGTGTGACTCATATATATGCGACTCAGACTAGGGATCAGTTGCTATTGTCTGCTATGACATGACTAAAATACATGTGACTTGACATATATTTCAGAAAACGCCCATGTAAGATACTAATTCTGGGCTCTGATAGTTGATAACAACACATCTTTTCAATTCTAACTACATTAGATAACCTTATCCTAGCATCAACTTATCTTAATTTAGACAACATCATATCCTATCTTATCATTTAGTTTAGATTGAATCAATTACAAATTCATTCAACTTATCTCAATTAGTGTTATAAATAAAGTATATATTCTAGAACAATTTATTTAAGAAAATCATTACAATACTCTACTTTCAATTTCTCAGCTTTATTATTATTTTCACAAACATATAAAAATATACAAAAGGTTAACACATGAAAATTCATGACTGCTAAACAAGTTGTTAGCCAATGAATTATTCCCCCAATTTGATGTCTCTTCCTTTGTTTTCTAATTTCGTGGGCATAGTTTATTCTAAAGGTCCCATCAAATTAAGAAAATTTGTTCTATTTGAAAATAAGGTTAAGTTTACCTCATGCACTGGGAAAAGGAAATGATTCCAATGCATTTCAGGGCCAACCGTGCTAAAAAAATATTTTAGAAAAAAGTAAAAAAGTAGAAGAGAAAAGAAAAAGGAAGCATGAATGACCAACAAAAATAACCATGGTAATGTCCATTAACCAAAGTGAGGCTCCCACGTCCCATCCCATCACATCACCAAGTGTGCATCAAAGCTCCCAAGAATATATGGCAAATAACTATCAACGGACCAAGTGGATTGCCGTCCTAATCACCAAAAATCACTCGCAAATAGTCCACAATCCTCATCGTTTTGTTTTCCACGATAATTACCTAAAATTTTCTAATTGCTTTTGATAGAGCCTGTGTTATGACACGTAGGTAACTTGTTTGAGTTAATAGATGGCAGTAAACTGCGGGTCTGTAGAAGGGTTACCGGGGTTCGTTTAACCTCACAAAGCAGGTACAAATTTCCAATTTGTTATTAAGCTGAAAAGATTCAAGTCTCTAAAGATGTTCATCTTTTGTGCAGTTTTACGTGCTGAATTATTCTCTGCACGTATAAACATCAAAACATGTATGCATATTGCAGTTCAAATGTTACAAATAGTTGCAACATACGTGATGAAAAAAGAGATAGCAGAAGGGGCAACCGAAGGATGACATACAAAGCATTGGCTTTAGGCGCATAAAATGGCAAATGGGTATTGATTTGGCAAGTAACGCTTGACTACCATAAATAAATAACCAGATTTCACCTACCGTTGACCAACTGTATAAATATGAAGCTCAAGGTTATTGACTTATTGCAATTGCGTAATAGCCTAATTAATAATTAATTTATTTATATACTTCTCCTGTTTACTTATTTATGGAAACTTACAAGGAAATATAACAGACTAAATTAATTAGCTCTTCTTCTTTTTTTACTAGAAGGACGTTGGCATAAAAATGTGGTACCAAGTTGGAAAAATGTAAAAAGTAGTGCAATGCAATTCATGCTTTATTAGCTTCCAAATGAAGTGGGAGAGGCGTGACAGTCTTCTAAGCCTATGTTTTCTTTACATTATTTACCTTACAAATACGAACATGAAAATTTGTTGATGACAATCCAGTTCTTTGTCGTTTAGAGGAGGCTATGGGTCACCATGCAAAATCGGGAACCCAAGAGCCACACCCCAGATATGTACAACACACAGCATTCTTTACATCTGTGGTTTTTGCTGATTCACCCAGTTTCCCAGGCGTCGCTTTCAGAACCTCCCAAGTGTTAAATAGATAAGAAGAGAACCTGTCTGATAGAGTCTAGTGCCAACCAAAGTGTATAATGTGCAAGCAAAAATACTCGTCATTAAATATAAATTTATAATCAGAGAAGAGAAAAAAGAAATAAAAATAGGAGAAGGAAGAATAGATGGTGAGTTCCTTAAACCAAACGCATCTATTATTTTGGGTTTAGGTTCGGAGTATAGGTTCGGTGGTAGACTTTTAAGCACAAAGGTAAGCATCTCACCCTCTCAAACCCCATCCACCACCCACCATTTACAAGGTACTCACACACACACCTCTCCTTTTCTCAAGAAAAAGCTTTCCTTTTCCTTTTCTCCTCCCAGACAGTGCATAGATATGATCATCGCTGATCAAGAAACCACAGTGAGGGAAATCAAACCCAAAAGCAGAAGAATCATGGTTAGTCCTTTGGAGCACTAAAGCTTGAGATAGCTGTATCACACATTCTCCATGCTAGGCTTGTTGGGGAATATATATATACAAAGCTATTACCTCTCTGATGTTTTATAGCACTGGTTTTGATTGTGTTGCTTGCTTATTACAACTATTTGTGTTTTGTCGGACATAATATTGCAGGGAGGTGGAGGTCCAGAAGATGATGATGGTGATGATGATATTAAAGAAGAGACAAAATGGCCAATTTGGCTCCGACCACTACTCCAAACAAGCTTCTTTGTTCAATGCAAGCTTCATGCTGATGCTCACAAGAGTGAATGCAATATGTACTGCTTGGATTGCATGAATGGAGCTCTCTGTTCCCTTTGTCTCTCATTTCACAAAGACCACAGAGCCATTCAGGTATACACAAAAACTGTGTCAATTTCATTCAGTTATTGAGATTCCCTACTTTGTTCCCTTTGCATAAATCTGTGTAGTTGCAGTTTGTCTCAAATAACCCACATGAAATTTTCATGGGTTTTCACCAATGCCATTTGCCTCTTGGTTGGTTGTTGAATCCTAAAACCAGGAACAAAGGAAAAGAGCAGCAGCCACAGCCCACATGGTTATTACTTGTAATAATAATGATCAGATATATATACACACACATCTAAATGCTACGATACATGATTTTCGCATTGTATAAACATTTCCTAGTTCCATACTTTTACAAGAATTTATATAATTTGTTGAATTTTTTGTTGGTTCTTTTTAATTTATATCAATTTGGTGGTTATTTAGATAAGGAGGTCGTCATACCATGATGTGATAAGAGTGAACGAGATACAGAAATACTTGGACATAACAGCAATACAGACATACATTATCAACAGCGCAAGAATTGTGTTCTTGAATGAGAGGCCTCAGCCTAGGCCTGGTAAAGGTGTCACCAATACTTGCCAAGTCTGCAGCCGTAGCCTTCTTGATTCCTTCACTTTCTGCTCCCTTGGTTGCAAGGTAATACACGCTATATGTTTCTCTTTTTTTTTTTTCCCTCATTATTTTTAGAAAGAATACTTACCTACACATTCTTATTTTGATTCAGATATAAAAAGGTCAAATTTTATCTAAAGGAAAGGAAATAAGATTAATTGCTTCCAATCCCCAACTACTCCCTTCTCTCTACTAAACCACCCCCCACCCACCCCCAAAAAAAAATATATAAATAAAAAGATGAAGAAGAAAAAGAAGGAAAATGTACTTTCATTTTTCCGAAGGCCCTTGAATGATTGCTGTTTTTTTCTTTTTTGGGGGAGTTTTACTTGATTATTTTACATACATGGTATTTTTATATAGTATTTGAAATTGAGAGATTCCCATAATTGTTGTGATTTGCAGATAGTTGGTACATCGAAGAACTTCAGGAAGAAGAAAATGAGAAATGAAATGGAGGGCTCGTCATCAGACACAGAAGAATCAATGAACAACATAAGACATGGAAGTAGCAAAAACAACAAAGTACAAAACTTTACACCCTCAACACCACCACCAACTGCAGTCAATTACAGAACTGGCAGGAGGAGGAAGGGAGTCCCTCATAGATCCCCAATGGGTGGTTTTATCACACAATACTACTAGCTATATACTACTCAAAACACAAAAGGTTATATATGTACGTGTGTTAGCATACAAATGTTTATAACTAGTCAACGCCTGCGCCTTCGTCTGGCAGGAGGCCGGTGTTGGATATTATCTTGTACATAGAACAAAGGAAATAAGGAGCATAACATACATGGAGACGCAGATGGGAAATTGGCGGTAGGGGTGTAGACATGTAGGGAGTTTGTTTCAGCTTTTCACGTAATGTATACATATAACTTTTCAACGTGTATATATATATATTACTAGCTTGTAGGGGGAAAAGGAACCGGTAATAATGTACTGTAAGATTGTGATCGGTATTCATATGAATCATTATATTTGGTTTGTATTATTAAAATTTGTCTATTGTGATGGTTTCTTGGGAGTTTCATGATGTTATCACAGCCATGAATATTACCGAGAAAATAAGAGAAAAGAATTGGCTTAATTGGGAGTGGAATTTCTCGTTTTAATGTATTTGTGTGCGAACTCCCCACGAGCTATGTAATAAAACAAGAACTGTTTGAATGATATGATCGTGATCACGAACACCGATTGAGTTAAACAAGTGCAGGTATCAACGTAGGGCCATCGTGCAACGGAGTAAAGTAAGATGAGAGAGTCACGGAAGTGTGGGAGTCTCTGGAACCTCATTTGGTATTTACACGTGGTTTTGTCCTTTCTACCGGTAATACCGGTAAAGAAGTTTTTTTTTTCCATTGGAAAATTATTAGGAAAGTGACGCCGCCCTTTTCAAGTTGGCCCAAGATTGCCGTCACTTTCTCGTGCTTCCTATTTATATATATAGTACATACCCGATGAACGCCACGTGTTCCATTAACATCAATAATTGCACCTGTATTAGTTCTTGGCCGTCCATTTTCAACAGCTATCTTTTGCGTTGTACTTTGTTGAAAAAACGTTGCAAAAGGAGCACTAGATCAGTGGGGGTGCTTTTGTGTAAGAGTAAACTGTTGTTTAATCAAAATGTATGCTGTTATTAGTTTAATAATTATCTCTCGATGGCCGTCTTTTGGTGGGTTTTGGGGTTGTTGACGGCTAAATAGCCATGCATATGAACGTTTTTAGTCTCCTGTCCTCATCAAAGTTGATCAGATGTCAAATTTCCGAATACATTCAATTAATGTTTTGGTACAAAATATTATAGGTTTTTAATAAAAAATAATTATAGAGAAATTATACATGTATGACTGATTATTTACACTAAGAAATGGATAAGCAGCATAACTAGCTAATGTAAATCTGTTGACAAAATTAATCCGCTAACACTCTCCACAAGCAATTGGCAACGTCATTATACAAAGCTTGTTACGTAGAAACTTGAATCGCGCTGTGGACTTAAATTTGGAGAAAAAGTCACCTATTTGGTTGGTCCAATAGATGAACTAAACCTTAAGATTGTCTAAAGCAATAACAAAGTGACAATCTAGTTGTTGAATGCGTTTGTGCATACATGAAGCTGAGAGACAGATGGCGCCAATATTATCACACCAATGAATAGTCTTTGTTGGACATAAATAATCAAGTTACATGAGGAAATAGTTGATCCGTATTAGTAATGACTTTATATTCACTCACAGTTGAAAAATGTATTATTGTAGGTTCAGTTCAGTTGTCTCTTTAACATTCAGGATACCAAGGAATTAATTAAATAAATATTATAGACCATCGATCATCCATCCACATATCCACCTCAACATCTATCACTAAAGTAATGAAGTTGTAGTTTTGAATTTTCTTTTCCAAAAAAGTCATGACGCAGCTTTGGCTAGAATTTTAATTCTTTTCCGATGCTCACCATTTGGACTATGTATAAATTGGCATAACTTTTTGACTAAGAATGCTTTGTCTGGCCTTTTCATTGTCAAGTATTGAAGTGCTCCCACAATTTTGTCTATACCAATCGTCATTTGATTGGGTGGAACCTGAGGACGTAGATAGAACTGGAAAAAGTGCCATAGATGTAAAGGAATCCTTTTCTTGGGTCATACTATAAAAAAATACCACTCGATATTTTTTTTAAGAGAAAATTCTCATTCACACACGAAAAGAGTACAAAAGATAAAGAATATATTACAAAGCAAATAACCTACTAACAAACCTTACTCTACTACTAACAAACCCTACTCTGGGTATTCGGCCCACGAAATATCTAAATAAGTCCAAACTAAATACAAGTCTCGATACCCCCCTCAAGTCAGAGCATGGACATCATAAATGCCCAATTTGCTTAGAAGAAGTTGAAACTATGAGTGACCAAGGGATTTAATGAATAAATCTGCAGGTTGGACCTCAGTCCGGATATGGCTGGTGCAGATCGTGCTTGCCTGAACATGCTCTCGGACGAAGTGACAGTCAATCTCAATGTGTTTCGTGGGCTCATGAAACATCGGATTAGCTACAATATGAATGGCCGATAAACTGTCACATAATAAAACCATCGGGCTTGGATGATCAACTCCTAAAGATGTTAATAAAGCTTTGAGCCATAGCAGCTCACTCGTAATAGCAGCCATAGTTTGATACTCGACCTCAGCCAAAAAACACGAAATGGTGAGCTACTTCTTGGTCTTCCAAGAGATCAAAGACTGACCAAGTGAGATGAAATAGCCCGTGACAGGCCATTGTGTGATAGGGCAACTTGCCTAATCGGAATCACAAAAAGCTCGGAGTTGCATATCACAATCAGTGCAAAGTAGTATCCTCAGACCGGGATTACCCTTAAGGTATCGAACAATGTGTAACGCTGCATCTAAGTGCTCCTCGTGTGGTGCCTGGGCAAATTGAGACAAAACATGCACCACATATGAAATCTCCGATCTAGTAATCATGAGATAAATCAACATACCAACAAGTCGACGACACCTACTATCATCCTCAAGAAGTGGGCCCTCGGTTAAACCCAATAGGTAGTTTTGCTCTAAGGGTGTCTCAGTTGGCTTACACCCAAGGAGCCCCGTCTCCGATAAATTATCTAATGCATGCTTGCGTTGGCACAAAAATAGTCCTTCCGGTGATCTCGCAACCTTAATACCCAGAAAATACTTCAAATTACTGAGGTCCTTGATGTTAAAACATCAAGTAAGATATGTTTTAAAAACAGACAAGCTTCAGAATCACTACCCATCAAAATGATGTCATCTACATAAACGAGCAGTCCCAAAAAATAGCACCCCAGTAATATGTAAATAAGGAATAATCCACTTTAGATTGAACAAATCCATACCACAAAGCTTAATGAACCAATTTCTAGAGGCTTGTTTAAGTCCATATAGAGACTAGGTATCTTCATGTAGACCACCTCATCAAGATCACCGTGAAGGAAAGCGTTGTTTATGTCCATTTGATGAAGCTTCCATCCTCGCGCAACCGCAATGAGCGAAATTCTCAAATTGAGACCAATTTTGCAACCAATGCAAACGTCTCATAAAAGTTTAAGCCTTCAATCTGTGTGAACCCCTTTGCCACCAAACTTGCCTTATATCACTCGACCGTACGATCTGACTTTTGTTTGACCTTGTATACCCACTTGCAATCAATAGTCCTCTTCCCAGGTGGTAAAGCCTCAATCGTCCACGTGTAGTTGGCCTCAAGTGCCTCAATCTCACTTGCCATGGCCTCACGCCATTGGACATCCTTCATAGCCTCGGCATAATTACGAGGTTCTATGGTCGAATCAATAGCTCCTAAAACACCTGGTGACTATGAGAAAATTTATCAAACCTTACAAAATCACTCAATGGATTGATAGAGGAACCTATAGCAGGAATGGCGAAATCGGCAAATTGGGAATCATGTGACTCTATGTTACGATCTTGGATAATGAATACACTAGAAGAGAAGATTTGACGGAGTGTAGCGTATGTGCCCACTGCGAAGATTCTTTGGGATGATTTGAAGGAGCATTTTTTGGTCAGAAATGCCCAAAAATTCACCAATTGAAAGGAGAAATTTCGTCCCTTCAGTAACGAGGGATGAGTGTAGCTGAATACTACACAACTCTCAAGCCTAAGTGGAATGAATTAGGAAGTTACACAAAGTTCCTGAGTTGTACGTGTAGAGAATGCACGTGCGATGGCTCCAAGGAACTTGCTCGAGAGAGAGACGAGGAGAAACTACATCAATTTTTGTTTGAGTTAGAAAACTTGTCTTTTGGAATTGTTCGTTTATAAATTCTAAACATGGATCCCCTCCCATTCGTGAATAAAGCTGACGCTTTGGTTGTGAAACAAGAACGCTAATCCCCAGTGGCACACGAGCAAGATGATGGAGTCAAAGTGGTGGCTTTGGCGGCTCAAACCATATTGAAATTAAACTTGCTCAAACAATTCCGGAGGACAAGGAACAAAGGATAATCAAGGTGAAAGGCAATGCTACCTTTGCAATCCACCAGGGCACATAGTTTCAAATTGTTTCGAAGTGGTGGGGTATCCCGATTGGTGGACTAGACCTTGTAGACGTGAGCTCAACCACCTGCAACAGAATTGAGGCCCTGCCCAACAGTCCTCTCGGTCAAGGTCTAGAAATCGAAAGCAAGGAGAGGGCTTGTCTGCGAGCCTAGAGCTGAACTAGTGGGCCGAAAACAAGGCCCGAGCAGAGCTTCAACCATTCACACAGCGAGGGAACAATCTGAAGGTAGTTTGAGAGTGTCATATCTTTCCGGTGACCAAATTCAAAAGTTACTTACTCTCTTAGAACGCGAAAATAGTGACAAACTTTCTGGTAAGATGCGTAGTGAATTTTTGTGGATTCTCGATAGTGGTGCATTGAACCATATGACAGGAACACTTGAGCTCTGATAGTATAAAAAAACCACTCGATAGTTTTTTTAGAGAAAATTCTTATTCACACGCAAAAAGTGTACAAGAGACAAACACTATATTACAAAGCAAATAACCTACTAACAAACCCTACTCTACTACTAACAAACCCTAATCTGCAGGTATTTGGCCCACGAACTATCTAAATAAGCCTAAACTAAATACAAGTCTCAATATACTAATCCTTTCAAGAAGATCAATAATATATTTTTATTGCGTCAAGAGCAAACCTAATGATAAATGATGTAATTTAATGCCAAGAAAGTAACGCAGACTACTTATGTCTCGTGCTGAAAATTCTTTCAGCATGTTACTAGAGAATTGATCATGAACTTATCATACTAAGATCATCAACGTAACATAACAGAAATAAATTGTGACAGTTATGCGTTAAGAAAAACAAGGAAGTATTAGCCTTCAAAACTTTATATTGCCTGAATGTAAAAATGAGTTTAATCAATGAAACCACACTCGTGGAGCCTATTTAAAGCCGTAAATAGAATGATGCAAATGACAAATAAAATGTAATTCTTTTGATGAATAAAACCCTATATGATTGTTTCATATAGATCTCATCATCAAGATTGTCATGTATAAGACATTAGATACCTCTAATTATTTCATACAATATCCTCTCTTGGAAGCAAGGGAAAGAGCAATTCAAATTGTCATTACTTTAACAAATGGGATGAAGGTTTCATGAAAATCAATCTCAGACTTTTGTGTGAATCCTTTTATAATAGGACAAGCTTTGTACCGCTTATTCTTTCACTACAAGAAAAAAAGGAGTTACCGACGAAATTTTTTGGCGTAAAGCACGAAAATTTCGTCGGTAATCTCATTTACCGACATAATAGTGCGACGAAGACTGATGTCGGCGCCGGCACGATCGGTATTGATTACCAACGGTAAGATAATACGGTCGGTAAGATATTACCGACCGAAAAGGATAAGCGTCGGTATAGTAGGGAAGAAGTTTTCGACAAAACTGTCGGAGAGAGTAGAAAGAATTTCCGACGGAACCGTCGGAGAGCGTTGGAGAGAGTTGAGATATATTCCGACGGTTCTGTCGGAACATTTCAACATCAACACCGACAGTAAGGTATACTGTCAGTAATTTCAGCTATTAATCAAATATACCCTTCATTGCTTAATTCAAAGGTGGAACCTGTTAGATCGCTAAAGTCATCTGTAAATCTCTGTTAATGTCTAGTTGAATGACAATTTTCTGAAAATCTGGTTGTTAAATTTGATTCCGATTTGAACAATTATAAATTATCGTTACATAAGTTTAGGAGTTTTGAACCCATAGAATTTGTTTATAGAAAAAGTTAA
>JAOSBL010000002.1:11685670-11696895 GCA_027568915.1 Erythroxylum roraimae
ATTCTCCCAACTCTGGACTTCAGTGATCTGGAAACATGTATCGATTGTTGTAGGGGTAAGTTGACCAAGATAAAGAAAGGGGTCAACTCATCCTTCTGTTTTATTGAACCTCATACATACAGACGTTAATGGTCCCTATACAATCACGTTATGCAATGCTAGATATTTTGTGACGTTTATAGATGATTATTCCTGCTATGGCTATGATTTATTGCTTAAGTAAAAGTTTGAAGTTCTTGATAAGTTCAAGATCTTTAAGACTAAGGTTGAGAACTAATTGGAAAAATCAATAAAGATAGTCAGATCTGACAAAGGAGGGGAATACTATGGCAGACATGAGGTTGCAGGACAAGAAAAGGGTTCGTTTGCTAGGTATTTGGAATCAGTTAGAATAGTAACTCAATTCACTATGTCAGGTGGTCCTAAGCAAAATGGTATGGCCGAAAGGCGCAATCGCACCCTCAAGGACATGATGAAGTCAATGCAGAGCAAGACTAACCTACTCTAATACCTTTATGGCGAAGCCATCAAGACGACATTGTATATCTTGAATATAGTCCCAAGTAAGTCAGTACTAAAGACACCTTTTGAACTCTGGGTTGGAAGGAAGCCAAGCCTTGCACACATTCGTGTGTGGGGTTGTCCTGCTGAGGTAAGGTTATATAATCCTTATGAGAGCAAATTGCAACCTTGTTCCACTCATTGCTATTTAGTAGGTTATCCTGACCACTCTAAGGGCTATATATTTTACTGTAGAGAAGTAGAGGCCATAATAGTGGAATCGTAGACGGCTAAGTTTCTGAAATACGATGTCCATGATGAGGGAGGATCCTTACATCCTCCAGGAGATAGCAGGACAGATACTATGATTATTTCGTATCCGTCTCTCATACAGGCAGGTTCTGTGGATGAAGGTCCTAGTACCATACCTATGCAGGCACAGGAACATATACCTGTTCAGGAAGAGGTTTCTGAGGTACAAGAACGTATGTAGTTGTGTGGATCCACCAGAGAAAGGCGACCTGCTATCTCATCATATTACATAGTTTATTTGGGTGAGCAAGATTACAGAAGCTGTTTCTGGAACCCCTTGCAGACTTATGGTGGGAAGCAATGAAGGATGAGATGTAATCTATAAGGCATAATAAGGTATGGGAGCTTGTTGATTTACCTCAATATTGCAGGCCTGTCAGTTACAAGTGGCTATTATCTATACATTCATAAATCATTATCCTAGTTACAATTATTGTATATGCATTCATATAACATTATATTAATTACCATATATATTTATATTTATTGCAACTAATTAAAAAGTAATTGCAATATAGTAAAAATGGAAATCAATATTAAATATTAATATCATATTCTTAAAAATCAAATTTAATATTATTGACAATGATGGTACATCTAAAAATAAATTTAGTTAACAACAATGTCATTTCAAAAATTTATAAAACTAAAAACACAAATTTAATTTTTATTACATAAATTTATAATTTTTCTTAATCCCTTTTAAAATATATGATTTAACAATTTTAAGTGGTGTCACAAAACTATATTTATTATATATAAATTCTATACTATTTTTATAGAAATGATATATTTAAAAAATTGCTAAATATAAAAATCAATTAATATGAAAAGAATTGACGACAATTTATAAAATTATCACAAAAAATTTTCTTTAGCTATGTTTATAAGAAAACATTGCCAAAGGAAAAATTATGGCGACGATTCCAAAAATTCATCATCAAATATGTCCCTTTAGTGACGATTTCTAGAGATCGTTGCTAAAAAGGTAATGTACATTGGTGACAATTACCAAACATCATCGCAAATGGCTTAATATTTGGCGATGATTATAGTTAATTGTTGCCAAATGTTAAACCAATGGCGATGATCTTCGGTAATTGTCACCAATGTACACCATCCATCTTCACCAATTGTTTAACATTTGGCGACATTTTCAGAAATCGTCACCAATTGTTTCACATTTGGCAACATTTTCTGAAATTATCACCAAATGTTGCAACATTTAAAAAATAACATAAAAATGACGTCTTTTTTTCCAAAAAAATGACATCGTTTTTGTTTCTTTTAAACGAAAAAATGCATCTTCCCCCTCCCCTTTTGTTTTTGTCTTCTTCATTTGTTCCTCTAGTTTTCTTCTTCCATTGCCATCATCCGTGGTCTTCATTTCTTCTTTCATTGTTTGCTTCCTGAGTCTCCGGTTAATCGTCCATCGAGGTTAGTCGTCAGTGCTTTGCACTTGGGTTTTTTTTTGCTTTCATTGTTGTTGTTAAAAGATTTTTTTGTGTCGGTTTTTTAAATGTGGTTTGGTTGTGTGTACATTTCAACTGTTGATGGTTCATTGTGTGTTTAAATGCATTCATGTTGGTGAAGAATGGAAAAAGACAACAGTTTTGTTATTAGTTAGGGATGAGTTTTTTAAGCTTATGAAGTGTTCGATGAAAGTTTTAATAGGGATGATTTTGTTAATGTCAAGGTTGATGGGTGAATAATATTGCATAATGCATATCCATATGCTAGTAATTCATAGAATCAATATTTGGGAAGTCCCAATTATCTTCAATCTAGTTGCATGCATAGTGCATAGGTACTCCTTTGTATAAAACCTTACGTAAATTCCAAATTGGTTTTAATTAAAGTGATGATAGATGCCCCTATTTACAATTGTATTGCAGATTCATCAACCTAAGCAGTTTTCTTCTCACCCATTTTAAATGTGCATATGAATGCTAACACTAGCTCCCAATACACTGGTCTTGGATATAAACAAAAATCTATCCACCCATCATAGGTGATAGTTAACTTGAAAAGAGAAAGTTCAACCCACAATTATAAAAATTATGTTCTCATCTTTACGTTAGGGTAAATGTAAGGTTAGTTCATTGTAGTACCTAACATCAAGAGTATTTTAATTGAAAAAGTAATCATTAAACTTAAAATGTCCCCATATGCAATAATGTACTAATTAACTCCTTAATTACTAATATAGACACATAATAACTTATTTTATATCATATTAACCTTAACATCCAACATGCCACTCAAATCCATTCATAGAAAAAAAAAAACAATGCCAATCTTTAAGAGTTCACTCTTCAATCCTGGGCATAGATAAATTATATTCTCCATGGTTTTATCATGGAAAACGTTCAAAAGAAAGTTGCAGTAGAAGTGTTGATACAGGTGTTGATGATCATGAAAATAATGATGTAAAAGATTGTGATATTGATGACGATGATGACAATGAGATTGGCGAGATGTTAAAGGATTATAGGAATTATATAAAGACTATGACTGAAACTGGTTTGCCTAATATAATTGGTAGTATTATAAAAGATAATTTTGGGAATATATTGAAAGTTTCTAAAAAAGAATTATATCCAGGGTGCTCGAAATTCTCACAACTATCTTTTGTTGTCGAGTTGTTACCTTTGAAGGTTTATAATAAATGAAGTAACAAATCTTTTGACATATTAATTGACTTGCTCAATAATGTATTACCTGTTAGACACAAATTGCCGAAATCTTACTATGAAGCAAAGAAATTGTTAAGGGACTTGAATTAGGATATATATCAATACATGTTTGTAAGTATGATTATTCTATATTTTGGAAGTACAGTAAAGATCTTGAAGAATGTCCTATTGGTACATCAAGGTAGTGAGTGGATGATGGGAAAGGAAAAAGATACCGCTTAAAATCTTTTGATACTTCCCTATTAAACCATGACTACAAAGGCTTTTTATGTTAACAAAAACAATCATAAATATGAGGTTGCATAAAGAGAAAAACATTGATGATAACATTACGCGTCATCCAACAAACGCGATGACATGGAAAGACTTTGATGGAAAGATTCGATTCGAATCAAAAGGATTGCTAATGTTAAAGAAAGACATAAGATTAAGTTCCCATCATAGTTTAGGACTCAAGTAAGTTATTGATGGAATATTATGAACTTATGGTAATTTGTATATCAGATTAACCTCTAATTATATTTTATTTTACAGATGATAAAATTACATAACTGTAACAAGAAAAAGGCGACAACAACATTATTTGCTTTGACATGTGGACCTCATATGTGTGGCAAAAATATAGAGGTTACATTATTAATGAAGTTAGATTTCACATATAAGGTCAAGGCAGTCGACTTGGAAGCCAAAATTGTGTGGTTGTTATTAAGGGATGTCATGATGATGATTTTATTAACTTTTACAGTGTCATCTTGGAAATAATTGACTTTTACAGTGTCATCTTGGAAATAATAGAGTTGTATTATATCAAGGATAAAAACGTTGTTTTATTTAAGTGCAAATGGATTAATCTTGGTGATATAAAAGTGAATGACAATATTACTAGCATCAATGATAGTAATACATGGTATGATAATGACCCTTTTGTCTTTGCAAGTTAAGTGAAGCAAGTATTCTACCCCAAGGGCACTATATTGGGCAATATTGGGAAAGTTGTTCAAAAGTTTCAACACCGAATTCTCTTCTATTTTCTGAAAAGAAAAATGGTTTAATAAGTGAAGATGGTGATGAAGTATATCAAGAGATTGAATCAAAGCTATATAATAGAGTCCTACAAATAGAAGATGCCAATATATCATCATTCCACAGGAGAGATGTTGATACCAATATACTGGAAGAAAATGAAGTACGAGACAATTTTGTTGTAGAAAGAGATGAAGACTATAGTGAGGATGAATTCTATGACAATGATGATGCTTTGGCTGAATATAATGGGGATGAAGAGTCGAATCATAATGTAATTAATTATGGTGATTTTCAAGATCTTTGCTTATGATAATTAAAGGTAATGAAAGTGTTGTCTATATTGTTCGAAATGTAATGTTGGTAACATTTATGTTAATGCGTATTGTTAATATTTGAGTTATGTTAATGCGGATTATTAATGTTTGAGTTATGCTTATGCAGATTGTTGATGTTTGAGTTATAGATATCTAATATAATGACGCCAGGTATAAACAAAGGGAAGAAGGTGGCAAGTATCGAATCCTAACCAACAACAACAGTTGACTTCATCTACCAATAAAGCCAGTCAACAACAATCCCCATCTGCCTCAACTAGTACAGAGGGATCTGCAAGTTTGTTAATCTTTAACACCTACAAATAGACTTATGCTCAAATATATATTTACATGTTTAATGCGCATTTTCTTATCATTATTTATTTGTTGTTAGATTCCAATATTAATGTCAGAAAAAGAGGTAGAGGTATAATTAAAGGTTGTGAGTTGCAATGAATAAATATTGCAACGAATAGCAAGTTGTCTATACATATCGATACCTTACAAGGTCATCCTCTAAACAAGATTCAATCAGTAAAATTGTCTAGTGAGTTCGGGGTAATTGCTAGAAGTGAATTGCCCACCTAAAGCATGTCAAACAGTTGAAGAAAGACAACTTATTAGAGAATGTTTTGGAAGAAGTTTAGGTAAATTTTCAATTTATTTAATTATATGAAATATTGTTTACTTATTTAAAGAATAATTTCATTTTCAATTGTTGTTCACAGATGAAGCTGAATATCATTGATCTAGACAACCTTGATGTTTTAAACTATGTGATTTCACTGTTGAAACAAAGGACCAAGGATCTTCGTTATTGACTACATCAATATTACAAATCTTTTCTTTCAAATGAGGAGGCAAGGAGACATGTTCTCGAATAGATGTCTCCAAAAAATTGGAGCAATTTATGTGATTATTGGACCGCTCCCATTATCCAGTTTTGTTTTCTTTCTCTTCACATTTACTTTTATTAATCTTGTTACACTATTTAATGACTATTTCTTTACTTTATTTAGGAGTGTAAGAAAGCCAAGGTGACAAGAAAAAAAATGAAAACTTCTCACAACCAAGGCTCCAAATCATTTATTGTCCTCCGAAATTAATATGTAAGTTCTTTGTTTACAATTTATAATTATATTAGTGAAAACAATATTATTTATTGTGTTTTGTATTTTATTTCATAAAATAGAGTCACAAGGAACTACATGGAGAAGAATATGATAAGATTACAATCTACAAAGTGACACATTATAAGGAAGGTGAAGGGTGAATTCGTGAAGAAGAGCACAATAATTATAAATTTTTGTTTAAATTTTAAGTTTATTTATTTATTTAGTACTGACTAATAATATTTGAATTGAAGATTAATTTTGTTTTTAAATTTTAGAATAAGACGTAGGAGTTGTTGCAAATATCTATGTATGATGAAAATGAGCTAAATGTAGATGACATTTGCAACAAAGTGCTTAAGTACATAATTCGGATACATCAAAGGGCTAAGGTTTGGCCCTAAGTCAACTGCTTCAACCTCATCAAGACTAGCATACATTCAACGTTTTAAAAAGAAAAACAAGTTGCTTTAAAAAAAGTTGGTCAAGCATGGAAAGTACTTAAGAAAATTATTTGGCCCGAATTATGTAAGCAGTAAAGATAAAAGCGAGTCTAAGTGATTAAACTAATCTTTGTATTTTTATTTTGTATATACGTATTTTTGAAGTTGTAATTAAAATCTTGTAGACGATCAAATTTAATGATATTTTATTTTTTATATACAATGCTTCAAAATTTTCAATAATTTTTGTATTATATTTTTGTATAATAAATTAATAACAAAAAATCTAAGTATTATATACAATAATAAAAATGTCAAGAATAATTATAATTAAAATAGTATAACATTTAGGCAAAATGTATACTCCCTCTTATCCAAAATAAAAATCATTTTAGAGGGATTTTAATTATTCAAAATAAGTATCGTTCACGATTTTTCATGCATGTTTATAATTTTATTTTCAAAATTACCCTTTAATTTCTCTCACATCCTAATTACACAGATTACATTTTTAAGGCAGTTCAACATGCAATTAATAAGGGTATATCAAATATTTCACTAGCTTTCTTAATAAGTGTGTAATTATCTAAAACGACTTTTATTTTGAATAAGAGGGAGTATTAAAAATTTGACGACATTGTACAAAACATAGCTAAAAATATTTGACTATATTTCTGAAAACGTAGCTACGTTTTTTGAGACATCGTCTATACTTTTTCGCTACGAAAATGAAACGTAGGAAAAAAATATTAAGAACGATTAGAGAAAAACGTTGTCTATAGTTTTTTGCGTTGGGAATTTGGTGACGAATACAAAGCGATGAGTTCTGTAGCGACTGACAATGGATAAGTGTAATAAGTAATGTGACTATCTTCGGTTGAGACAAATTAATCCATTAATAGTCCTTTCACGAATATTTGAGCACACGTATATATTATAGCTATCTATGTCAACATTCGTTTCCAATCAATTTTTGATTTAAGCGTACATTAATAAATATAATAATAAATTACAAAATTTTAGTCGTGTCCAATTTTAGAAAATAGAGGCAGTAAAATTTTTTTGGAGTTTATTATAAAATATATCAATTTTCTTATTTGATATTAAATTTCTTCATCTATTAAAAATAATAATTAATTATGATTTATATATAAGAATAACTTAAATCAATCAGCTCGAAGTCTTAAGTATCATTTTGTTTAAAAATTCTCAAACAAATTTTCTGTTTTTGTTAGGTTACAGTGTTAAAAACACCTTTGGGTTAACAGTCCGAGAAGTGTGAAATTAGGCCTGAAGGCCCATTGACTCTCAACTATTTCGCACAGGAAAAGTCGAAGCCATGGCTGTCGAGTCCTGCCAGATAATGGACAAACACAAGCAGAACGAGATTAGGGAGAGAGTATGCCGGAGGTGTCAGCAAACCTACAGTCCATTCTCCAATACCTCCTCTGCTTGTCGCTACCATCCTTCTTTCTTTGTCTGTCGTCGTCACGATGACCAAAAGAGGTATTCCACCTATCTCTCTCTCTGGTTTGATTGAACTTTAAGCATTGCTTCTGTATACCCCTTTCATATTTTGAGCAAGTTTTAGTTTAGGCTAGAGTCTTGTTTTCCTAACAATGGTTTGTCGATAGAATAGTGTTTGATTCTGGTGGTTTGTATAACAAACGGTGTCTGATTAAGCGTTAAACATGTTTATTGATTAGGTGTTTAAGTTTGCGCTCGTAGTTTCTGGGAAACAGTAATTTCAGGATCTTCCTTTTGGATTTTAGTCTAATAGGAGTGATGGAAGTTTGTAGTCTTTGAGGATCGGTATCTATACCCATTATGATTTTCATTTTGGTTACTCACTAGTGCAGAACTTTATTATCTTCACCCATCTCAGTCTGCTGTATATATTGATATTTCATGTCATAATTTCTATTTATGTTAATTTCCTAGTGCGGTTTGATTATGAAGTAGGTCTATTGGAAGCAAAATGAAGATTAGTGTTTAACCATTTGCGGTGTTGGTGAGTGGTCCATCCTCTTGCTAATTAAATTAAACAGGGACCTTGTCAGAAACTACTTAGTTTTCTTTTGGTAACATCTTATTGATTGATGACCATGATCATTGGTATTTGGAGGTGGACTTAGGTTGCAAATAATTTGAAAATCTGAGTTTGGACTTTGTGATTGAGAAAGTCAAACATTTATGGGTCTAAGTGGGGTTTGCTAGAAGGAGCATGGGATTTCAAAACTATGGCTGAATGCTGGCGTGAACTGCAGGGGTAATGCTTCTAGTATCTCTGGTAGAAGAAGAAAGAGAAGAAAGGCTAGGATGAGAGAGTGAACGGTTTTAAAATGCAAAAGTTACAAAAATTACTGCTATTCATTAAACCTTAAATATTAAGAGGAAGAAGAAGAAATATACAGTTCAAGATGCAAGGTTAATGCGCACTTTTTAAATATAAAGGTTATAAGTAAAAACTACTAGATTACTGTAGATAAGTAGGAAGTAAAGTTCTTGTTCCTTTTGATTGCATCTCACATGTGGCCTCGATGAAAGTACAAGTCATATTTATGCTCATGAAAAGGTGGTGTTGCTGGAGGAGTGAAATCAGCAAGAGCTAGAGCATGTAAGTGACAAAAGGGAAAGGGTGCAATCCAGGTGATTTGTTTTCCTGAAAGGTCGCACATTGCTGATATTATTGGAAGCAAGTTAGTCCAAACTCTTGCTTAAGCGTGCCTAGGTGCTAAGGCGAAGCAACAAGGATAGTGCCTTGCAAATTGTAAGGCGAGGCACCTTCAGCCAGGTGCCTAGCTGCTCATCTAGGCATGCATTGTGGCACCTCAACTCTGGAAAAGGCCTCCAATCCAGCACCCAATTGAGCTGAGACATTTCATAAACAAAATTTTGGTCCTCATTTTATTTTACTCAACATACATAAAAACTTTATAAACACAACTTTGGTCCTCATTTTCTTTGCCGGGAATAAGCGGCTGAGAATGCTCCCTCATTTCCCCAACTTATACAAGTACTGTTGTAGCACTAATTATCATACCTTACCTACACAGCTGTGCTCTCTCTCTGCCAATTTTGTGAGCTTTGCTGCTGAGAACAATATCTCATTTCCTTGATTCCGACAGTCACCTTGTTGTGAGCTATGGTACCTGGTGCCATCCTTCATATTGGGTGTGATTCCTTGGAATAATATCCTGAGTCCTGAGTTAATTAAAGTCTACTTTGATGTTAAGTTTATATATGTTCCATTCCATATCTTCAAAATGTTCAATGGATTGTTATATATGAGGCTTATTTATCAGAATAGTTCAATTATGTCATGATATTTAAGATGACTATGATACTGCAAGAACTTTCAACTTGACTTGTCAATTATGCTTGCAAGTGAGTCTCGAAGTTGGAGCAAAAGTTGCTTATAATCCGTTTTACACAACAGAGATTAATTTTGATCCTCTTAGTTGTCGAGCATGTCAGTTATACGGTCAAAACACTTGAATGATGATTTTAGATTTCCTCTGTTGCTATGTTGCATCAAATGCCATTGGAGGAGAGAGTTGGCGTGGCTATACGGAGCAAGAAGCATGGATTAATTCTTGAGAATTTCACTTCTAAGATTTTATCTTTCAAGAGCAAAATCTTCAACTATGATATCTGATTCTGATTGACACTTTCTGCTTATGCATGCATGTGATAGAGATGAGTTTGCATGCCTACACCTGCTTGCATAGGTGTTTGTGTATGAATATTGTGCATCAGTAGTCATATAGGTATCTATAATGCCGAGATTGGTCTAGTGTTTTGCAACAAAATTCACTGCTCTGATATATTTGGGACGTAAGATATTGGAGATTCAAATGATCAGCAGAATGCATAAAATGAAGTCAAATTTGTGTTGAGAGATAAGAGATCTTTTAGTTAGATGCTTTTTCATAGATTCTATAAAAACAATTATAAAACAGTAATGTATTCATATGGTTGCTGGTAATGCTGGTGTCTTTTTCTGATGGAAGACTCTTAAGGAAAGATCTCTGAGGCAACAGTTTGTTCAATATCTCAAGATTGCTAGTATGCAGCCCGAAGATTAATCAAAACGTCATTTTGGGACCATATGTACTGTTTCGAAGGAAAATGATCTGCTTATTGAGTAATGCACATTTGAATTAAGGCATATGGTGTCATCTTGGAGAGTGAGAGAACACTCTCACTCTTTGTTCTCTCACTCTTGCAAATACATGCGCATGATCTTAAAAACATCAACTTATGTTTAGATGATTTGCCTTGTTTCTTAGAGATTCACTGTTAGTTAATAACTTTTCTGTGTGGAGATTATTTTCTCTTAATTGAAACTTTGAAGGTTGAGTTTCTGCAAGTAGATGCTTTTGACATTTTTGGCTCGTTGAAGGTACTATGAATTAGGGCCTGATGATCCACCATATGCTGCCAAATTTTATGACTGTTGTGGGGCCGAGCAACCTGAGGCACCTGGCTGCTCCACTAGCTTTCATGTCTCATATGACGATTGATGTAATCTTTTTCTTTTTCTGGTTTCATTGGATCCAACTTGCAAGTATATTTATAGTTTCTTTCAGTTACGTATCGCTTGTCATAACTATCAACTGGGAGTTTGTATTATTTTGTCTTGGGAAATTTGGTTATTTAATATACAAGATTCTTGAAATTAATGGATCTATCCTCTGCCCAGTTTTAGGTATTTTATGCATTCTGTCAAGTTTGGCACTTTGTTAGCTTAACAGTTTGTAATCGGTCATAGATACAAATAGTGGTGTGTGAAAGTAAGAATGAAAATGCGGTGCAATT
>JAOSBL010000002.1:11699614-11720300 GCA_027568915.1 Erythroxylum roraimae
CAATTAGCAAACAGTGCTTTGATATATAATTGTCCAGAGTTAGTTTTTAATTGACAATTAAATTTTGTTGTTGGCAGTTGGTAAAAATAAGTATAGATTGCGCCCCTTCTTTTTTGGATAACAAATCATGAGGGAGGTAAGGTTGATGCGACCCTTTGCGTTTTGTATTCAAGCTAAGTTTAATAAATTCAAGCCATAATAGATATTTACAAATTTATCCTTTTCGAAGCCTCGCGATAATCAATGATACAGTAGAATGATTTGAGTTGTGCATGTCACCCCACCCCCTAATGGTTTTCAGTAACATTTCAACCTTGGCCAACATGGGCCATGGCATTGCTTTTGATTTGACTGATAAAGAAAATATCCTATTTTCCTGGAAATTAATTAATAAAATTTCACAGAATTGGCAATCTTTTACTTCTATCAGTCAATAAAAACCAATTCAAAAAGGGGTAAATTAGATATATTACAGTGCCATGTCTCTGCATTCTGCAACCGGGTGTCTGTTTTCCTGAAAAGCTGAGTGGTCGGCTACGCCTGGTGGATAGAATCCTCTGAAAAGTCGCCACAAATTCTTTAACAAAAAACCAAAAAAATGAAAAAAGAAAAGATAAAGCACACTAACACTTGCCAAGCTTGCTCATGCTCATGGGCAGTTCTGTACTTTAACACCACGATGCTGAAGAAGAAAGATTGTTACTTTTTATATCTTACGAGAGAAGGACAAGAGAGAGATGGAGCCACACAACTCACTTTTGTGTTTGTGACTTGAGTGTGGCCACTCTGGAGACAGGAACACCAAACCCAAATAATTTGGTTCTGCTTCTTCCCTTTTTCCTTTGTGTAAATTTTCAATCTTCTTCTTCTCCTCTTCCTGTTGTTGCCTCAACCAGTTGTACTTTTGGCTAGGCTGCAATGTCTCTGCGTATGTCTCTCTGATCTGACAAGAACACCCCAACTTTACGTTGTCTTGCAATGTCGTCAGTTTAGCATTTTAGACGCATTCAACGGTTTGTACGCTTAAAGTCCTTACATTTTCAACTTCGTTTTTGGTTCTGCTTCTACATCCTCATCAATTGCTCCAACGGAAAAATGTCTGCCAAAACCAAGTGAGTGTACAGAACTCACACTGTTTGTCTCTTTCCTCTTAAATATGCGAATCTGATTGAACTGTTTTCCTTTTTTCATGGGTCTTGCAGAATTTGGAGCTTTTATTTTAAGTTTGAATTTTTGTTCTATGTTCTGAGATATGCAAATTGGATCTGCTCTTTGCAAACGGTTTTTGTTTACTTGGTATTTAATTGTTCGACCACAAACACTTTTATCCCGTTTTCTCCCATCAAACGCCTTCCTTTTCGACTTTGAACTCGAAAAGAGCAATCGTAAACCTTTAAATTGTTGATCAAAGAATGGGTTTTAGAGTGATATTCTTTTGACTTTGTGTTCGTTAGTATTTTTGTTTTGATACTTTCTTCTCTATTCGGATCTGAATTTGTAATCATTTCTACTGCAAAATTTCAAAATTTGATATCCACATCTGTATATGTATGCTATTAGAAGAATTTAGGGTAATTTTGTGTTCGTTAGTATTTTTGTTTTGATACTTCGTTCTCTATTCGGATCTGAATTTGTAATCATTTCTACTGCAAAATTTCAAATTTTGATATCCACATCTGTATATGTATGCTATTAGAAGAATTTAGGGTAATTTGTGTAGATAGTACTGCTCTAATTTCACAGCGATGGCACATTTGGTGCAGATCCATATTTGGTGATGTTTGTTTAATTTGATGTCATGGGTGATGGCGATATCAAATGCATTGTGTGTCTAACATATTACTCTTTCAGTTGCAATATAGTAAAGATATTGTGATAATTGAACAGATCTGGTTTATCTGAGACTCCTAAAGCTTCCCCGGCAAAACCGAAAGTGAGCAAAGTTAGAGTGGCTAAAGCAGAGCCTGATTCACCTTCTCCCTTGCAAAGTTCACGCCTTTCAATAGATCGTTCTCCTCGATCTATTAACTCAAAGCCCACCACTGATCGACGATCACCAAAGATTGGTACACCACCAGAAGTAAGTGTATCCCATTGTGAATTAAAATGTCATTGGTTTCCACCTTCAACATTGTGATGCCTTTTTAGTGCTGTTTGTGGCTATGAATTTGAAAGTTCACATGAGTTTGGATAGTGGAAAGAACAAGTCACTAGGATTCTTATGTTGCACATGGATGAATGACTCATTGCTTGGTGCAATAATAGACTCATTAGCTCACAACTTGATCTTGAGCTGTCAGTTCTTGTAGAAATGCATAAGCTAGGACTCTCCGAAGCTGTATTTGAGAACCTGTTCCCAGTGGAGTCATAACCGTGTAGTGATCTTCATTACTGTGAATAAGTTTGTTGTAACTGTCCAAATTCTGCTTCGCGAAACATGTCTTCACTGTTGAATATAGCTAATTAATTTCCTGAAGGTAGTGCATTTGTTTTTTTTTAAAAAATGGAGAAAACATCACAATATTTCTGGATACTTAAACGTGAGTTTATTTTCCAAGTTTTCTATACTGAAATAGGTAAATTTGAATCTTATATCTCATCTGATACTTATTGGTCAATTTGGTTCTCAGAAACCACAGACACGTGTGACAAAGGGGGCAGAATTACAAGCGCAATTGAATGCTGCTCAGGAAGATTTAAAGAAAGCAAAGGAGCAAATATCATTGATTGAGAAAGAGAAGGCACAAACAATTGATGAACTGAAACAAGCACAAAAGGCAGCTGAGGCGGCAAATGAGAAGCTTCAAGAAGCTTTGGTGGCTCAAAAGCGAGCTGAGGAGGATTCTGAGATTGAGAAATTCCGAGCTGTTGAGTTGGAACAGGCTGGAATTGAGGCTGCCCAGAAGAAGGAAGAGGAATGGCAGAAAGAGCTTGAAGCAGTCAGAAACCAACATGCTCTGGATGTGGCTGGCCTTCTCTCTGCTACTCAAGAGCTTCAAAGGGTAAAGCAAGAATTGGCCAAGATTACAGATGCAAAAAACCAAGCACTGAGCCATGCTGATGATGCTACTAAGATTGCTGAGATTCATGCAGAGAAGGCAGAGATTCTTACTGCAGAATTGGTGCGTTTGAAAGCTTTACTTGATTCAAAACTGGGAACAGAAGCCAATGAAAGTAATAAGATGATACTGAGTCTGCAGGAAGAGATAGAACTTTTGAGAAAAGAACTTGAAAATGCAAAAGGCTTCGAGGATATGTTGATCAAAAGAGAGACTGCCATAGAACAGCTTAATGTTGAACTAGAAGCCGCCAAGATGGCAGAATCTTATGCACGCAGCATAGTAGAGGAGTTAAAAAGCAGAATCGAAGAATTAGAGATAGAAGTTGAGGAGGCTAATAAGTTGGAAAGATCAGCATCAGAATCATTGGGTTCAGTCATGAAGCAGCTGGAGGGAAGCAACGATACCTTGCATAATGCTGAAACTGAAATTTCTACCCTTAAGGAGAAGGTGGCATTACTGGAAATGACAATTGGAAGGCAGAAAAGTGATCTTGAGGAATCTGAATGTTGTCTTGGAGTGGCAAAAGAAGAAACATTTGAAATGTTGAAAAAGGTCGAGTCTCTAACATCTGAATTAGATACTGTCAAGGAGGAGAAAGCCCAGGCTTTGAATAATGAGAAGCTTGCAGCTTCTAGTGTTCAAAGCTTACTAGAAGAGAAAAACAAACTGATTAATGAGTTGGAGAATGTCAGAGAAGAGGAGGAAAAGAGCAAGAAGGCAATGGAAAGTTTAGCTTCAGCCTTACATGAAGTGTCTGCAGAAGCTAGAGAAGCAAAAGAGAGGCTTTTATCCAATGAAGTGGAGCATGAAAGTTATGAATCCCAGATAGAAGATCTAAGGTTGGTCCTCAAGGCAACAAACGAGAGGTATGAAACAATGCTAGATGATGCAAACCATGAGATTGATAGTCTTAGGAAAACTGTTGAAGAATCCAAAAACGAATTGCAGAACTCAAAGATTGTGTGGGAACAAAGAGAGGGAGATCTAGTGAAACGTGTGAAGAATTCAGAAGAAGACAATTTGAATTTGGAAAAAGAAATAGATAGGTTGGTGAATTTGCTCAAGCAAACTGAGGAAGAGGCTTGTGCTACAAGGGAGGAACAGGCTAACTTGACGGATGGTCTAAAGGAAGTTGAAGCTGAAGTGATTTCTTTGCAGGAAGCTCTCGGCGAAGCAAAGGTTGAGAACATGAAGCTGAAAGAAAGTTTAAAGGACAAAGAAAATGAGTTGCAGAATCTTATCCAAGTAAACGAGGAGCTACAAACTAGAGAAGCTGATTCTTGTAAGAAAGTTGAGGAGCTATCTAAGTTGCTTGAAGAACATGTGACCAAAGCTAAACCTGAGGAGAATGGTGAGCTGACAGACAGTGAAAAGGACTATGATTTGTTGCCGAAGGTGGTTGAATTCTCTGAAGAAAATGGGCATGTCAAAGAAGAGAAGCCTAAAGTGGAGCTTCCACTTCCACCCAAGCAATGTGAGGAGCCTAAACAAGAGGATCTACAGGAGATGAACAACGGTTTAAACAATGAAGATGGTCAATTAAATGCCTCGAAAATGGAAAACACCAATGGAAAATTAGAAGAAGACGAGAGAAAAGAAAAAGATGACTCAGTTGAAGTAGAATTTAAGATGTGGGAGAGCTGCACGATTGAGAAGAAAGAGTTCTCTCCAGAAGGAGAAGCAGAACAGGAATCGTTTGAAGAAGAAGTAGGGTCCAAGGCGGAAGGTGGTGAGAGCTTTGACGAGATAAATGGCTTGTCATCAGCAGATAATCAAGATGATGGGGGAAGCTCACCTTCCAAGCAGCAACAGCTAAAGAAGAAGAAGCATTTGTTCCGCAAGTTTGGAAGCTTGCTAAAGAAGAAGGGTACTGGAAACCATAAGTAGGAGAAAGGTTGGTTACGTTATGACCTGAATTATGCCGGATTTACAAGTAGGTACATTGGATGTTATTCTGGACCTGGGTGTTTGTGCTGTTGTTTCTGCTTCAGTTTCAGCATAGGTTAAAAAATGAAGAGTCTTGTATTATCTTTAGCGTTTGTTTTCTTTTGTTGTGATTATTCTGTCGTGGAGTATTTTGTATGCGATGTTGATTTCTTGTTTCTACTTTTCCTTTTGGCCCCTAGCACTTTGCCTTGGCAAAAATTTCAGGAAAAGGGGTCGGTAACTTCAGAATTGTAATTTGTCTTCAATACTAAAAAATGCTTTTAAAGAGAGAGAGTTATTAACTGTTTCCCAATTGTTTATTAATTTCATGGCAATTTTGAAACATTTAAAACAAATTCTAATATTTTTTAATCTTCTCGTTAAAAGATATGTTCAAATAATAATTCCAATACTTTTTATTGTTTACTTTTAGGTTTCTTTGTCAACTATGCATCACAGCTCACAAGAAGGGCTCACAAATATGGTCCCTCTAGCCTCTTACCTAGATAATAACATTTGGATGGTCTGGTTTCTCTTTTGTTCAATTCTCTAATCCTTATTATGTTCCATTGTCTCTTTGCTTTGCTTGTTCCTCTCGCTTCTCATTGCAAATTGTCTTGTTTACTTCGATATTCAGATGTTGTAGCTAATACAATTCATATAAAAATTCCAAAGGAATGGAACTTATATCTACAAGGAAGGCTTTTTGGATGTTAGAAAGCCTTGACCCTTTCCAGATACATTACAGCTATCAACATGTACATATTCTTAGTTGTTTATGAGCTAATTGGGAGTACATATTTTTAGCTATTTACAAGCTATACGTAGATTTCATTGACTACCACAACACAACTTTTATAACATGTTTTTTTTTCTAGTAAATTATTTGATTATCTGGTTGTATTAACATTGTTTCAAGTGCACTGATCGAGATGCAGTCATTAGAATCTAAAATTTGATTAACACCATTATCCCTTGGAGTCATTTTTCTTGTTGTGTCTATTGTGATATATCATTTGTTGTATGTTTTAGATCACATTTCTTTACTCTGACATGACTTAATGATGAAATTTATAGTTTCGCAGATGGAATTTTTAAGATATAGTAGCTATAATTATAATAATATTAATAAAAATTGTTTACTTTTCTGGTTGAATGCTTCTTTAAAGACATCATGGAGCAATAATAATTCGAACAAGATATTTTTAAGATGTCCGCAATTGTCTAGTTGGTAATTATGAATTTTTCCAATGATAGAACAAGCAATTTCCTAAAAGAATTGTATATGTTATTCGAAAGTTGAAGAACGATATATACGTACAGAAGGATGTGAAAGGAGAAATATAGTTGAAGAAAAAGAACAAGATGAGAAATTATAAATTATAAAGCAAGACATTGAGATGCTGATTAGAGAGAAGAAATAGTTGAGGTTGAGGTTTTTTAACATAATTCTAGGATTTTATTTCAATTTTTATTACATTTTCCATCCTCTATATAGCTGTAAAATGGATTTAGTATGAAACTGACTAGATGTTCTTGATCATGTTCAATTTTGCATTATCAAATTGACTAGTATAATTGTACCTATGCTTTTGAGTATTGAATGAAAAGTTATCCATTATTATCAGTAATTGTATGGAATTACTTACCATTGAGAGCAACCAAATTGTATAAAGAAATGTATTAGACATTATCCAAGATCAAATTTATCAATTGCAATTATACAAATGAAATTATTTATTTACTTAGCTTACAAAATATATCAAATATAAGATGTAGTTATGAAATAATTTACTTGACATATGAATTCTAGGCAAACATCAATTGTCATAGTACAACATAAATATGCTCATTAAATTGGTTAACAAAATACACCAAATTAATAAATATACTTACAAAATAACTTATTAGGTGCATGAGTCCATCAATTTTCATAATACAAAATACAGTTGCTCATTCTCTTAGTTCAAAAAATCAGCCAATTACAATGATAAAATGTTCGTATATAAGTCATTCAAATATCTTATTTGTCAACTTGATAGGCCATTATTCCCAATTATTGATCTCCTCTTAGTTGTAATATCTTATAATTGTCTTAAAATGAAGCTAGATTTACCCTCAAACATAAGACTTCCTAGTTGAAAAGATAATTTGAAAGATCTTAGATCTATATGTCAATATTTCCTTTTAGTTGTACTTATAGAACTTGCAATTTGTGAACCAATATATGAATGTCTTATTAATCAACATATATATGAGTTTAGTATTGACAATAACCATAAGAACTTAAGTACATGTTAAATTCACATTTATACTTTTTGGAGTAAGTACACATTCCTCAGTAACTAATATGTTGCTTTAAATGTGAGATTTTTGAACATAATTTGGGTCAAAAAAATATTATATTTCAGATAATCATTGTTTTATAAGAAAAAGCAATATGTTCTTATTTGTGATACTTATCTAACTGTTGGCCTTTAATTGAAGTTATTGAGCACTATAAAATAACAGACATAGTGTTAGCAATGATAACTAGATAAAAAAAATAACTAAAGTAGTAGTTACTAACATTAACAATTTGTTCATTCAGTCTTGTTATATTAAACTTTTCACTATTGTGTTCAGAAGCACCTTATTTCTTATTTTTTTGCAGTTGGCCTTTTGTGACTTTTTGCTTGCACTTAGTTCTTTATTTGGTTCATTCTTATCTCTTCTTCTTACCTTTTTTTGGCTTTCCTAGCATCAACCCCTTGGTTGGTGGATTTTTTTACTCATAATCATCCAATGACAAGAAGAACACTCCCTTTGATAGGCTATAAGACTTGATCATACACTCTTAGAAATATACTTTTCTTAATCAACCATTGACAAATACATATGATTTTTGTTTAGAGTGATTGATAACACTAATAACATTTTTACATGGATAACCATCTAGGTCATGTGCTCTTACACCTATAACAATGGTCTCTTCCTAGTCTCAAAATATGCCTTTATCCTCTTTATTGACCATATATGCTCCATCATAATCCACATAATCCTATATTGCACCGCCTCCTTATTTTTTTAAGCTTCTTGACAATTGCAGGTGTGATATCTGACTTCTATGCAAACGTGTCTATGCTCTTTTTAGTATGGCTCTTTTTAATTATTATTCTTATAGTTCCTAACTACTAATCTTTGATTTGTCCCTTATTTGTAAGACTCATCTATTGAAAGTCTAACCAAGTTTATCACTAACGGTTGGAAATTTTGATTCAAATGATTGGTGTGACCTAGCCTAAGTCTCTTATGGACATTCATTCAAGCAATATAGAAACATACCCATATCTAATTTTTTCTAATTTCTTTAGTTTCTTATTAAATTTTTTGACATACGTAGACTGTGCATATATTATAATTGCATCCTTAAGTCTTTACCACTCTAATATTAATGTCAATTATAGCAAATATGTTTAATGTATATTCTATGACATGTATTTGGTAGTGTGGCCTCAATAACTTATTAATTCCTAGATATGCAAGTCAATAAACATAATAACATAAGTTAATATTATATCATATAAAAATAAATAAAAATCTACATATAAGTAAGTACCTTTTGCTTGTTAGATACTATTACGTCTTTATCCCCCCTTTTTTTTCTAAATCCAAATTAGCTTATAAGAGTGATATAAACTAACTCCACAAATCCATATTTTTCACTTTCGTAACTGCCCATGATATAGGATACAAGATAATGATTAACCTGACACTAGTTAATCCAAGATAATGATTAATGTTACACTAATGACACTATAAACTTAACTTGATTCATTTTTGGCCCAACCTATTTGATTATATAATTTTCTTTTTTTTAGTATTTCCTTGTAAAATCCTGACACATTAGGCATGTCACTTGAGGATTATGTCAACTTTTAACTTTCTTAAAAAATGGATTATTTTTAGAGCTTAATTTTCTTGAAAGATGAACCATGCCTAAAGATTTATCTCCTTTGAAAATTGATCATAAGCAATAGTGGTGGTCTGATGTCTGATGCTTTTATCAAGTATTATCCTTGCTTGTTTTGAATGAATAAGAGTAACACTTTCATTCCTTTAAAGGATTATAGAGATAGATGTAGAGATTTGTCATCCTTTTATGCAACAATAAATTAAATCAAAAGACCTTTATGGACTAGTTTCAAAACTCCAAAGGAGAAAAACCATTACTCAATTCCATATGAGTGAAAAAATAATTTTAATCTAAATTATAGGAGTTCTATTAAGAGTTTTAGTAAAAAAATAAAATAAAATAATTAATAAATTATAAGAAATCATATTTAACTTAATAATGATAATAACATACCTTTCTTAAAGCTTCAAGTTGTATAAAACAAAGACCAAATTGTTTAATCTTTTGAATTACAATATATTCCTTTTTTTTAAATAGATGAATTCAAATATGTTCTAATTCTTTTCACACCTAATTGTACTCACACATTGGCCCAGAGTTCAAATTGCAAACCTTTATAATTTTATAACACCACGTTATAATTGGTCTCACTAAGCAATTATAAGACAACAAAAGTAACCTTATAAATAAAATAAAGTGATGATTAATTTAAAACAAGTAACAAAAGTGAAGAAATATATACCTAGATTAAGTTTTTCTCTTTGACGAATTACAATAGGCATCCCAAATTCACTACACGTAACCTTACATGCCTCCATTTATGAGTTAAGGAGATCTTGCATCATCTTATGTGTAACAATAGTTGTGAAAGTTAATAACTTTCCCCTATTAACTTTAGCTTTCTTTATAAAACTTGTTCTAATAGGATTTAAAAATTCCCTAACAATAAACAATAGAGAATAAGTTGCCTTTCCTAGTTTTCATTGATGACTGCATGATAAGGTGTATAAAGAGAAGACATATGTTTCATATTGGCTTTAATTGTCTCCTTCACCCTCTATGGCATTATAAAAATAATCCATTGTTACCTTCACATCATTATCAGCCAGACGAAGATTTTTTCTTAAAAGCTCAAAAACTCGAATAAAAAATTAACATTGGGACCAAAATTTATGTCCTTCAAGTATAATTCTAGAAACCTATATTCTAGCATTAGACTTGGCATACTAAGATGCAACTCACTTATCACTTGTAAACAATTTTCTAAGCTTCTTATTCATTAGAACAAAACATTGAAGTGATAAAAAATTAATCTCAAATCTTGTAATGTAAGGACAATACAAATTCCTAAAGTTAGTGAAACACTTTCTCATCAAATTCAGAATCCGTGTATAATTATGAAAGAACTTAGTTATTTTTGTTGAAATATGCATAATTTCATCAATGATAGAAAGTATCTAACATCTCCTATATTTTTCAATATCAGGTCAATATAATATATAGCACAAGGAGTCCAATAAAAAATTATACTTACTTTAAAACTTTTTTTTCTAACTACTTTATAAGAAGAATTAATATCAGTGATGAATCATATATTATTCTTAGGTCTAATTTCATTCACAACTTCATCAAATATCTTAAACAAAGTATTAACATTTTTTACAAGACCAGATGCATCAATGGGCTTTAAAAGCATTGTCTCCTTAGTTAAATAAACCGAAAAATTGATAATAGGCTTATATTTTCTATTTGTCTAATCATCACATATGATTGAACACCCATAATTTGCTCAAATCATTATTCTTATATGCAGATAACTTTTTATTTATAAATAGATATGTTTAGAAGATTACCTTTTTAGCTATCAACTGAAAGCGTTTTAGATCATGAATTGTAAGAGGCAATAACATTTACCATAGGCTGGTATTAATAAGACTGAGCAATATTGAAAGATACACATGCATCTTTTCACCATCTGGCCATTGCCATACCATATTATGGGTTGCTTTTTTAGATTGTAAGCCATTACAAATTGAAGGTTCAGCTTTAAGATTTGTTTAAGGAGAAAAAAGTTTGATATATGTCTTCTTCTCTTCTTCATGTTAGGTGTAGTAATCCCTTCTTATTGGTTTAGAATACCACCTTCAATATTGCCAGTATCATGTTGACCACTGCAAAATGAACTTCCACTACCAATTTCATAGTTCAACCATTACCTTCTGTCTTTCTTATTTTAATATTCTTCAAGGTAAGTTTTTTCATTTCACATCATGACTAACTTTCTTATAAGGCTTCACATTACCTTTGGTCCCAGCTAAATGCTTCTTTAATTTGTTGATTCCCCAACCTTTTAAATGTTTATTGCAATACAGATAAATAATAAGGTTCTTTATACTAGGAACCAATTTAGCATAAACCCTAGCTGGATCATCGAATCTTCTCGCATTTAAAGAAGATATATTATTAGGAGTACTTAAACTTTCCTCCATAAAGATAATAAATAAATATATTAAAATTAAATTAATAGCTTCATATAAAAAAACTATTCTCACAAGGAACTTAATAGCCTTTCATATAAAAAAACTATTTTCACAAGGAAATTAATAGCCTTGGTTGGTCTTGGCAAAATTAGAAAGGATAGCTGAACTTGGTCATCCCAATAAGTTGATTGTATGTTACTTGTGTATTTATATGAAATATTTGATTTAGTAATTGCAATAATGTCTTTGAGAATTTAGCTTGTAAATTTGAAGAATTTAGCATGTTTCTTAAACTAAAAAAAAAAGATAATTATATAGCTTTTCTGGTAAAACAACTAGAATATTAAATTCATTATGATATTGCCATAAGTTTTTGAACTTATATTTAAATTTTGAACTGCCAAGCTATATTTTTATTTATCACTGTGATAGATATCTTAACTCCTTATAATCCCTCTCTAATATAACTACCAATTTTTATACAACTATACTTTAAGCATTTGTTTTATCATCATCATCATCATCCAAGTTTTTCATTCTAATTTATTGAATTTGTTGCTTTTTAGAGGGTGATACTAACTAATACATCAAGTGAATGGGTGAGTTATGATGACATTAATAAAGCTAAATGTTCCTCATTGGAAAGTTCTTTCTTTCTTTTTCTTTTAACCCAAACCATTATTAGATCACATAAATTACAACTCATATGTGGCAAAATAAACATAGCTAAACAACACACAAAAAACCAAACAAATAACAATCAAAGATTACCAGCTCACGGGACAATGGAAGGAGGTTTTGGTAGGCTACAGGGAGAGGTTGAAATGCAGAGACATGCTGGCAATGAGAAGCTGGTGGTTAGTGACATCACAATGGAGCTAGTGCATTGATGCAAGGCTAGGAGGTTAGGAGCTAGTGCATTGGTGCAAAACATACCTTACTTGAATGTCTGATACATAGGACGCTAGTGGAAAACTCAAGGAGTCGGCCCCTCCGTTAGAGGATAACTGAAGCACTAAGAAAAAAAGATTTCAGAATCAAAGAGAGGATGAAGATAATCATTTCTCACAGACCCTTCGTGGTACCCTTTTAAAAAAGAATAACATGGAGGATCATAATCAATTTGAAGATGATCAGGAGTTAGAGTTGACGTGATAATGAACAAAAAGGGACCTATTCCTTCGATTCAGTTTTCTGAAAAGATTCAAGGTCTATTGGAAAGGCCATGGAGGAAAGCCATTATTGTGAAGTTGTTAGGGCATTGAATTGGTTACAAGGAGTCATGTTCTAGACTGTAGGCACTATGGAAAATCGAGGGAGATTTTAAGATCATCAATATTGAGAACAATTTTTTGTAATCAAGTTTGACAATGATAACGATCCACAGTATATATTATGGGAGGCTCTTGGATTATTCTTGGGCATTATCTCACAATTCAATTACGGACGTCGAACTTTAGGGGGAGGATTATGTAATCCAAAATATGGTTGTATGGCTGGGGATAACACTTAAACATTGTCATAAAAGTATTCTTAGCATGGTAGGATTGTTAATTAGGAATGTCATTAAGATTCATTATTTTACCGAAAATGCTTCGAGAGAAAAAATGCTAAACTAGCAGTTGAAATTAATCTAAGTAAGCCTTTAGTGTCCCAAATTATGGTGGATGGAGTTATACTAAAGGTGGAGTATGAAGGTTTGCCCGCAATATGCTTTACTTGTGCGCAATATGGGCATCTGTTAACTGCTTGTCCAAAAAATGCAAAATAAGGTGAGGAGAATGGCAATTTGAACAGGGATAGTAATGTGGCTGCTGTGGTCATTGAAAGAGAAGGGCTGACGGTCGATACGACAGATCCGGTGAAGCAAAAATACAGCCTTTGGATGATTGCTTTGAGAAAGTGAAGAAATTAGAAAAGGAAAAACCCGATTACATCGGGGATTTTTTCCATGAGTGGTAGTGAGTCTAGAAGGTAAGGCTCCATATTTGATATGATAGCAAATCATGAGAATGAGATTTGGGAAGAAAATCTGGTGGGAAATACACTGATAGATGATACTTTCCATAACTATCATCAGTTGATCCAAATACAAAAGCCCATTTCCTCAATTGACGGAACTAGTAAAACAAACTATACGAAAGTTTCCCATACAACTCCCTCCCAAGCAACTCCTTCACATACAGCTCCTTTAGCATATAATAATACCCAACCAATGGAATCGTCACATGCCCACCAAATTCTAGGCAAAAAACTCAACCATGAAGCCACTGACTTAAAGTAAAAACCCACAATAATTTTAAACCCACAAAAACACTCAGTTGTTATCTTATCGAACTAGATAAGAAATCTAGAGGAATATAGTCACCCAACATATGATAGACCAAGCTCTAGTAAACCACCAAATCCCAATTTAAGATCTGGTTTATGGAATGGCGTTGACATGGAATACATCCCTCCAGATTTACATCTCAATCCTCCGAGACCTTATTTGGAGAAGAGTGATAACAAAGGTGTTGATGTCGATGATGAGAATATGGATGAAGATAAGGTCTCGTCAAGTTCCTTGAATGATGAAGATGAATATATTGATATTGAAAACGAACATGAGAGGACTTTAGATATGAAGTCATAATTTCTAAATTTTATGGATTTTAGTTGTGTATAGTGAAACTATCAAGGGGCAACGTCCTCAAAATTTAGAAGGATTCTTCGTAATCTTTGTAAAATATATCATCTTCATCTTATTGCATTGTTGGAAACTTGAGTTTCTGAAGTGAAAGTGGATGAAGTTATTCATAGAAGTGGCTTTGCTTGATCCCATAAAATTAAAGCTGAAGGTTTTGCTGGAGCATTTCAATTCTTTGGCATGATAACTTGAGCGTCATAATTCTTGAGAATAATTTTCAATATATTTATTTGGTGTTGGAGACGCTTGAACATAAGCTTTTTCTAATTGTTGTCTATGTAAGTCCAAATACTCAGGCTAGAAAGAGTATTTGGTCGAATCTTCTCATATTAGGAAGTCAGATTACTGACCTATGGTTGGTTAGTGGAGACCTTAATTGTATCTTGCATGACTTAGAAAAAAGAAGGGGTTCGTCGAAGAGAGGTGCTTGTAGGCTTTTTCAGGAGTGGTTTTTCAATGCACGGATGATTGATCTTGGTTTTTAATGGCAGAATTTTACCTAGCTAAGAGGTCGAGTTCGTGAAAGGCTAGATAAAGTAGTGAGCAATGCTTTATTTATTGATAATTTCCCAAACACCACTGTTGTCCACATTTCGAGAGTGGGATCTGATCACTGTCCTATTCTTACTAGAACATTGAATAAGCAAATAACGAGTCAGTCAAAAAAGATGTTCCAGTTTCTTGCTCGTTGGTTGATGGACAATAGCTTTATGGGTTTTATGAGGAAAGTTTGGAATGTAAATGGAGATTGTTTCAATAACATGAAATATTTTGTTGAAGAAGTATTAAGGTGGAATGTTGAAGAGTTTGGTAATATTTTTAAAAGGAAAGAAATATTGATGCATCGTTTGGGTGGTTTTCAAAGAGCTCTAGCTTTGCACAAGATGTCCAATCTTTGATAAATTGGAAGATGAATTGAAGAGGGAGTTGGATCTTGTTCTGGATCAGGAAGAAGTTTATTGGCAACAAAAATCTCGTTTAGACTGGATTGTAAAATGGTAATAGAAATACATCTTATTTTCATCATAAAGTGATCCAGAAAGAAAGAACTATTATGGTGGATGCTCTTAAGGATAGTTGTGGAAATGTGCTCTAAGGTGATAAATTGAGAAGACATATTATTGAGTATTTTATCAATTTATTTACTCTTAACACAGACGTATCTATTAAAGAGGGAATGGCTAGTCTTTTTCCTAATATTAATGATAGGGCCATGAAGAATTTGGTGTAGATGGTTGCAGATGAGGAAATAAGGAGTGTTATTTTCAACATAAAGCCAATGAAGGCTCTAAGACCAGACGGAATAAGTCCTGTATTCTTCCAAAAATGTTAGAGTGTGGTAGGTCCATCTATTTGTCATTTCGTGACAGAGATCTTTAGAGCTCAAAATATTTCAAAAGAGTTAATTCTATAAAGTTTTTTTCGCCCCATCAATCTTTGTAATGTTATTTACAAGACATTTTTCAAAGTGATTGTTGATAGATTAAAAGATGTGCTTCCTTTGATTATAAGATCAGCGTAGACGAGTTTTGTGCATAGACGACAAATAATGGATAATGTCATCCTTGCCAAAGAAGTTATTCATTATATGAGACAAAACATTAGAAGAAAGGGTTTTATGGCAATTAAGGTGGATTTGGCAAAAGCGTATGACATACTTTCATGGGATTTTATATATGACACCTTAAGTAAAGCGAGACTTCCTGGAGATTTGATAAATATAATTATGGAAGGCGTGACATTGTCAAGTATGAGAATTTTGATTAATAGTGAAGTTTTTTATTCTTTTGTTCCGGGGAAAGGAATTTGTCAAGGTGATCCTATATCGCCATATCTTTTTGTATTATATATATAGAGACTGGCGCAATAAATTGTTCAGGCTGTGGAGAATGGATAGTGGAATCCTTTTCGCTTTAACAGTAAGAGTCCTCCTATTTCTTATCGTTTTTTGATGATGATCTTTTGTTTTTTACTGAAGCCTCCAAAGAGCAAGTAAGGATTGTTAAAAAGTTGGTGGAGGATTTTTGTACTCAATTAAGGCAGAGAGTCAACACTGCTAAAATAGTAGTTTTGTTTTCAAGAAATGTTAAGCGGTAGTTAAAAGCAGAGCTGACTAAAAGGCTCGGTTTTTAGGTCACAGATGATATAGGTAGTTATTTGGGCATGCCGATTCTACATGGTAGAATCACCAGGAGAACCTATACAAGAATTTTGGAGCAATTTCATAAGAGGCTATTGGGATGGACTGCTTCAAGCCTTTCGTTAGCAGGTCTTGTTACGTTAGTGAAGACGGTGTTGCAGAGTCTTCCTTTCTTTACCATGCAAACAACTAAACTGCCATATTATATTTGTGATAAGATTGAGCAGTATGTTCATCAGTTTATCTGGGGCTCTTGTCATAGTACTCGAAAGCTGAGTTTAGTGGAGTGGGATGATATGTGAGAAGTAAAGAGAATGGCAGCTTGGGTTTAAGGAAGCTTTGAGTGATGAATGAAGCTTTTATTATGAAAGCTAGATGGCAATTAATTAATTCCACAGATAAGCTATGGTTCAGGCTTTAAGCCCGAAATATGGAATTTAGGAATTTTTGCCTTGTGAGATTAAGAAGAAAGGCTTTCCTTTTTGGAAAGCTATCAGCTTTATGTGGGCCAAACTTTATGATGGCTTAGCTTGGACTCTCAACAATGGCCATACTACTAGATTCTGAACTGACAGATGGTCAATCATTGTGAATCCTCTAGTTGATTGTGTGATTTGTGAAATTCCAATGAATAGTTTGAACAAGCCAGTAAGTGATTTTGTGAAATCGGACAAGAGTTAGCATTGAAGTAAGTTTGATTGTGGCTTCCTAATGGTATTCTTATGAATCTAAATTATGGTCCGATTCCTCAATTCGGGGAAGCGAGGACAAGTTTTATTGGAGACATTTCACTAATGGACTTTTCATCATTAGCTCAGTGTATATAGTCTTAATGGAGGATGAAGCGTACATAAAAAGGAACGAGTGGAAGTGAATTTGGAAGTGGAAGGCCCTAAACCTAGTTAGCAGCAAGGAGCAGTCTACTTACAAGGTGGGAGCTAGCTAGAACGCATGTGACTCATGATACTTGTTGTCAAAGATGTGAGGAGGGTGAGGAGACATTACTGGAATGAATTTTTTTCTTTACCCTTTAAAGTTTGCTAAACTTGAGAAATAAATGGGGATTCAGTGTGTATGGTGATTGAGATACTTGTTTTGGGGTTGCGGCTTGGAGCATATAGAATTGGAGGAACATGAATATTTTCCAGAAAAAGGAATCGATCCTGTCTATGCAAGTCAAAGACATTCTGAATAGAGTTTATGAAATTAATATAGTCCACAAGGAATGCTCCATTAGTCAGACTGGTGTGCAGCAGGCTAGGGAAAGAAAATAGCAGTCTCCTCTACGCATTTGTTTGAAAATGAATGTGGATGGAGAAATCAACCCAAATAATGGTTTATCTACTATGGGTAGTTTGATGAGACCATATGGTTTTTGGATTAATGGGTTTCTCTATGAATATTGGCAGGGGCTCAATTCTTAAAACTGAGCTTACGAGAATTTCTCACGAATTGCTTTTTTCTTGAAGCCAAGGGATAAGGGATGTCTTGGTGGAGTCTGACTGCGAATTGGCCATCAATCGAGTTCTAAATGGAGAAGCTATGAACAACAATGGGCATCTATTAAACAGTATTCATGAGCTTCTTTGTCGAGATTGGAGGGTGAGCATCCAGTACGTGCCTAGGGAGGCTAACTAGTGTGCGAAATTTATTGCAAAGTATGCTCCCTGTCTTATGAATAGTTCTCACGTTATGCTCTATCCTTCGCTTAGGTTGGAAGAGCTTTTGATGTACGATATTCGAATTCCTCATAGTATTGAGCAGTTTCTAAGCTTGTTGCCTTTTTCCAAAAAATGGTAAAAAGAGTAGAGTTTGGAGTGTCACCAATACTAAGTGGATCTAAGAGTCTAAGAATGAGATGGATGAAAATAGGGTTTGATGTATTTTAATTTTTTCATTTTGGTTTATAAATTTTAAAATTTACAAATTTCACTTCAGTAAATATCAATACTTTGGCATCGACCGATATCTAATAAAAAAATCAATATTGATCAGTATTCATAATAAGTATAGGATTAACGATATAAATATTTTTTTAGTTGATACAACACTCACTGATCAGTATAAAATGGTATATATGTTGTTGATTGGTTGAGAGGCACGAGATCCTCTGTGTCGTTTATCCTCTTTCTACCCCGTACCACAAATTTTACAATAAATAAATGAGACAGAGCGAAATTTGTGGATGAAAAACTATAACACAAATAATAGAAGATTCCATAAGCTTCTGGAAATAAGTTTTGTTTTACTTATGGGCACAGAGTAAGTTACTTCGGGCATGCACAAGTCAGAAGTGTGCAGATATACTTTTAATTTAATGTTTTGTTTTTGCTAGTTTGTGTATGCATGAACAGCGTTTCGACGCATCGTTTCTTCTCTTCTCTTATTCCAAATCCTTTCCAATACCGTCGGCTCTTGCCACCTTATCGGAGACTTCTCCGGCCACCGACGACTCCTTAAGAGGGTCGCTGACAGTCTTGCCACAAAAGTTGGCCTGAAAACAAAGCTCATGGCTAGTTTTCGTCGGAGCTGAAACGTGGGACGGAGATGGAAAGTGGGTCCCCGCGTTGCTCGTTCTGGCCCCACGTCTGTCACTGACATAGCGTCTGACACACTTCACAAGTCCCCTCTTTTTTCTGGAGTCGCCTGACAAGTTTACTATTTGGAAGAGAGAGGCAGTATTCCGTTCCTTCTGCAGCCCGTTGGTCGCCCACTTTCGAACCTTTCGTAGCCATTCTTGCAAGACAACTCCCTTGGCATTATTTCATTTTAAAGTGACCCTTCAACTTTTTGCAGCACCTTTCTTTCGTTGTTCTGACGGTTGAGGCTTTCTGGGAGACAACGCTTTTACAAGTATGGTTGTTGATATTTCTTTTTCCTTTTGATCCTACGGTAATCACTGCTTGTTTTCCTTTGTACTCTTCTCCTATTAGCTTCCAAGTTTATGGTTCAATGCCGATTTCCTTTATTAGTGGTAGCCGCTGTTTCGATTAATAGTGGTCTGGTTCTAGTATTAGAAGTATTATTTCTTTCTTTTATTAGCAGTATTACCTCCTTTTTTTGGTTTTAACTTTATTTTTCCCTATTATTATTATTATTCTTTTATTTATTATTGTTAATACTACTCTACTGTTATTTATTTATTATTTTATTTATTATTGTTAGATTATTTTTTATTCATTATTTATTTGTTTGTATTACTGTATTCGTAGACTCTATATTTCTATTAGTATTAGTCTCGTAGTATTATTTTTAGTATTATTATTATTATTTTTTAATTACTATTATTACTTATACTTTTATTTTTATATTTACAATTCTTCTTATTATTATTTTCTATTATTGCTATTATTATTTTTAAATTTCTATCTCTCCCTCTCTCTCTCTATATATATTTAAAAAATAATAAACAAAAATAATATATATATATATATAGTTATAATTTTTTTAATCCTTTTCTATTTATTATATTCTTATTCCTGCTGTATTTATTTCTGTGGGGGGTCGACTTGTTTCGACTTTCGTGGCTTTTAGCATTTACTATCGAGAAGCGTAAGAGACGAGGGGAAGGAGGGATGCCTTCCGATAGAGTTATTGGATGCAGACGCGTAACTTGCAAGAGTAAAGACGGTGATGATTTAGTTAGAATAGGCTCTTGGAACGTGGGAACCCTCATGGGAAAGTCCTTGGAATTGGTAGAGATTTTAGACAAGTATAGGATACAAATAGCATGCATTCAGGAGACTAGGTGGGCTGGAGCCAAAGCCAAAGAGATAGGGCGATTCAAACTATGGTACGCGGGTAGTCCGGGGATGCAGAATGGGGTAGGTATTTTAGTGGACAAGGGACTAGTGAACAGGGTAGTGGAGATCACAAGGGTCAATGACAGGCTAATGGTGGCAAAAATTGTCCTAAGCAATATGGTTCTCAACGTAGTTTGTGCGTAGGCCCCTCAAGCTGGCGCAGACGATCAACAAAAACGTACGTTCTGGGAGGCGCTGGATGGAGTACTTCAACAAATCTCTTACTTTGAGCAGCTCTTCCTAGGATGGTATTTCAACGGACATATAGGGGCGGATGCAGATGGTTATACAGGGACTCATGGTGGCTTTGGATACGGCTCTAGGAATGCTAGTAGGGTGGATTTACTGGACATGGCCTTCGCTTATGAGTTAGTCATAGTAAATTCCTTGTTTAAGAAAAACGAAGCGCAACTGGTGACGTTTCAGAGTAATACTACCAAGATGCAAATCGATTATATCCTTATCAGGACAAGAGCCAAATTGTGGTGCAGGGATTGCAAAGTGCTTTCGGCCGCATGCCTATCAACCCAACATAAATTGTTAGTTACAGATCTACATATTAAGGGCTGGAGGGCACAACGATTTACCAAGCGATTTTGCAAAATCAGGTGGTAGAGACTACACGGGGACATGGTGGAACTTTTTAGGACTCAAGTTAGGAATAATACACCTTGGGTGGTGAGTGGGGATG
>JAOSBL010000002.1:11726466-11741110 GCA_027568915.1 Erythroxylum roraimae
AAGAAATGGTTTTCTGTGGCCTAAAAATGTCATGGTACACAATTCAACCTAGGTTTTAAACCGTTTTGTCATTCAGCACTTAAGGATTTTTTATTTCTTATGCCTAATTTAGTCAGATGTCCTAATGTTTAAGTCTAAATTTATGTGACAACTAGTCAATGAAAGTATAATTAATGTGGAATGCTTATTATACTATTTCATCATTGGAGTTAGGAATACTGGCTTTGGATCTTTTTACATCCTGCATGTTTTCTATGAGAAATCCTTACACACTTGTGTTAAATGTAATGAACATGTATTTTTCTTGTAGTACCCTTTACTCCAGTTATTTCCCATTTGAGGTCATAATGTATGATCAATGGGTTCAATTGAAACCAGAACCAAGAAATGTGTTATCTGGCTAGATTAAGGGTGCTTTTAGGAGTGCGAAGAAAGAGATGCAGGAATCCATACACCAGAAACTTAACTTTTCTCTGAGCACAGCTCAAATGTGGGACAGGTTTGCTTCTTCAACCCAACAACAGGGATGCTGTTACCCTGTTAAATATCATGCTAGTCAATTATGTTCATGGTGTTTTGGTTTTCATTAGGAAAAGCTATTATATTTCATAACTCGTTGATTTGACAATCATTATATACATACGCATAATATATAATACATGGAATGAGAATATTAGTCTGCCTATATAATGCATGTTTTTGTTAGGTTTGACTGATGTCTATTGATTCATTGGAATTAGTTTTTCATATGATTTTTTAGCCAAACCACTAGAGCAGGAGCTGGGCCATTTAGAAGTGTCAGATCTCCAGAAGCTTATTGGAAATCCAATATTCCTGTATTTGAGATCATTAAGTGGATGGGCCGACTCTATTTATAGTTGCTTGGAGTAACTGATAGGAATAGATTTCTAAATGCTAGAAAGTGATATTATGTATGCATCTGTTGCAAACTTGGAAGCACAAAGCAGTTGTGTATACTTGCACTTTCATTTGTCAATATGCCTGTGTGCATGAGTGCACATGGGAGTTATCCAGGCATGGATTGGGTGGTTTTGGCGTATACTGTTCATCACGTATTGTCCTTCTCAATGTTTCTACTTTCTACTTCGGCCTTCTTTTTCCATGTCATCAAGTGGGCTTGTAAAAGTTCAATTGGGTTTTAATGTTATTCCACTGATTAACTATGATGGATCTGGGGCCTTCTTTGAGTGCTATGGGTTGAACTGCCTGTGGAGCATGTGAAGTTCCTTTTTTTTTATTTTCTTTCTTCCAGTTCTCAGTGGTTTTATATCAGGTTGTGATTTTCATTTGAATGTAGTATGGAATTGCTTTTATATTTGTGCAGGTTGGAGCTTAAAGGCAATAAATTTGTCCTGGGAGATTTTGCGGAATTTAAAGGAAAGCAAGAAGATATAATGGCTTTGAGGAACATCAAAAGATCAAAAGTCAATCGCATGGTCATCCAAAAGACTAGTATGTTTGGACTAGGTAATGCGTTTAGAATTTTCTGCTTATACGATCAAAGTAGAAATAAAAAGGTTTGGGGAGCTCCTCAATTCTAATCTTGAGCTTAACAGTAATAAAAAGTAAAAAGAAATAGAACAGGAAGAGAGAGCAAAATATTATATCGATAATAGCTCCAGAACTCTCAATGGTATTATTGTTATGTTTGCTAAAATGCTTTGTTTTACGTGCTATGCTATTATGTACGGGTATTTGGCTGCATCACCTAATTTCATGGACAACCTCTCAACCTTGTCATGCCTACTTAGTGAAGGATCCATTTGTGAACCCAGCCATTTCACATTATATTTACCCATTCCTGTTGCTAATTGCATGGACATGATACACATAGATGGCCAGAAGAGTACTCGTGACAATAGTCCTCTAGTCTTTGGGCTGCAGAGGCTACATGCAATTGGCAGAAGCTTTTTAAGTGTGCTTGTTGGTTTATATGAGACAACACATCTGCAGCTTGTATAACTTGAGAATAGATTCTTATTATATTATCGTCATTTTTACTATAGTATGCCAGTTGATATTTCATCACATTTTACAGCCCATTTCAAGCTCCAAGTTTTGTATTCTCCTCGGGATTATCGAAGTGAGGGGGCTTCAGCTTCAGAGTGGAAGGAGGCAACTGTAAGATCAAGTACTGAAGTGCTATTTCAGCCTGTGAACTCTACTAAAGTCCGCAAGTTCAAACTTTCTTCAATTATCTCGATGTCATTGAGCGCCTAAAGATGTTTTGCTCAACTTGAGGTTTGTTACTGTGCGTTAATGGTGACAGATATACTGCTTGCCGTGCCCTGAATGATAGTATGATTGAAATCATAAAGGCGATGTTCTCTCTTTCACGCGTGTACAGAAGGTGTTAACTCATTGCTGGTGCTCTTGCAATTTTGCTCTTTCTAGTCCCGTGGACTTGCACTTGTTTTCTGGTGGCGTATTATTTATTTTGTGATTGTATAGGTTTTAACTTGTACTCGTCTTGTTAGTGAATGAAGAGTGATGAATCCCACTTAGAATAACAACTAAATCAATTGTCGAGCAACATGAATTTGTCTTCTGCATTTAATCCAAAGTCTTTAACACGAAACATGATATAGCAAACAGCCCTCAACTTGAGGGTGAATCGGGCGTTTTAGGCCTCAAAACCGACGAACAACTTTTCGCCTGCAGGTTTGAGCGGTGGTGGTGGGCCGGTGATACTAATTAGTATTTGATGATTTGTTTTACAGTTTAAGGTCATCTTTGTTTTCACTTTGGTTTCTATTTTCTGCTTTTGTTTCTGAGTTCAGCAGTTTCTGTTTTTAGTTGAATTTTTTCAGTTTTTAAGTTTTAAGAAAATCATAAAAACTATTTTATTTTTATTTTATAATTACCGTAAAATTTAGTTTTTAAAAATTAAAACATTTTACTTTAACTTCAAATTTTCTTGAAATATATAATAACTAAAATCAGTATTAATTTACAGATGATTTTATTTATTATTTATTTATTTGAATAAAATGTAATAGATCTTTTAATAATAGTTATTAATAAAAATATAAATATAAATAAAATCAAACAGTACCTATAAAATTATGAATGGGATGGCCTTAAAAAAATTGAGATTATTTTCCAATACTATAATCATTGGGTTTCCTGTAAGTTGACAATTTTTTGTAACCTAGTCAACCATGTATGGCATTAAAACAGGTATCTAATTCATAATCTCGGGGGGATTTCTTATTCCACGCTCACGCTATATATAAATAGAGGTAGAAAACGAAACTGCAAAGAGGCTAGTTTGCATTTACTGTGGTGTATAAGAGTATGTTCACCAAGAAACAAAGAACCCCTGATCGTACTGTTTGGAAGCCAGCGACAAAAAAGCAGGATTTTTCGGTAGCATTAGTGCTGTTTGATGAGTCTTGGCCATGGCCATCCACATTGAGTACATGGAGTTTAGGAAACCAAGATCCTGCAGGCCAAAAAGAGTGGCTTGAAATATCAGAAACCATGAGGATTGGTGCTAATTTGAGGAAGATGCGTACGTACAGCGAACAAGATTTGGCAGAGGAAAGAAAACTTGGTGTGTCCACCCAACTAACGTTGTATCATGATACCTCCACCACCGTGAAAATCGTTGATCAGAATCCGGAGTTTCACAACCCAGAAGAAGTAGACAGAGAAAGTGTAGAGAAGAGGCAAATTCACATTAATAGCTCGATGCCTTCTTGGAACGGTAAGAGGTCAAGAACAAACGCTCCCATTGCCTTCAAGCCAGCACCAAATAAGAAGGAAGTTTCAGTGGCATTAGTTTTGTTTGATGAATCTTGGTCATGGCGGTGCATGGCTAATACTTGCAGTCCAAGAAACCAAGAACCTGCTGGTCCAACAGAGTCTCTTGCCGAAAACAAAAGGATTGCTGCAAATTTGAGGAAGTTGCGTACGTACAGCGACCGAGATTCGATAGTGCAAAGCATCCATGGCGTGTCCACCCAACCAACGTTGTATCTTGATCCTCGGAAAATTAAGAAGAAGCTTACGAGGAGTGAGTGGAGTAATGTGGGTCCCTTAAGCAGAATCTTGGTTGGAAAAGAAAAAATTGAAGAAACACGTTCTATCGTTGTTGAAAGAGGATGATATTAAGCAAACTGAAAGTGAGGAGATTGGGATACTAACTAGTTAATGCAGAGTTTGTGAGGGGAAGCAGACAACAATGGAGTTCACTTTCTATACCAGTGTTTTTGCGTGGGGTTGTAAAAGAGATATATTAGCTTGTTTTTGTTTCTTTGGAATTTACACTAATACTAGAGCTCCGTGCCTGGGCATTAGGTAGACGGCTAGCTCATTATCCTTTATACTGATGTTTAGTACATGTTGTTGTCAAGTCTACATGTTGTATAGAAGCCATCGAAGTTGCTTGAAACTACTGTGCATAGAAGATTAGAATTATAGTTAGTCAGCAAGGGAGTAGGCACATATATATCTACTGCTATGACCCCTTCTTTTTATATTTGATAAGAAAATCGTTAATAAAATGAAACTATAAGGAGAAAACAAGAAGATTAGTTGTTTACATAGTTCCTATAATATTTGAGAATACTTTGGTAAATATTACTAATACTTGAGAATACCTTCAATATCCAGATTTTGGGGTAAATCAAAACCTTTTTTTTTAATAGCTCCAACATCTCAACTGTTGTGTATTCGTATTTCTCTCATATTTGGCAAATCAAACTTTCTATCAAAATTTAAAGATCTTTTAGTGGTAGAAACAATTGGACAGCTTCTGTCGAAAATAGGATTGAATTTTTGAAAGCCAATACCTTCAAATGTTTGGGAGGCATGAACCCGATTCTTTTCTTAAATAATAACAACAACAACAATAATAACACTATGGTAAATATCTTAAATAATAACAACAACAACAATAATAACACTACGGTGAATAAGGATTCCAACTTTACAAGGGTTAGAAAAGAGACATTAATTATAAGCAATTTTCTTTTTATATTTTATAAAGAGACAAATTTTTCTCTTAAATGTACTTGATAAATTCATAAATTAATTAGCAAGACTTAAACTTGACAATTTAAGTAAAAATCCAGTTCAAATATATAAAAAATAAGGAAATAATGACATTTCTTGTAGTTTTCTTCTTTTCATTAGAACTACTTAACATTTTTTAAAAACTCTTTAAATTTAATAAAACATTTTCCAAACTTCATTTCATTAGCTTTTTTCTTTAAAAATGTTGATTCATGACAAACATCACGAATTTTCAATACATAGAAATCCAAAACATCAGAGAATAATTGAAAATTAACAAATTAAAATGATACTATATATGAAATAAATTAACTTATTGACGTATTGTGTTTAAATATTATTATTTATAATAAAAAGTATAACAAAATTTAGTATATAATGTTAATTTAACTTATCATATTTTGTTAATAACTAATAATATATTTATTGGTTTGTTAAGAAAATTTAATTAACATGTCATTAAATTTTTATTTATCATATAATCGTACTAATAAAAAATAAGATTGATTTCTCATATTTTATTTATAATTTTTACCATAATTAATAATTAATTTGATCTAATTTAATATTAAAATAAAATTTAAAAACTCTTATTGTGTTATATATATCTTATATTTTTCATGTCATTACTCATTTTAATTAGTATAACAAATTTTAATGTATAATTTTAATTCACTAATAAACATTAATTATCATATTTTATTAATAAGTAACAATATGATTATTAATTTTATATGATAATAAATTAAATAATAAAATACATTCTTAATTATTCATTAAGTAAATATACTAATAAATATGATGATGAATTTTTATGTTTTATTTATGAATCATGTTTTAAAATATACGAAATTGATTGGTTAATTTATTAATCAATAATTATTGATTAAATTCTTGTCATATTATACTAGTATACGTAGTTTTAAGAATGACTATTGATCTATTAGACTCAATGTTAGTATTAGTGTTCTTTAATTTTCATATTTTACTAATTTGTTGGATTTAGTGTGAATACTAATTAATTTTTTTAATCGTATTGACTTGCTAGACTAAGTGTTTCTTCTTTCATGAGAACTTATTGCAAGTGCTAAACGATTATTATTGTTATAAAATATTTATAATGCTATAAATTCTATAACAATGGGATTTCTGTAAGAATTTACGAATAATACAATGTAGACTTTTTGTTTCACATAATTCACATAATTAATTTTTTCATGTTTATTTGCAATTCTTTGATTCTTTTAGATCTACCTTCTAAGAATAATTTTAAAATTTTAAAATTTTATTGAATAATGAAATGAGATATTGATTATTTATTAATATTATTATAATAATAAACTTGATTTATTATAATATTAAGTTAATTGTCCTATCATTATTAATAAAATATGATTAATATTTATTATTAATCAATAAAATATGAAATTATAAAATGAAAATCAGTTAAATTAATTATTAATAAAATATAAAATATAAATGATAAAGTAATAATCATTTATTAGTATTTGCATATAGTAAACGAAATTTCAATAAAAACTTAACTTATTATTATATAAACTAATAAATATATGATTAATATATAAATTATATGTCACTAACGAATATATTTGGATAATTTCCCAATACCCCATTTTTTCAGTTTGGTTTGTTTATATGGACAAATTTTAAATTGTGTGTATTTCATCAATATTTTTAATAGAGAAAATTAACAAAAGAAGGGTCTAGGATAATTTTGCGTTTAAATGAGGGATTATGGTAGAAAGAAGAAAATCACATGGAAGTCAAATCTTTTTACCCTAAAAATTGACAATCATTTCAAAATTTTAAGGCTTGACCACCAAGTGTTGTGATCCGGAGGCCTCAAAGTTGGGTGGGTGAGTTTGGTCCGAGTACAAGGACTTTGCAAGGTCTGGTTGAAGCCCGTCGAGCTGTGATCTGATCTGCCATCAAGCTCCTGAAATGCAGTACTAGAAAATGCATTTTGAAAAGGACCAAGAGGCGTACGTGAGGAAGGCACTCTGAAACAAGTAGCTAATACATGAAATTCGCTTGCCCTTAATGAAAGACAGAAACATTGATTCAGACAATTGAAAACAAGGCAAAGAAACAACAGCAAGCCGAATTCATTACAAGAAACCTAGTGTTATTTAATTGTTTCCAAGGTCAAGCCAGTGCTATGTAAGGAAAGGTTATGTTACAGCAGCTGAAACACTGCACGTCAATTATGGGATTTTCATAACAAACATTAGTGATGTGTTGTTATTTTACCAATCACAAAGCTGTTCTGTCTTTGATGCATTGATAAATAACTTTGTGCAAGTGTACGGCAATATGTAAAGAATTGCAGTTACCATGACCTGGATCCTTAGGTTGGAATATAAGCATATTTGGCAAGGTAGGTAGGTTAGTTGTATTTAGAGGGTCAATTTAACACCTACTAAATGTCATATGGGGTAGCTTGTAACTTGGGACTTCTTTGTGCTTAGTTAGTTTATATATATACACTTCTTTTCCTTTTTTTGTAAATATATCATCACCTAAAGGCTAGCTACAAACTACTTTGAATATCTTAATGATTACCAAAATTGATTTTAGACGTCAGAGTTCCTATGTTTTTCTGCAACAATATTCCCAAAAAGATTAACCACATCAAGCTTTAATTCATTTCCAGAAAGAAAAGGAGATAGACTGAGACATGGCTAGGTTGACGTAGGAGTTGCTTATTACATAATAGCTTCTATCAAGGATAAATCCATACCTAATTGGTAACAAAAAGTATTGACTTTATATATAAAAGGCAAATATATCAACATATAACACAGCTACATACTGGTTTAGTAACCAATGGTTGTCTTAAGTTCACCTTTTGGGCAATCACACTAATACAAGCTATTTGCTGCAATGTCACTTTCCGAATTCCAAAAGTCGCATAGAGAATAGTCCGCACAAATTAAAATTGGCCCTGGCCATTGTATCTTCGGCTTGGGGACTACCCACGTTATATACTAGATGTTTGACATGATCATGATCAGCTTGTCTTGTCGTTTATTAAAGGTCAAACAACGTTCTAATTGGAGAAGATTGGTCTTTTTCACATTTCAGTTTCGTGTTTCATACAAGCTATCTACAACTAACTCGTTTTAATATTCATTTACAGTTACTCCTTGTCACTGTCCTTTGTCTCACTTGTTCATCTTTACCCTTCTCCTTCCTCCCAATGAAGTGATAATTTATGTACTGATAAATGTTCCATAAAATTAAGATTCAAATTGTTTAGGGAATTGCTTCTATAACTAAATTAATTTGGTTTCACTAATAATATTCTTTTGTGTTTTTGGCATCAGCATTAAGCAGCAACCTTTAAAATTTGATATAGCGGTAAGTTCTGCCTGCCAATTCAGATGTAGCACCATGATTTTTGTGGTCACATCCTTCAATATTTTTGGGGAAGGTATCGGTCATTAAATGAAAAAGAAAAAAGGAAGAATATGCAAGCTACATACAGTCTTCATAAATGGAGAGTATGAAAAAGAAAAAGATTTACATTAAAAATTTTCAGTTTGACATCAGTACATCTAGCAAGCTCAATTCACCTGATATCTATAAACATACATTGTATTGTTCTCCGTCACCTAATATAATGACTTCGGAAGCTCGTCGTTGATTAAGATATTGACCATGGCTGAGAAGATGCTTGGCTGCAACAGATATTAGTGGTTGCAAATTAGCTTGAGAAATTCAAGAAATAAGTATATTTGTCCCAGTTAACTTTAAGCTTATAGTGAGAAGAAGTGAACTTACTCAATGATATCCTTCCACAGATTTTCACTTGCCTCATCGTCCATCAAATCTCCCCAGGCTTCAAAGGTGGTTGAAGTTGAAGAGTGGTTAGAAATATCATTTGGGTTAATCTTGTCGTCCATTTGGTTCGCTGTCGAGCACTCAGGTGAGGCTGGAACCAAAGGAGGAAGATGAGTTGGTTGCGGAACAGCAAATGATGTTCCATACTGATTGTTGCTGTTGGCGTAAACTTTTGTGTCCTTCATGGAATGACAGCCGCTAAAAAGGGTTTGAGGAGTGATTTCTAAGTTTTGGTTGTTATTGGACTGAATATGGCCGATGTCTTTCGTTTCCAAACCAGTCTGACCACTGCTAAGAAGTCCCTCGGCTTGCATTCTAAGGTACTCCTGCAGCTGATGGTCACGACAATTTGGTCCCAGGAAGTTGAGAGCGTCCAGGTTGGAAGGCGGACTCGAGCTCAAAAGTTGCAGTATATTATGCAGCATATGGAGTCTGGCAAGTTGTGTGGCATCTGGCTGTAATCTGAGTGCGTTTTCCCAAGGATTATTTATGAGATTGCTGAAATTAGCAGCAGCCAGCAACTGAGGTAGGTTGGCAAGAATGTTAAGGTCCGTCCTTTTCCTGTGAGTTACTGGATCGATTCCCATTTGGAGAAGTTTTTTCTTTAGATGTGTGTTCCAAAAGTTCTTGATTTCGTTATCAGTCCTGCCGGGAAGATTCTGTGCTATAGCCGACCACCTGCAAGTGAAAGCCAAAAACAAAGAGTTTAGTATCATATAATATTCAATTCACTCATAACTTTCACTTAACTTTGTAGGATATTCCTTACGAGTGGCTGCAAAATTATAAGTTTACATCTATATCGTACCGAAGTTGTACCCCCTATAAAGTTCTTTAGATAAAAGTTAATATATGTTGATCAAAGAGGAAATTGAAAATCAACTTAAACGAAGTATCATTATTACTTGTTTCCAAGAACGGCGTGGAGGTTGATGATAATTTGCTCTTCTTCTTCCGAGAACTTGCCTCTCTTAATATCAGGCCTCAGATAATTAGTCCACCGAAGCCTACAACTCTTACCACACCTGTTGAGACCAGCGAGCGCCGGAAGTGCTCTCCAACTTCCATGACCGTGTTTCTGAATGTAATCGATTAGCTTCTGGTCTTCTTCTGGCGTCCATGGTCCTTTCTTCGGTACATTTTCATCTTGAGTTGTTGATTTCATCATCTGCTGCATCCTGTAACACTGAAAACTACTAATAAGTTACAACATTTGAACAAATACAAAACATATGACTGTCCTTCAGGTCCATTAAATGAGTTGTTTTAGTTGAGGAAATGAAGTGTTTTCTAACCTGTGTTCAATAAACTTTAAGCAGCTAAGAAAGATAGGGTAGGGAGAGGATTGATGCTGGAAGACAAAGGGGAGGATCAATGATGGTTTATATAGAGTGATCATGTCTGAGGATAGACAGCCGAACAAGGGGTACCATGCAAGCTTTTCTCTCGACATGTTCTCTTTGTCAAAATGGGAAATTCCAAGCATGCCCTAATAGCTTCCAAATTTAGGCTAGTAAAAACAGCAAGTCAGGATTTGTAATTGAGCTTTACCATGAACAATTTTACAACGTTATACCAAATTATAAAATGCTTAGAAAGTGTTCACGCCTAATTGAAAATTGTCGTCAATTGGTATAAAACATTAAGATTAGTTGCTTTCCTTTCTTCAACTCCATCGAATTAATTGTTCATTTTCATCAATTATTCAAATAATTTTTAAATTGATAATTTCGATGGAATTGATTCTCTTATTTTTCCTTCCTTCCTCGCCTCATAATTTGTTAAATGTTTTTTTTTTGGTAGTAACTAGGTTTTGTTTCTAGTAATGGCTGCAATTTTACTTCCTTTCTGATTTTAAAATTTGTTCATAACCTGCCTGCCTCCTTTCTGGAAGGAAACGTATCCTAATTTTTCAAAGGGCCATGCAAGTCAACAGGAGCAGGTCTATCCATCTATCTATCTCATGATCATCACGACATAACTTGTTAAAGATTGATCATTATTTTAACATATTCCTCCGATGCAATTACTGTGTTTTCTATTTACATATATTTGCTGCTTCGGGGGTATTTTAGTAACCATGATAACTACTTACATAAAGTAATTAAAACCTAAAATATGACATTCACTTGTTGAAGAAGGCACATAATAAGCTACGTAGATTGCCTTGTTTCAGTACACTTTACGCTACACACAATCAATGAAGTTATTACCAATACTCGGGTTAGGTTAGAGTACGTGGCTTATAGCAAAATGGGTGATATGACTATTTTTCTTTGATCACAGAAAGAAGGAACCTCAAGATCAAAACTATTTAATCAACTAATTCTTTAGAATCGGGGTTTAAGAGTATAAGATGACACGCAAAAGCTAGCAGCCAGTCTTCTGATGGGACCTGCTAAAGCCTAACGCACTTTTAACGACTTTATATTTTAATGTTTGTCTTTGTATATCTAAGTTCAAGGTGTTGCGACTTACAATGGAAACAAGTGGCGTATATACATGTATATATAGAAACAGATTTTTCTTAGTTTCTTTTTAATGATGTAAGAAACTTACTTATGGCTCTCAAGCAAGAAAGTTTGTATTTTCATATAGCAACGATTTGAACTTAAATATTGTTTCCACTCAGTTTGTGAAACATAATTTAGTTGTGGTCATTGTATAATTGGTTGAACTTTTAAGATAAACCATTTTTTATATAACATTAAAAACTTGATACAATGTACATGATTTAGCTAGTTTTAGGCTATTATAGATTTGAAATATAGGACAATCTTAGGTTTTACTTTAATAATTCAAACATCTGGATTGAAATCACTTGTTGAAAAGTTCTAGTTCATTGTATCGAAATATATGTGTCTAATTAATTATTATGTATCCGTACATACGAATCACAAAATTAGGATGTCTAATAAGAGGTGGAATTGAAAATACGATGATTAAAAAAACTGTAGAAGTTTTACAATGATATAAAGATCATATAATTTCCCCCATTTGAATTGTTTTCGATGCTTCGAACTCTACTAGCTAGTCATGTTTCGAACCGAAATTATCTGTTAAAACCATATACTTTCTGGCTTCTGCACCTTATATATATATATAACACACTTTTAACGACTTTATATTTTAATGTTATAATTGTTTTTAGATCATTGTAATTAGCGTCGTATGTGTAGGTTAGCTAGGTATTAGTATGTCAAGTGGCAAATATAATATTTAACAGATACCATAGCCATGTTTTAAATGATGCAAGAAATCCATGGCTTTCAACCAAGAAAGATAGGACTCATATGAAAATGAAAATTCATCTTTATTTCTCTCAGGAAATCTTTCTCCTAAAAGTGCCTCCGACCCCCGGACCTAGCCATCCGTCGCGTGACGAACTGAGTGACCGTCACGAATCGAATAAAAGTTAGGTCATTGGGTATGTCTTTTCAGTCCAAAAGTGTTAATTCAAATCCAACTCTTGACAAGCAAATTTTCTTCCCTAAAAAATGAGGGTATTCTTCGGTCAGAATATTACTCCTGCTCATGACTGAACGAAGAGAGAATAACAATTTAACTTAATGTTAATCAAAACATAGTTTCTATTGTAGTTATGCGATAAATTAAAATTTTGAGACATAATTTTATGAAATTAAAATTTTGAATATGCAATATACAAATTTAATTATGATATGTAAATTCTCTTTTGTTTTTTTAATAATTTATGTATCTTTTATTCCAAATTTAAGATAAGTTAATAGGAGGTTAAAATTGACAATCGGTTCTTTGAAACAATTTAAAATTTTTAGAATGATTCAATAATTTTATGTTTTTCACAATTATTGTAATGATTTTAATGTTTCAGATTCTATTAGATAGTCTTGACCTTAAAATCTAAATTTGCCTTTTTTAACTTAATGTTTGTATACCATTTGTAAAATCAAGTTTTGTTCATTTTATATCAACAATTAACAACCTAATCTAAAAGGGAAAGAAAAATCGAAGAAGCCCTTTATCCTTATTATCTAGAAGGTTAAAAAATATTTTATTTCATCATATTTTAAATTCTAATATAGCGTCTTCTTCCTTTTCTACTATGTTCAAGATATCCTTAATATGATTCCAAATCACAACAAAGATTTAAGCTAGACTATTTGTCTTGAATGAGTTCTTATATTATGGTCAAAATGATGTTATAACATAACACTCCCATAGAGCATATGCCTGACATATCGAAGGATATTCAAGAACATATTCTACAAAATGACATGTTAAGACGGTCGCATTTTCAAATTTTTAAGGCATCACATATCAACTCATTACATATTTTAATCATTTTAAATCAAAAGCATTTCAAATCTTCATTTTGATCATTTCATTCACAATCATTTTGTCCCATTTCATTCACAAACATATACAGTCTCGAATGTCATTTTATTTCTAAAATTCACATGTACATTATCCAATAGTTGAGAGATACAATTCTTGGTGCAACATAACTAAGACATTTGTAGGTACAATTGATCCTGACACTGTCCCATATCCAAATGCAGAAACTACTTCAACTAGACTAGCAAGATCTCCTCTGAACCTGAAAATCATTAGTGTAATTTTGATCAGTTTTGCGAACTCAGTGAGTGAACCATTATCAGTGTGCTCACTCAAAACAGAACATAAACATCATAAGTATATAACACAGTTCAATCAGTATCTCACATCATTCATAATCAAATCACATATATCACATCATTCAGAATCTAGTACCTGCTTACAATATACATCATATTTCAACAAGTCCATTATGAATACAAACATTTCATATATTCATTTCATAATAATCCAATCATTCATATCATCAACATGTATGCAAACATTGCATATCATTATATCAACTCAATTTAGCCGTTCTTTGCAATCCACATGATACATGTAATGATATAAATATGCAAATGTACATGAGACTCCACTTTTCATTTTATTTGTTGTGACCATGCGCCTATTTAACTGTCTCGTATCTTTTGTAGATACCGGGCTCATTTCAAATACTGTCCTGTACTTATTGTAAATATCGGGCTCATTAATTGTTGAGCCTGTGACTCTTTGTGCACATTTCCTGAGCTTTAAGTTCTTTTCACGTTGGTAACTCAGGTAACAACTCCTTTATCTGATCATGCATATTCATATGATGGAATGTATCATTTCACATAATATGCTATCAATAACTTTCATTCAGTGTGCACAATCATTTAGCATATTCATCGGATTTAGCATATTCATCGGATCTGAGTCTAGCATTCAACATACAGTTGAGAACACCTTTTCCATATTCACAAACATTTAGAAAGCACTTTCAATACAATCCTAAATATCAAACTCCTTGGACCAACAATGTCCGGAATTATCATAACCATATCAGTAACAATTCAGTAATTTACATTAATCAAAACAATTCTATCATAGTGAAAAAAACATCTAGGTTAACTCACAGTACGTTCCAGATAAGCTATTGCCTTAGTGACCCGGTAATGTCTGGATGCTGACGATCTACTTATGCTTCTTAATCATGCAATACACACATATAGTTTACACATTACTAAGTTGATCAATCATATGATTATTTAATCATACACATGTTTATATGTGTTATGTTCAATGCATGCTCAATTAACTATTATGGGTATGTATCCTTATTCACAAGTCTTGATCATTCATTCATCATAGCTTGTATATATCTAGTTTGCAATTAGGTTTA
>JAOSBL010000002.1:11821935-11832130 GCA_027568915.1 Erythroxylum roraimae
GCAAAGGTCGGTCAGTTGGGAATTTTTGGATGACGTAGTTAGATTTCACATAGTTCCTCATTCATGTAGTGAAGCTTTGTACTGAATGATGTACATATAGAACAAGTTGAAAGACTTTGTAAATTTTTTGAGTAATGGAATGAGGAAAAGTTGAACTTTAAGTATTGCGATTTTCTTATGAAGTTTTTATAAGCAAAAATTTATATGATGCCATTTAAGGTTAGTGTAATGATCGATAGTAGCGTACCCTTATCCGCGGTTATGTACCGGTATGACCTACGGGCGTACCGGCGCGTATCCCGAGGGTAAGGGGGCGTTACAAAATAGATCTACTATAATTGGAAAAACTTGTATACAAACCTAAGGATAGGTCGACATAAATCCTTTTAATAAAGATAAAAGCTAATAGTGAAGTTCAAAAATTGAGTAATGCAATATTAGGAGTTTTAACTAGAAAGATATTTCAATTACTTAACTAAGGAATTAGTAATTAATAGTCTTAAAAAAATATTAATCGAGGATAGGAATTTTCATAATCTAATGATCAATAATTGAATTGTATGATAAATGATTAATACTTAAGAAATCTTAAGGAGATTCATTATCGAGGTACTAATTATTTAATATTGATTAATCTTAGTGTTATCTATGTTCTATTTTATTATTGTGTTGAACTTAAATTTAGTTTAGTTTTAAATTAAATTATTATCTTATTTTGTCAATTAGATAATAGAAAAGAGGTTATTAATAGTACTTATCATCCCTGTGGGATTGACTCTCGATATTCACTGACACTATACTACAGTTTGATAGGTGCACTTACCTGTGAGATCATAAAGATCAACCCATATCAACCACCAATTGGTTTTTCATCCTCAATATTCTTAAAGCTTAGGAGTTTCTTGACCAGTTCATCAACTTGATAAGCTAATAAATTTTAACTCCTACATATAGTATCTCATCAATGGCGAATCTTCTACACATATTGAGATTTCTCTATTGCCATCCACTTATATTTATTATCCATATAAGATTTTCTAATTAGCAAAACATATTCTTAACTTTCGGAATGAGAGTCCAATGTATCATAACTATCCTTAATAACTTATATATCTATTAGTCTAATATCTACATTTTCCAAGAAACTTAAATAAGAGGATAAAAAATGTTTGGAAGCTTTTTATGGAATGGTAAAGAAGGGAATCCTCTAGTGATAAAGTAAAATTGGTTGATGTTTGTTCCCCTAAGTTAGAAGGTGGTCTGGGCATAAAATCCATCAAAGCTTTTAACAAGGAAAAAAGATTATGGAAGCTATTTGTTTCAAAGAATATCTTTACGTAAAATGGATCAACTCAACTTTCCTCAAAAGTTAGTGCTTGTCAAAAATCAAAACTAAATAAAACATCTCTTGAAGTTTAAAACAAATCCTTAATCTAAGACATTAAGGGATTACTTTAAAACTAAGATTTAGGGTGGCCAACTCTTACAGTTTTTCGGTATGACAGCTAGCATAATTTTAGTCATCTACACCTGGTGGAAAACCTTTATAATATGACGAATAACATTCCTGATAATGCTATAATCAATATTATCATAGAATGGAACAATTGGGTGTAAATTCTTATTACCTAATAGGCTTCTCATCTATCTAAAGCTACATGCCTACATATTTGTCAAATCAAGAAGAAGAGAAGACTTATTACTACGCGAAGCACATCTCAAAATGCTTTACTAATAGTTCATATATATCTCCTGCAGTTGCTCATATAATCAATTGTAAGCATAAGGATTCTCTGAGTCGCTTAGAGAGCTTACGTTTTGAGAAAACTGTAAAAAGACCTTACCCGCGTCCCAGAGAGTAGTTCCTACAAAAAGGGTGGTGGATTCGCACTCGTTTTAGCTTCAGAAAGCTCGTTTGAAGTTACGGAGATTGAAATCAGGTATTTTCGAATTTCTTCATTTTTTTGCCCTTTCATGTTTGATCCGAGATATGTAATTAAGGTATCGTTACGTATTATAGGAACTTCCATAACGTTGGCATGATTCAGTTTAAGCAACAAATCCTGACATGATACATCTTCGTAATGAAAAAAGGATTCCAGTTTGTTGTGTTATGTTTTTAAATTTCCCATAAGAAATTGGAATTTATTTTCGGCCTTTAGTTATTCGATTATAATAATAAGAAACTCCTTTTATGTTGTACTATTACCATGTTACTTTGGGGACCTTGAAATTAAAATTCACCAAACCAAATAGTTATTGTAGTGCTTGATCCAAGTTCAAATATTTAAATATTTGAATAAATTCCATATATAATTTCAAATATGATAAATTATGTAATGAATAAATCATAATACTCAGAAAACATATTTCAAAGTAAGGAACTTGATTGAAAACATATTAATACCATGTACTTGTATTAAAGTATATGGTATCAATTTCAAATTTCTATTTGAAATTAAATTTTGAAAATTAATTTTAAAGTACACGATAACAATGTTTTAAAAAAACTAGACTAAAAATTAAATTGATAAGAACTCTCGTGAAACTGAAGAGTGAATAAAATTGAAGAATTTGAAATATAATTAAGAAAAGAGATTATTCTTGCACATAAAAAAGTTGAAGTTTAATTAAAACAGAAACTATTAAATGAAAACTAACGTCTTTTTAATTTATGAAAGTCAATTAGTTTATAAAAATCGACTAATTAATTAATAAGATGATTTATTTTTAATAACAAAAGTGATTTTGATAAACTGAATTAAAAAATTAATCAGTTCAAAATTTTTATGGTTAAATTAGTTCAAACGGTTCGATTTTATAATGATTACATGATAGTGAAATTGCAAATAAAAGTATACACATCATTCATATATTTTTTATTCACCAAAACGAAATAGAAGGCAGATTAATGATATTATTATTTACGAAAATAAGGTAGAAGTAGAACATGATAAATTAACTCCAGCTAAGAGACAAATGAATTCATACATCTTTCTTAAGGAATATATTATTTTAGAAACAGCTTGACAACATATGAATGTTATTGGCCGGCACGTAGGTATGTTTTTTATCATTGAATAGTTATAAGTAGTTTGGACTTCACATTGGATCGGTTGGAAAGTCACGTCTTCTAATATTTGTTATTTGTTAGAAATTGTTAAAATGTAAAATGAGTTAGTCTAATTTTTTTTAGCAAGATGTTTCAGTTTTGGCCGTACCTTTTCTTTAACAAATTGGTACCTTTCATTTAAAAATGGACATAACTGTTTGTTTGATATTTAATATTTCGGTGTCTTGCTTTAGTTTTTCGTTTTTCAACATATAATTTTCCACACTTTTTCTTAGGAAAAGATAACTTTTTTATTTATTACTTTTACAATAATTTCTTAACTAATTGCTTAGGGAAGAAATTTATAGGCAGAAAAGGTATTTTCGACTCTAAATTTTTTAATATTACTAAATTTTAGAGTTTAATTTAAATTTTTAAAAAAATTAATATTATATAGAATTAATTTACTTCAATTTCAATTTAATAAAACCTTAGAATATTGTCCGATTCTATAATATATATGTATATATATAACTTTTTACTTTAAAAGTATGGCCCATATTACCAATTATGTGTTAATTCTAAAGAGTCAGATAAAGCTAATCCCCTAATTTTTACTCAATTTATTCTTAAAAGAATCTTATTAAGTGGCTGAAAACTTACGATTATCCATAAACATGAATTACCAGATTATCATATTTAGTAGATATGATAGTGATAAAGATAATTGTGTAATTTCATAGTGTATATTCACTAGACTTATTTTAGAAGCTATAAAGCACATCTCGCTGGAACCTCGACTTTATCATCACCTTAGTTCAATTCACAATGCCTTAGAGAACTCTTCTGAAAAGAACTCAAATATCTCTGAATTTTCTCATTTTATTGTACTTTAGATGCCTATACGGTAAAATAGTTTTTGTATCAACTTACTGACCGAACAACTTAGTTATAGACATAATAAGAAGACAATGTCTTTTCTCCTTTTCTCTCTCTACAGAGTTTATATATGTCAATATTTTGTGTTTTCAATAGATTTGTTTAAATATGCATTTAGACACAAGTTTGGTATTCGCTAACGAAACTAATAGTACCAAATATGACCATATCACCAAATTCAACATATGTAAAGGTAATGAATAACTTGTTGAGTTAGTGTATATCTATAATTTTTTATTTGTGTGTGACTAATTGTTGAAAGTTTATTTTAAAAGCACGAAAAATAAAAAGTTCCCAGGCACGATGAAGTGTCCATAACAGATAATAATAATAATAATGAATAAATGGTCTTGAGGCATTAGGAGGCAACAACGACAAAGTCCAAAAATAAGGAGTGAAATCTTCCGTTCCTTTTATCTAAGACCAACCCTATGCTATTCATGCACAACCACAAAGTTCAGTAGGTCCCAGCAAAATTTGTGGCTGTGCATAGATGGAATAGGGTTGGTCTTGGATAAAAGGAAGAGAAGAATTGGTTCCAAAAATAAAGGATGTTCCAAGGCATGAAAAGATGTTGATGATGGAGGGAGATAATTGCAACAATACAAATGGTCCCCTCTTCCTTCATACTTTTCCCTAGCCCCTTAACCAAACCACCTTTTAAGGTCCATTTTACCAATAATAGGTAATCTTGGCACCTTATTTAGACCACCCTACTTAAGCTCCATTTCGCCACCAATAAGCTATTTTAACACCTTAACTAGATCACTCTATATGGTCCATATTTTGCCAACAATATGCAATTCTGATGCCTTAACCAAATTAACCCACTTAAACTCCTTTTATTATTAATTGGCAATCTTAACACCTTAACTAGATCACCTCATTTAAGTCCCATTTCGTTGACAATAGTATTAGCTTAAGGCTTATTATTAATAATTTTGATGACAAATATATAATATTTGAAAATTTAAATTGAATTTATTCCTTGTATATGTAACGACATAATTCTTCAAAGGAAATGATATTATAGGATAAATGCTTCCTTTCTTGTAGGAATTTTCTTAATGAACTGACCTTATTAGAAATGATTCCACAATAGCTAATCACACAATTCGAAAAACTAGCTCCGATTTTTTGTCAAAACTTTTCTCTTAACGTCTGAATATTAAAAGATTTTAACAAAGATGATATCGAAGATTCGTTAGATACAAAGTCAACTCATAATAGAAATGAAGCAACAACTAGTTAAAGAAAATGTTTATTTAAGGAAGAGCCACTGCATCTGTGAAGAAGTTAGATTTTTGAAATACTTCAGCTACATCAATATTCTCGAAAGTAATATCTTTATCAAACTCCTTATGTATTAGAAAGTGAAAACACTATATTGAGAGAGATTGTTATTTCTTGAAGCTTACGTTGAGCAAACCCTTTATACATTTTTATTGAAAGCTTGTAGAGGTTTATTAAACACTACAAGTGTGAAATGTTGAAGAACCTTGAAAAATATGTATTTGTGAACTTGGAAATACCCGTCAAAATTTACTACTTAGAGTTTTTATAGTAAAATACTCAAGTTAGATATTTAAGGATTGGGCGTAAACTACATTATAAGCCGAACCAGTATAAATCAAATATGTCATTCTTTCTCTCTTCTTAACTTTTAAATTTCTACATTATAATGTTTTTGCTTTAAATTTGCAAGAGGCTCTTTCAAATTTATAATAGGCTCCTTCTGTTTTAATATTGAAAGAGGTTTCTTTTTAACAGGCTCTTTTCGTTAACAGGCTCCTTTCGTTTTTAACACTAACAGGCTCCTTTCATTTTTAACTTTAATAGGCTCCTTTCATTTTAAACATTAATAGGCTCCTTTCATTTTTAACATTAACATGCTCCTTTCATTTTTAAATGTTAACAGGTTCCTTTCGTTTTAAACTTTAACTGACTTCTTCTATTTACATATTTTTTAGTTGAAATTTAGTGCGTTCTTATCGTTTACACAAATTGATAGCAACTTGCACATTTTTTTAAGTCACATACAGTTCACCCCCCTCTTGAGTGTGTTTGCTTTATCATTTGGTATCATAGCGAGGTTTCATATTTATTATGTTTTACAACACGTAATAGATCTTGGCAAACAATTTAAGAAGCCTTGAAGGACAATCAATTTCAAAGCCTCCTTATTTCAATGGAAATAGCTATTCCTATCGGAAAGAGAGGATGATCATTTATCTTCAATTTGTAGAAATCAAAATATGGAAAGCTATCAAAGTTGGAGCCACACTTCCTACTACTGATAATGTAGAAGTGTTGATTGATGTTGATAGAAGAAATGCACAGTTGAATGTCAAAGCAAGACATCATATGATCTGTGCGTTATCTCCATAAGAGTATGAAAATATATCCTACTTTCTATAACAAAGGAAATTTGGGATAAACTTCAAGTCACTTTTGAAGGAACGAATGAGGTAAAGAAACATAGAATAAATCTTTTAGTGCATCAATATGAAACTATTTGCATGAAACAAAGAGAAACTATAGACAAATTATTCTGACGTTTCAACAATATCATCACAGCCTTAAAGAACTTGGGCAAGATATATCCCAATGATGAGCTTGTAACAAAGATTCTAATATCACTGCCAAAGGAATGGAGACCTAAAATGACAGCTCTAGAAACTACAAAGGATCTCAACACTATCTCACTCAACTGGTTAAGAGGAAACTTGATGATCTAAGAATCTGAGCTGAGGTAAGATGAAGGATACTTATACAGAAGAGGAATGGCACTAAAAGTAGTTGATGAATGAAATTCATCAAGCAGTGATGAAAGCGACACTGAGTTGTAAATATATAGAAATGATGAATTCAATTTCATGGTTAGAAAATATGCCCACTGCTACAAAAAGAAGCTAATAAAGAAAAGAGAAGGAAATAAGAAAACTAAAAACAAAAGGTTCCTATTAAAAGGTAGCAGCAATAACAACAATACACAAAACAATCAAATCATATGCAATCACTGCAAAAATCCTGGACAAACAAAACCAGAATGTCCTCTTATTCAAAAGGACAAAATAGAGAACATAAAACCCAAAAAGCAAGCTATGACTGTAGCTTGGTCAAATGAGGATTTTGAAAATTTTGAAGAAGAAGATCTTGAAGAAATCAATAATTTTTGCTTTATAGTCGAATCAGGAGACAATGATGTTTATTATTCTGACTCTGATAATAAGATAAATGAATCAATAGATGCATATCATAAACTATATGATCAGTATAAAAAATTAATAGTGCAATATTTCAAAAAGGTTGAGAAGTCCAAAAATAATGATGCATTCTTAACGAATAAGACTAAATCATTAAAATGTGAGAATAAAAATTTATTGTCTAAAATTGTGTCTCTTGAAAATGATAATAAACAAAAAGTCTCTAAAAAAGAATTCCTATAGCAAAAGGTAATCCAGCTAGAAAATGCTTCCGTTAAAGCAAAAAAAAAATTGAAAAGAAAAAGTTACTACTCTAGATCTTGAAAAAGAGAATTGGTTGAAGAAATCATTTCTTTAGAAAAAGATCTTGCAAATTTCATTAAAGGAAGGAATAATCTTGATGCATTACTTAGGAATGGTAAAGCAGTTTTTGATAAAGTTGGAATAGGATGTAATAAAAATAATAATACTAGGCCATACAAAAACTTCTTTGTGAAATCCAGCAGTAGCAAAAACCAAAATAACAGGAACTTGATAAATAGCAAAAACTATAGTAACTCTCATTCATCTGTTTTGTGCTCTTATTGTGGTACACATGGTCATATTAGTCATTTCTCTAACTTTCTGAGAATGAAGAAATTATCTCAAATGTATGTTTGGAGACCAAAAGGTCAAACTACTAACTTAGAAGGTCTTATAAAATTTTGGGTACCTAAAATGAGATAATACATTTTGCATATATGCTTCAGAACAGAGACTAGAGAAAATCAATGGATAGTTGATAGTGGTTGTTCGAGACACATGACAGGTGAAATATCACACTTCAACTATATTGAAAGGAAAGATGGAGGTAATCTTGTCTTTGCTGACAAAAACATGGCAAAAGTTAATGGAATTGATAAAATTGTGACTCCAATTCTGATTCTATTGATAATGTTCTTTATGTTGATGGATTGGAAAATAACTTGTTAAGTGTAAGTCAATTATGTGATAAGGGTTATAGGGTCACTTTCTATGCATGTCATTGTGAAATCTTAATGATAATATTGTATTTATTGGTCCTAGAAATCATAAATATATATTGTACTTAATCGGAAGACATGTCTTCACAAAATGTTAATTGTTTTGTTTCACTAGAAAAGGATTCTTTTATCTGGCATAGAAGATTTAAACATGCTAGCATAAGCATTTTATCAAAATTATCCAAAAATGAGTTAGTAAGAGGACTATTGAACTTGAAGTTTGAGAATAATCAGGTTTGTGAAGTTTGTTTAAAAGGAAAACAAGCTAAAAGTAGCTTTCTTCCTAAAAATATTATGTCTACTAACCAACTGCTTGAAAATATAATATAGATTTATTTGGTCCTACTAGGACTCAAAGCTTTGGTGGTAAACACTATAGTTTTGTTATAATAGATGATTATTCTAGATTACATGGATTTAATTCCTATCAAATAAGGATGATACTTTTGACGTTTTTGAAAAGTTTTGCAGAAAATTTCAGATTGAAAAAGGGTACTGCATTACATCAATTCGGAGCGATCATAGAGGAGAATTTGATAAAATTTTTTTTGAAGATTTCTGTAATGAAAATGGCATAACTCATAATTTTTCATGCCTAAGAACTCTTCAACAGAATGGAGTTGTTAAGAGAAAGAATAGGAATCTCATTGATATGGCCAGAAGAATGTTGTGTGAAAGTGGTCTACCTTATGGTTACCGGGAAAAGGCTTTATCTACTGCTTGTTATATACTTAACAGGTGCCTTATAAGACCTATTCTCAAAAAGACCCCCTATGAGTTTTGGAAAGGAAGAAAACCAAATGTTGCTTACTTTCAAGATTTGGTTGCAAGTGCTTTGTTCTAAATAATTGAAAAGAAAGCCTTGGAAAGTTTGATCTAAGATCAAATGATGCTACTTTTCTGGGTTATAGTACTGCTAGTAAAGGATTCAGTGTTTATAACAAAAGAACAAAAAGGATAGAAGAATTAATATATGTAGTATTTGATGAAGTACTACCCTTGACAACAACAGCTGATTTAGATGATTAAGAGCATTCTTTGATTCCTGAAAATACATTGCAGACTCAAACTACACCTATAGTACCATCAGAATTACAAGATAAAGAAGGTCCATCTAAAGCTAGGACAGAGCAGGCTCCTTCATCTTAGCAGGAGCCTATGCAATGAAAAAAAGCAAGGGAATGGAGAGGTGTATCACTGTTATAGGAGATCCCTTTGAAAGTCTAAGAACCAGATCATCCTTCAAAAATAAAAAATATTGCCCTTATCTCACAATTAGAACCAAAGACCATTAAAGAGGCTTTTGCTAATGAAAATTGGGTTTCAGTTATGAAAGACGAACTAAATCAGTTTAAAAAAAACAAAGTTTGGAATCTAGTACCTCGTCCATGAAACAAGTCAATCATTGGAACTCATTAGGTATTTCAAAACAAACTTGATGAAAATGGTAAAGTGGTAAAAAACAAAGCTAGACTTGTAACTCAAGGTTATAATCAATAGAAAGGTATTGATTTTGATGAGACTTATGCATCTATTGCTAGATTAGAATCAAGTAAATTTTACTTTCTTTTTCATGCCATATAAATTTTAAATTATTCCAAATAGATGTCAAAAGTAACTACTTAAATGGATATATTAACGAAGAAATGTTTGTTAAGCAACCTCCAAGTTTTAAAGATGAAAATCATCATGATTATTTGATGAAGTTAAGTAAAGCTCTGTATGGTCTAAAGCAGGCTCCTCGAGTATGGTATGAGAGATTAGTAACTTTTTCCTTGAGAATAATTTTGAAAGAAGAAGGTAGATAAAATCTTATTTATTAAGAAAAAGGAGAATGATTTACTCATAGTACAAATATATCTTGATGACATAATATTTGGTGCTACTAATCAATCCTTATAGCGCCCCCTTACCGCAGGGTATACACCGGGACGCCCGTAGGTCATTCCGATACATATCCTACGATAAGAGTGAGC
>JAOSBL010000002.1:11842484-11867762 GCA_027568915.1 Erythroxylum roraimae
ATGAATGAAATGAAGTGTTGAGGTTTTAAGTATTGTATATTCTTTATGATGTCATTTAAGAGATTATGTTTGCTCTAGCATACCATTGTCATAAGATATGTACTTGAATGTCATCTGGATGTTCGAGTATATACTTTATGGTACGTAGTGTGGTGTTACAAAATTAACTAAAAATTAAATAAAATTAAAGAATTTGAAATATTATTGAAAGAGATTGTTCTTTTCAATAGAAAAATTTGAAGTTTAATTGAAAAAAGATTGTTAAATAAAAATTAATTGATTTATTTTAGTTTATAAGAACTTATTAATTTATAAAAAATTAATTGATCAATTTTTAATAATAAGAGTTATTAAAATAAAACTGAATTAGAAAGTTAAAGTGAAACAAAAAATTATAGAAGCAATTGAACTTTTCAATGATTAGATAAAATTAATGCTATAAATTTATATAATATTTATTAATAAATAACATATCATTTAAATTTCACATAAGAGTAAGACAGAAGTTAAAATTAGCACATTTGAACTATTGAATTTTGTAAAGACAAAAACCTAACAAGTGGGTTTTAGATACAACTGAATAATATCTTCCATCGTTCTTTCACTCAATTTGTTTGTCTCCTACTACCACCCGCAGGTCACAGTGCAGCCCACGGGAAGAAACAAAACAAGAAAAAAGTAAAGGCAGGGTAAGGTATTCAGGTATATTGTTTTGCTATACATTACATAGTACTTGCGCGATATGATATCCTTTCTTCTTAAAGGTATATACCGTATACAGCAGTGGCTACATCAGAGTCCAGCAAGTCTTTGTTTTCAAGTCCCATATAGCTGGGACCAAGAATTTCTTGCCCCTTGATCCGTGGGCATTAAAGCCTCCACCGTTTGCCGGATCGATGAGCACTTTTCCAGCGTGTCCCGGGAGTGCTCCGCTTCCGAAGATACCCTTGCAAGCCGTTGCAATCTCAATAGGATTCCTCAAGGCATCCTCGAAAAACCCTGTCTTGAATGGGTTGGTCACTGCTTCTGCAAATGCCTGCGCAAATGAAACAACCATAGAATCTGCTCCAATATTTCCATTTGGTGGGTTCAATACCATGCCTACTGGTCCACTATCTGCCTTGTGGAATGGCCAAGCGCAAGTTCCGGGACATTCATTTTCTGGGTTGCCAACCCATATGTACAGCTTGTTGTCTGCATTAGAATTTAATTTTGGAGTGCTCAATGTACTGGAAAAAATGGATTGAATAATCAAAACAAACAGCTTTTATTTGCCAAATTACCAAGAGTAACTCCATGGCCTGAGCAGCTCTGTATGCAGAAGTTATGGAGTGAAACATCCCTAGCAGTGAAAATAACCGGGATGATGTTAGGGTCTCCTCCAGTTGCCTTCTCTATAAGAGGCTTAAAAAAGTCGGCGGTAATAACCTTCCCGATGGAATAACTGGCATCCGTAACTTGTTTCACAACCTTCACATTGATAGGTAATACAGGTTTAGCAGCAGCTTCTTGGTAGCACTCGACAACTTTCCACCATGATGAGACTTGGGGCTGTATGTTTGCTCCGGCGTTATAATTCAAAGATTTAATGAAATTCCTGACGGTATTTTTGGAGACACGACCAAACCGACCGTACCATATAATAGCTAGGTTTAGATTTCCGGTCAAGATAGGACCTCCGTGGTAAGTTATGTTGGGAGAAGGAGGGTGGTGAGCAAAACTAGAAAAAGGAAGGAGAAGAAGCAGAGATGAGAAAAGAACAAGGGGACTGGTTGGGAGAGAAGACGCCATTGGAGCACTCTCTTTTTTTTATTTGTTATTCATTTAGTAGAGGATTTGTAGGCTTAATGCACTATAATAAGATACGTCTTAACTTATAGATGCAGAAATGCTATTTCTGTAGCATTATGGGAGGTCAACGACACACTTGGAATGCTATTTTGGTGGACCTCAATACATATGACTGGTTTTGTCTTAAAGAGGTTTTTGTGATGCCCGAGACATGATCTAAAAATAGATAGGGGACTAGAAACACTTCTTGTACCTATGTTGGATATGTATACGGCTCAATCCAAAACTTCCCTGGTCCCTGCATAATACCATCAATTCTATTTTATTTAACTTTATAAATACATAATTAGGACTTGATAGGTGACATTTCCTTATAAAAGTTATTCATATTTAAAATATTTTTAGAAAATGTGTATGAAATGTGAATGTAATTAAATTAAACAGATATATATATAGGCTACCCAAAGTCTCGTGCTTTGTTGTACAGCCAAAATGATAAAATACAAATTAAGCTTTGATATTTTGAATCGTGTAAAATAAATACGAACGTTTAAATTAAATCTTTTCGTAGGCCAAAAAGCTAACAAAGTTATTTTTCCATCAATTTTTTGTCATGTTATTGTTAATGTAACAAAATTATTTTATTTTTTAATGTATTCATTAGACATGACATATACATGTGAGACACATCTATTTTAATAAAGCTTCAATTAGTCTTAATGTGATTATACTAATTCCAATTAACTCTAATAAAAATTAATTAATTTAATTTTATCTAATAAATGATTGTCAAATTATTCAAGATCTAAACCTTAAATTTATTTCCAATTGCTTAATTTACTTTATTCATCCTTATTTGAATGATCTTTCATCCTTTATCCTCTGTGATTGAAAGGTTACGAGTTTGAATTATTAAAACAGTCTTTTTATAACATACAAAAGGAAGATTGCGTAATTGATGACCCTCTCTTAACCTTCACAATGCAAAGCAGAGAACCTAGTGTACTTAGGCAATCTTTTTTCTTAATTTATCCCTCATCTTAAATTTCAATTATTCAAAGAATAAATGATGATAAATCTGATTTGGCCATAATTCATAAGGATCTGGTAGGAGGCTATTATGATGTTGGAGATGCCATCAAATTTAACTTCCTTGTATATTTTGCCGTAACCATGCTAATTGCCATGGTCATGAATATATGTATATGTGTGTGTTACTCGATCCACTCACATATAACAAATACTATCAAGAAGGTAACAAGTGGACGTAAATCCCTTAGCGTTAATCCTGCCGTATTTAAGAAGTCTTAATGGAAGCTTACTTTTAGGTTTGTATTCAAGATCCAACTTAAGGATGAAAGTGTTGTGACAATCAAAAAACTGAAATACATAAATGGCCAGATTCATTGTAGAAATGGAAACTATTAGGAAAATCAAGCATAGGGATTTTGTTCCTATTCTTGGCTGCCGCAAGGTTGGAGAAGAACCACTACTGGTATACAAGTACATGAAGTTTTTAAGCTTAGAAGATGTTCTTTATGATCAAAAGAAAGATGGGATTAAAATAAACTGGAATTTAAGGAGAAAGATCCTTATTGGTGTCGTAAATTGGGATAAGGGAGAAGATGAAGAGGGTAAGGCAGTTGAGAATAAAATTAGGGTTTAGATCTTGAATAATATGGGAATTTAGATTTATTAAAGTTTAACTAATTAATTATTTCTAATTAGAATCATTATAATTAACAAAATCACGTTAAAACTAATTGCAATTTTGTTAAAATAACTGGGCGTATACCACATGGAACTATAAACCTATAAGTATGTTAAAAAATAATATATTTCTATCACATCAACAATGACGGGACGGAAAACTAATGAAAACATAATTATGTTTTGACTATCGACATTTGATTTTAACATTTTATGAATATTAAGATTTATTTTAAATGTTCCAAAATGTTAAATATAATTTGTATTTTGATGAAAATATTAAAGTCAAAATTGCCCCTTTTGTCATGTTTTAAAAAGATCATAACATTTGATAAATTATATAATTTAGACATTATCCTAACGTAATATTATATTTTTATTAGGTTTCATCACTTATGTTAATATTCCATTTTTTTTAACTTTCAGGCCTAATAAGCTACGTTAGCAGTGGCCTTTGAATGACTAAAGACCCTAAATTTCAAAATTTTAGGATTTCAAATCCTAATACATTTGGTGTTTCTTTCTTTATTGCTGCTTTTTATCTTTTTGCCTCTATCTCTTTAATTATCTCTTTGATCGACTTTATTATGTATGGCTTATATGCACGTAGCATGCATTCTTAGAATTTCAAATAGAAAAGGGACATTATTTGGGAACCTTTTAGGTGGAAATGGAGGGGACATGAGTGTGGCCTAGAGCGTGTCCATTTTTAGAGATCGAAGGCAAAGGTGCAAGCTGAAGACATAAATGTATTGATGTGGTGGAGGTTTTTTTTAGAAAAATACGATTTCAGACACAATCATGTCATAAACTATATCTTATGCACTAAGAAGACAATAACATCTATAGCTTAGAACACAATCGTGTGACGAGGTGTGTATTAGTATCCAAAGAAGCACGAGGATCCAAAGTTACATGATCATGCCAAAGACCATGTCATATTTTAGGGAAAAATAGTGAGATCCACAAATTGAGACATAGCAATGTATAGGTCCTATTAGGGACTTATCGTTTGGTGGATCTCAGTACTTTGTTGTATTCACTAATGATTTTTTAAAGAAAGTTTAGGTATAATTTTGAAGTAAAAATCTAAAGCCTTTACAAGTTTTGAGGCATGAAAGGTCGAGAAGGAGAGTCAAACATGTCAAAAAATTCAATATTTGAGATCAGATAATGGTACCAAGTATATAGATTCATAATTCACAAAAATTATGTGAGGAGAATTCAAAGACACTACAATTTTCAAAAAGTACCATAGTATAACATTATTTCATAAAGGGTCAACAAATCCATAATTGAAAGGGCTAAATGTTTTTCTTAATCTTATCAATATATCACTACACACATCACTGGATGAGAGAGTTACAGAGGAAGTATGGACAAGAAGTAAGCATATTTCTTGGAGTTAAAAACTTTTATTGTCTGTCTTATTTGTATATTTCTAGTGATGAGAGGTCTAAACTTGATCCAACTTCAAAGAAGTATATCTTCATTGGCTACCCTAAAAGAATGAAGGGATACAAGTTTTGGGATCTAAATTCAAAGAAGATGGTGATTAGTAGAGATGCAATATTTGATGTGTTAGAGTAGTACTCTAAAGGCAATCACCTTTAGTACTTTTGTACAAACTTTATTTTGATTAATAAAGCGAAAGACAATTTTCATTAATTTGATGTTCATTTATTTATGAATTGATATCATTTTTAAATCAAACTAATGAAGTCCATGATACAAAACATATCATGAAAAAAATCATGATGAGATAATAATAATGAGATTTCTATCATGTGCAATTATGTTAGTATCTAAATTATCCCTAGTCATAGGATTAATAATACAGGATATTGTTAATCTGGATAGACTAGCACATATTATACTATTTGATTTGATCAAGTAGTGGATCTCATAAACTGTAAGCATGAGATGTTTAGAGTTAATATGTGGATGCTTACTAAGAGTAGTAAGTACATCGGATGACCCGCTATATATGACATTATCATATGGGTGATCTATCAAATGTTAGTGATTAATCTCATCATAGCAATGGTGCAAATATCCTTAGACTTAAGGTACTCAGGGATATCTTGGATATTGATCATGTGCTTTAACACTATTCCACGTTGCCTCAAGATGAGGTCGCTCATAGGGTGGTGATTGGGTACAACTATTGGTATTCGAAAGTAATTGGCTAGCCAATAAAGGATTTACCACTCTTGATAAAAGGAGATGATACCCACGGCCTCTTGTTGTTGTCATTACTCGAGAGTTTCTGGCCAGAGCAATTATGTGTCATGAAGAGAGTTTTCAATGACATATAGAGTAATGAGATCCCAGGACAAGAACTAACGTTACTTGGACTCGATCTGACATCCTAGTGAGAGTTGACATATAGCTCATACTCCAAACCAAGTGGGGTATAGAATGGTGAAGGGACGAATTGCATGGTAATTAACTATGGAAAGGTTCGTAAGTCGGATAATTAACTATCGAAGAGTTCGAGTGTTAATCCACTTACATTATGGTAAATTGGCATCATGAAACCCTTCATGATTTGCTCCGATTAAGAGTTAATTTAAGTGACTAAAATTACTAAAAACCTAAGAGTTACAAGCATAAAAGATTGGATGAAAAAACAAAGTGTGCATGGTTGTCAATTAAGCAAGTCACGATTGTGATCGACTTAATGAAAAATGGTACAAAAATGAGTTCTTCACTTATGTACACATAAATTTTTACCTAAAAACACACTCAATAGAGAGGTTAAGAGTCCAGAAGAGTTGAGATGAGTGATCTTGAGATTTATTCATGCAATTTTAAGTAATTGTTGGATGAGATCAATTGCATGTAACTTGGTCTTGATCTAACTCTCGCTAGAGCATCTACTTGAACTCATCTAATTGTTTGGTGCTCTAACCACCATTACACACTAATTTTTCTTCATCTTTACATGCTCCCTTGAGGCCAAGGAAGGTGTTTGGTGTTTGCTACAACCCAAACAAGGAGAAGATTCAAGAAAGGGGGAGTATTTGCAAGGTACATATGTTGTAATTTCATGTTCTTATAATATGTTTTATACATGCACATAGATTCTGGATTTTCTAGGGATGTCGTGGGGTTGGAATTTTGATTCCAACACTTCCACTACCTTGCCATGTATATGATGCATGGACCCATGGCTCTCTAATAGTGGTATCAGAGCAACTTATGCATGTATAAGATGATCTATTGAACTTGTGCAAACAGTTTGCTGGGTTATGACTAACATGCATGTTGATTTTAAAAACTTCGTATAAATTATAGAAAATTGGTTTTTTTTTTCTGACTTTTTTTCACGTAAATGTTTATAAGATGTTATATTATGTTTCCATCAAAGAAAATTTCAATTGAATGTCATTTGCTATTTTATTGTGAATTAATCTCTAGTATGTTCATATGTTGCTTTTTGGGAATTTCTGGAACATAGAATGTATGTGCTGATTTTGAAATGTTCGTAATAATTATAGAAAAAAATCTAATTTTCTTTCACAGAAATATTTATAAGGTGTTATATTATGTTTTTGTCTAAGGAAAATGCAATTGAATGTTATTTTCTATTTTATTATGATTTTAGTTTCAACTTGATCATGTATGAAGTTCTGAGAAATTCTGGAAATCTGATGAACATGCATGCCTTTAAATTCCAGAATAATTTTATAAAAAAATTATTTTTATGAATTTTTTCCATGCCATGCACATATGATGTTGCCACGTGTATGAGATGCATAAAACTTGTTTTTGAAGTGATTGATTATTTATTCTCGATTTTATATGCATGTTGGTAGTGTATGACAAGTGTTAGTGGACATATGATGTGCTAGCTAATTCTACTTAGTTTATAAAGAATTCCTAGGAATTAGATTCTAGAAATTTTTTTAGGCACATTTAGAATTTGTATATGACTTTGGAATTTTTCCAGAATTATTTGAACTTGATTCAATTAATAGATTAAGTCAAAGTCAACACTAGTCAACTTTTTGAAAGCTGATGGGGCTAACTTGTTTGATGACTTATGTGTATGTGTTTCAGTTATAAGACCTTGAAATTATTTTTATGAGATAAGAAATGTATTATTTTGATGATAGTAGCATGCTAAGTGCGTGTGTTTAAAATTAGGGTTCTGAAAAATTTCCGAGCATCGAATCAGTATCTTTAGTGTCTAGTATGTTAACCCATTTATCTTGATAATTTTGGCCGTCAAGATATTTTTGGCTTATGACGAAATTGTCTTGATAAATTTGAGATGACGTAGGGATGTTTTAGATGACTAATTGATGTTCGAAAATTTTGAAAATCTTAAGGATTAGTTTAGAATTAATCCAAGTAAAGCATAGCATTTCTAGTGTGACTAGAAAAAGGCATGTGTATTAGAATTAAAGTGCTTAACTTAGATATCACAAGAATTGAATTTTATGGTTCCTAATCGAATCACATTCATATTTTGAATTAGCCGAGACTAACACTACTACCCGATTCAGTTCAAGAGTTGAATCGAATCACAAACTTTAAATACATAGTCAAGTCATAACCTAAATTAAACCTCCTTTATGTGTTACATGCATTAAATGCATTTTAAGGGTGGTTATGGACATAGGCCCAATTTAATTGAGTCATCCATAATCTGAATATATATATATAATCATCCAAGTATTAATGAGACTTAAGAATAAATCCCCCAACCAAAATATTAGGACTTCCGCCTTCTATTGATATGGTAAGAACCATAATTCTTTTAGTGTTAGGTTGTTGGGTAAACCCAAGCATGCACTACACGAATATGTTCAAACCATGGAAATTAGATTTCTGGATTACTAGGTTAGTCCTAACTGGAAGCGTTGATTTGTTGGGCAAACTCAAGGTCAACGTGAATAAAGGAGAAGTTGAGTAGTATACATGGGATGTATACGCATCAAGAGTTAATAACCCAATGAGTGTGCTAAATCAACAATTGATGGAACAAGTCGATATTTGTATAACTGAATGCAATTGGTATGAATGATACCTACCGATTAACCTAAGGTGACTTGTTGGGCAAACCTAAGTTCATTCTTAGTGATATTAGATATCAACCCATTACGAAAATTATAATTTTTCTCGCATTCGTAGTGAAGGCTATGGATTTGGATAAAATAGTGGAACCCATAATGCATGTGATTAAATTCCCCATCGATATGCATTTATGTACATTCTAATGCTTTCTCTCATTCTTCTAGGTTATTTAATCGCCATGATGTCTTCGTCCAATGTGAACTTACGCTCTGTACTTGACTCCAGCAAACTCACGGGACCAAACTTTTTAGATTGGCTATAAAATTTGAGAATTGTTCTCAAATCCGATAAACTAGGATATGTCCTAGATAAGCCACTTCTCGATCCCCCCGCTGTCGATGCCTCTGATGAGGATCAGAAAGCTTACAACAAGCTACCGAATGATAGTGAGTTGGCGAACTGTATTATACTGGCCTCTATGTCACTAGAATTGCAAAAGTAGCATGAGGCTATGGATGCTCATACCATAGCCTACCATCTAAGGGAATTGTTTAATAAGCAAGCCTTGTCTGAAAGGTTCGGGACCTCGAGGTTGCTCTTCCACTCTAAGATGGCTGAGGGATCGTCTCCAGTATAGTATGCACTGAAGATGAATCGATACATTGAGAGGTTAGCCGGTTTCATAATGGATCATGAATTAAGTATAAACTTAATTCTGACTGTTTTGATCAATAATGATTCACAATTTATACTTAACTATCGGATGAACCAAATATCCACTTCGATACCTGAGCTGATTAATCTACTCAAAATTGCTGAGTAAACTCTTAGGAAGGACAGTAAAGATATGATGTTGGTGGACTCTGCTTCTAGTTCTCGTAAGAGGAGCCAAAAGAAGAAGAAGAAGAAGTTCAAGAAGCTAGTGGGAGGTGTAGCCAAGAAGAAGACAAAGGGCAATACACCAAAGGGAATATGCTTTCATTGCAACAAGGAAGGGCATTGGAAGAGGAACTGTAAAGCCTATCTAGAGTCACTGAAGTAGAAGAAGGAATTAGATGTTCCACCGTCTACTTCAAGTGTGTTAGTTGTCATTAAGGTTAATACTATTTTTTATCATAATATTTGGGTATTAGATACAGGATGTGGCTCACACATATATGTTGATATGCAAGGCCTCAGGGATAGTAGACCGCTTAAGAAGGGAGAGATGGACCTATGTGTGAGAAATAGAGCAAGAGTTGCTGCATTAGGCATAGGAACCTTTGTTTTGTATCTTCCTAGTGGGTAGTTAATTTTGGATAATTGCTACTATGTACACGTTGTGACAAATAGCATTGTATCTGTTTCATGTCTTAATAAAACGAGATTTCATTTAATTTTTTCAAGCAATGGTTGTTTAATTATGTTGAATGAAATGATTTATGGTACTGCTACATTGTGCAATGGTATTTACATATTTGATATGTGCAATCCAATTTTAAATATCATTGACAATAAAAGACAAAAATGGGATAAATTAAAATCATCTTACTTATGGCATAGTCGATTTGGCCATATAAGTGAGAGACGTATGTCTAAGCTATACAGGAGTGGTAGCTTATGGTCATTTGATTATGAATCATATGACACATGTGAATCTCGCTTGTTAGGCATGATGACTAAATTACCTTTTAAAGGAAAGGGTGAACGAGCGAATGGGTTATTAGACCTAATACATTATGATGTATATGGTCCGATGTCAATTCATGTCAAAAGTAGTTTTATGTATTTCATTACCTTTATCGATGATTATTCATGATATGGGTATGTGTATCTAATGAGATACAAGTCTGAAGCATTTGAAATGTTCAAACAATTTAGACATGAAGTAGAGAAACAACTCGATAAAAGTGTCAAGATGCTTCGATCAGATTGAGGTAGTGAATACTTGAATGAGGAGTTTCTGAGTTATCTAAGGGATAACATGATTGTATCCTAATGAACTCCACCTTACACACCACAACATAATGGTGTGGCTGAAAGGAGAAACTGAACCTTGTTGGATATAGTAAGGTCAAAGATGGGCTTAGCAGATCTACCAAAATCCTTTTGGAGTTATGCATTTAAGACTGCTATTTATGTGATAAATAGAGTCCCTTCAAAAGCAGTTGATGTTACTCCATACGAGATATGGACTAACAAAAAACCCTATTTTTCTCATATGAATTGGGTTGTCCGGCTTACGTGAAGCGAATTTAATCATACAAGCTTGAAGCAAAATTTGATAAATGTTTGTTTGTAGGATATCCTAAGGAAACAATTGGATATCTGTTCTACAATACTTTAGAGCAAAAGGTGTTTGTCTCAAAGCATGCTGCTTTTTTAGAGAAAGAGTTTCCTCTAAGAGAAGACAGTGGGAGCAAAGTTGAACTTGTTAAAGTTCATGACGCTCAAACAGACGCAGATCAACTACCTGAACCCTAGATTGTTGTTCATGGAGATGAGACAACAGTTAAACCTTCTGACACACAAAATGTTCATACGTCAAGTAGGATATGTAATTTTCCAAAGATATATGGATTTCTCATAAGTAAACATAATGACGCATTGTTCATAGAAGATGATGAGCCTATAACCTATAATGAGGCTTTGAAGAGTTCAGAATATGAAAAATGGCTTCAAGCCATGAAGTCCAAAATGGATTCCATGTTTAAAAACCAAGTTTAGACTTTGGTTGATCCATCCGAAGGGAAAAAACCCCTAGGGTGCAAGTGGATTTTGAAAAAGAAAATTGACATAGATGGTAATATGATTACCTATAAAGCGAGACTAGTCGCTAAAGTTTATTGTCAAAGATAAGGCGTTGACTATGACGAGACTTTTAGCCCCGTAGCTATACTTAAATTCATTAAAATACTCCTAGCCATTGTTGTTCATTATGATTATCAAATATGGCAAATTGATGTGAAGACGACTTTTCTGAATAAAAACCTAGCTGAGGATGTGTATATAATACAACCTAAGGGCTTCATATCCAAAGATGGCAAAAAGGTATGCAAGCTTCAAAAATCTATTTATGGGTTGAAGCAAGCATCTAGGAGTTGGAAAATCTGATTTGATGCAACAATCAAAGAGTTTGGTTTCTCACAAAATTTGGATGAACCTTGTGTGTATAAGAAGGTTAATGAGAGTGCTATCATATTCCTTGTGTTATATGTGGATGACATATTAATAATAGGAAATGATGTCTCAAGTTTACAATCTGTCAAAATTTGGTTATCCTAGAATTTCTCCATGAAAGACCTTGGAGAAGCAACTTATATATTGGGAATAAGATCTATAGAGATAGATCAAGGAGGTTGCTAGGTCTTTCACAGTCTACATATATAGATAAAGTGCTAAATAGGTTTACCATGGAGTAATCCAAGAGAGGGTTTCTTCCCACGACTCATGGGATAAAACTATCGAAATCTATGTATCCCAAGACGCAAGATGAGAGGACTCGCATAAGTTTGATCTTGTATGCTTCAGCAATAGGATTAATTATGTATGCTATGTTACGTATAAGACCCGATATATCGTATGCTCTAAGTGTCACTGGGTGGCTGTTAAAAATATCTTAAAGTACTTGAGAAGGACTAAAGATGTATTCTTGGTATATAGAGATGGAGATCTCGTAGTGAGCCGGCATACAGATGTCAGTTTTAATCTGACCAGGATGACTCCAAATCCCAATCAGGTTATATTTTCACACTGAATGGTGGAGTAGTTAGTTGGAAGAGTTCCAAATAAGAGACGACTACAAATTCAACAGCCGAGTCAGAGTACATTGCAGTTGCGGACGTGACAAAAGAAGTTATTTGGATCAAGAAGTTCATTATGAAACTTGGAGTGGTTCTGAGCATTATAGACCCGATACTGTTTTATTATCACAACAATGGGGCTATTGCTCAGGCCAAGGAACCAAGGTCTCATCAGAGGTCCAAGCACGTACTCAGGAGATATCACCTTATTAGGGAGATCATTAATAGAGGTGAAGTGAAGATAGAGAGAGTGCCCACAAATCATAACATCGTTGATCCTTTAACTAAGCCACTTCCTCAAATGAGATTTGATTCTAATGTACTCGCCTATGGTATTAAATACAAAGGTGATTGACTTTAGTGTAAGTGAGAGATTATTAGAGTAATACTCTAAAGGCAATCACCTTTAGCACTTTTGTACAAACTTTATTTTGATTAATAAAGCGAAAGGCAATTTTCATTAATTTGATGTGCATTTATTTATGAATTGATATCGTTCTTAAATCGAATTAATGAAGTCCATGATACAAAACATAGGATGAAGGAAATCATGATGAGATCATAATAATGAGATTCCTATCATGTGCAATTATGTTAGTATCTAAATTATCCTTAGTCATAGGATTAATGAGACAGGACATTGTTATTTCAAATAGACTAGCACATGTTACACTCCTTAATTTGAACAAGCGGTGGATCTCATAAACTGCAAACATGAGATATTTAGAGTTAAGATATGGATACTTACTAAAAGTAGTAAGTACATCGGATGACCCGCTATGAGATTATCATATGAATGATCTATCAAATGTTAGTGATTAATCTCATCATAGCAATGGTGCATACATCTTTAGACTTGAGTACTCAAGGATATCTTAGATACTGATCATGTGCTTTGACACCATTCTTTGTTTTCTCATGATGAGGTCGCTCATAGGGTGATGATTGGGTACATCTATTAGTATTCAAAGGTAATTGGGTAGCCAATAAAGGATTCACCACTCCTGATAGAAGGAGATGATACCCACAGTCTCTTGTCGGGGTCATTACTCGGGAGTCTATGGCCAGAGCAATTATGTGTCATGAAGAGATTCTTCAATGACACATAGAGTAATGAGATCCCAGGACAAGAATTAACATTACTTGGACTACATCTGACATAGTTAATCTAGTGAAAGTTGACACATAGCCCATACTTCAAACCAAGTGAGGTATAGGATGGTGAAGGGACAAATTGCTCAGTAATTGACTATGGAAAGGTTCATAAGTCAGATAATTAACTATTGAAGAGTTTGAGTGTTAACTCACTTACATTCCGGTAAATTGACATCAAGAAACCCTTCATGATTTGTTTGAATTAAGAGTTAATTTAAGTAACCAAAATTACTGGGAACCTAAGGGTCACACGCATAAAAGATTGGATGAAAAATAAAGTGTACATGGCTATCAATTAAGCAAGCCACGATCGTGACCGACTTAATGACAGTTGGCATATACACACAAATTTTTACCCAAAAACACACTGAATAGAGAGGTTTAGGGTCCAAAAGAGTTCTTAAAGTTGAGAGGAGTGATCTTCAGATTTATTGATGCATTTTTAAGCAATTGTTGCATGAGATTAATTGCATATAACTTGGTCTTGATCTAACTCACTAGAGCATCTAGTTGAACTTATCTTGTTTGGTGCTCTAACCACACTTACACATTATTTTTTCTTCATCTTTGCGTGCTCTCTTAAGGCCAAGGAAGGTGTTTGGGGTTTGCTAAACCCAAATAAGGAGAAGATTCAAGAAAGGAGGAGTGTTTGCAAAGTACAAATGCTGTAATTTCATGTTCTTATAATATGTTTTATACATGCACATGGATTCTGGATTTTCTAAGGATGTCGTGGGGTTGGAATTTTGATTCTAACACTTTCGTTGCCTTGCCATGTATGTGATGCATAGACCCACGACTCTCTAATATGATGAACAACATATGTTAAAATAAACATATGGAGAGGATGTGTTGGGATCAACAGAGGGCACTATGAAGGAGGTATAAGTGAAACTAGGTTAACTTACAGAGTCTTGAAAGAGATAGGAAATTTCAGTTTGAAAGTTAGAATAATGTCAGAAGAAAAGCATCAACATAATATAGCCACGTATAAAGTGAGACGTATCATTTTGGCCACAAAATAGATTTGGTCCAAAAAACTTAGTATCATTTGCACTCATCATAAGAAATAGGGGTCTAATCAATTTTCAAAAGAATATGAACATTCAAGAGAAGGATAGAAAGAAGGGAGTTATGATGGTGGAGGTAGAATCTTTGAAAAAAATCAGACATGGGAGTTAATGCATCTTCTTACAAGGAAGTGGCTTATAGATGCAAATAGGTATGTAAGAGAAAGTCAGTAGTACCAGAAAAAAGAAGGAAAAAATTCCAAAGCTGTAGTAGTAACTAAAGGGTATGCATAACAAAAAGTGATAGATTATGATGAACTATTTTCTATAATGATTGGTCGTACTTCTATCAGGACTTTAATGACATCAATAGCTAATTAGAATATGAATTTGGAGTAGATGGATGGAAAAAGAGTCTCAATAGTTTTTTGGAGATGAAGATAACCTTTCTTATGGTAACTTGGAGAAGCAAATTTATATAAAGCAACCCAAAGGGTTTAGTCAACATAGAAAGGAGCATATGGTGTGTAAATTGAAGTATCACTTTATATATTAGAACAATCTCCTAAAAAATGATATACAAGGTTTAACTCCTATATAATCTAGATTAGTTATAAAAAAAAGTGAGTATAATTGTTACGTAAATGCTAAGAGCCTTAATGATGGATCATTTGTTTTTCTAGTACTATATATGTATGATATAATGACTACTACAAAGAGTATACCTTATGTAAATGAACTGAATACCTTGTTAGGAAAGAAAATTGAGATAAAGGATTTGGTATTACCAATAAAATACTAGAAATGGAGATTTGGAATGATAAAAGCTCTTTAAAATGTGGTTATCTTAATATATTTATATTAAGAAGGTACTAAACATATTTAGAATGAGTAAGGCTAAACCTATAGGCACTCCATTGGGAATCACTTTAGGCTTTCCCTAAATTAGTTACCAAAAACAAATGTAGAGATCAATGAAATGTCTAGAGTACCATACACTAATGTTGCCAGATGTTTAATATGTGTAATAATTTGTATGAGGTTAGATTTGACCCATGTTGTTAGTGATGTTAGTAAGTATATGTCAAAACCTAAAAAATAGCATTGGGAAGCAATAAATGGATATTTAAGTGCTTAAATGATATCAAACTATAAGATTGTGTTTAGTAATTAGCAAGGTGAGTTTTTTGTTATGGGATGTGTAGATTCAGATAATACAAGAGATTTGGATAGCAAGAAGTCTACTACACATTATATCTTTACTTTTGTAAAAGGGCCTATTTGTTGGAAATTAATGTTACAGTCTATGGTTGCATTATCTATAATTAAAGTAGAGTACATGATGGTGATGATGTTAAGGAAGCATTTTGGATTTCAGGCTAGTGAAAGAGGTGAAAATTGATCAAGTTGGAGTTCAAATATAGTGTGATAGTCAAATTGTCATTTATTTAGCAAAAAATCAAGTACATCATGCCAGATCTAAGTACATAAATATGAGGTTTCACAACTACAGAAAGTTGATTGCATTTGGGCATATATTGTTAGAAAAAGTTCACAATTTGAAAATTGCAGCTGACATGATGACAAAATCGGTTACTATAGAGAAGTTCAAGAATTTCTTGAAATTGATTAAAATTTCAAGGCACAAGACATGGATACAACCTACCTACAAAGAGTTTTTTTTTGAAGTGAAGACTATTATGAATGACTCACGTCGAATCATAGAATTTTAGGAAAGAAATATCTTTTAAAAGCTTTTTTGGTGGACACGTAATGGGACACGAGCATGACCCAGGTTGCATCCCTTTTGATATAAAGTCACGAACTACATATATGAGCGTATTGGTTTGACGGAAGTATTTTAAAAGTATACATGATTTAGAATACGATCGTGTCATAAATTGTTTTATGCATAAAGAAGATAAATAGAATCTACAATTTAGGATACAATCGTGGCTTAGGTCATATTGTAATGCACATAGAAGTCGGAGGATCCACGATCCAAGGAAATGACTATGCTAGATATCGTATCATATTCTGGAGAAAGACAATGAGATCTATAACCTGAAACAGAAGATACAACAATGTCCTGGAATGTGGCTATAACAGTTAAGTTTTATCTTAAAACACATTTTTTAGCAAATTTAAAATTCTAGAACTCTAAACCTACTAAAATCATGATTAAATTAGGTTAGACATGATAAAGTAATTATTTAAATAAAAATATTCTAAATAAAAAATTACATATAAATATATTGTTTTGAACATTTTCAAATCTCACGTCTTAGCAAGATTTTTATAGGGATGATGTTGTTGTATATAAATATATTGTTCTAAATTTAAATTGATGTAACTATCATCATAATTTTTTTTTGGTAAATTACTATCATCATAATTATTCAATAGTAAATTAATCAATTGTGACTCCGGAAGATATAGAAATACCTATTTAATTGAACTTTGCTAATAAAATTTATATTCTTATATTCTTTGTTGTATTTTTTTTCACTATATATTTTCTCAACAAATGCTAATGAATGCAATGAGTAAGACTCAGGATATCAAGAGAAAAATGACTGACAATATTTACAATGACTTGACACATTTTTCAAGAAAGAAAAGTTCAAATTGATGCTTTTTGTCTATGAACTCTTTTCTTTCTTATCAGACACCCGCCTTAGGGTAAGAAAATTGGATACTTGTACTCGAAATTATCTATCCACTTATTAAATATTAATAAATGGATGATGATCTCAAACACATAGTGACATATAAATTAATAAATGGATAGATGATTTCGTATATAAATTAACACATCAAAACGGGAACAGAAAAATTGATCCTAAGAAAACCAATGAGTTTTGACTACGGTGCCACACAGTACATGGGTAGAGCTGCTTCCTTGTGCTCATGTCTTTTCAGGCATGGCTCTTTGAGGGATAATTCCAAGTAAGACATAGTATTATATTGTAGAAATGCAAGAGATCCTTTTTGTCATAGCCATTCACAAGCATGAAAAGATTGGTAGAAACTGACATCCCAATGAGGCTGAAACCTCTAAAGCCAAGTTCAAGCTTCTTTTTGTCAAAGCCGTTCTTGCGGTGCTTGTAGTTCTAGGAACTTTGTCCTTACCTGGTTAAAAATCTGGAACTTGTTATGCTTTTTATTGTGTTCGTTCCACCATCACTACACTTGGCTATGGAGATCCGAATTTCTCAAACACAGAGATAAAATAAGCAACGGAAAGACAGAGAAATCCCAAAAATGTTGAAACCCTAAATCCTCTGGAAAGACAAATCCCAGATAGGTTGAAATTTTCAAATCCTTCAAAAGTCACGTAAGCTGTTAACGTTGAGAAATCACATTTTGCTTGACCACTATAAACTAGTAAGATCTAATTAAAATTTTAAGAGTTAAAAACGTACTAAGACCAGTTCACAATTCCCTAGAAGGAAACAGCATCTGGTAAATGAATCCCTATTCGACAAATAAATTTATTCTAACTTTCAATAAATTACAAGGGGCGTCAATCAAAGTCACCCATAATTTACATGAATGTCACCTCTCAAACCAACCCATGAAGTTTCCATAAAAGCTACAGAATGTGTGGAAGATTACACGTATTACTAATACCTAGTCTGAGTTTTTATTTCTCATCTTTTAACACCAGGCAACAGCGATGAATGACACACTACACGCATTCATAACCAGCACAATCAGTTGAAAGGTTTCTTTTTCTTTGCATTGATATAAGAGAGTGAGCTTCTTTACATTTTGGCCACTTTGGCAGCCTCTCTTCGTTCATCCTTAGCCTAGCAGCTACTGACTTCAGACCACTCCTCATGTAAGTTACTAAAGAAGTGACCAACTCCCTGCACAAGAACCAGACCATATTGGTTTCAGCAAATTAATTCATGATAAACAGTCTAAACTTGACAATTTAAGCAAATAAAAAACTACGGGTTATTTGTTTTCTGAAATACAAGATACAACCCAGTTACTGTAATCTAAACATTCTGTTTATAGAGAGAGGACAAAAGTTGCCGCAGAAGGCATGCAACCCAGTCGTTACAAAAACACACAAGAGACACGACCTCATAAATTCATTAAATTTAGTCTTTATCTTCAAACGACACATGTTGGAAGAGGAACAACCTCAACAGTTATACCAAACAAAAGACAACCATAATTCTAGTTGTAAGGCATTTTACTCAAATGATAGCCTTGCTTGATCCAAATCTATGATGACTTGCGATGATATTCCACCATGTCAAGTCCTACTTTCTTAACCAGACTTCAATATCTCCCTTTCACCACACACCATTTCTTTTAGAACTCCAGAAACTCAGACCACATATCATACCCTTAAGAAGCATATGAATTCACGTTTCCATCAAGTCCTCAAAAAAAAAAAACTTAAATTCATCAAGACTCCAACTAAAGCCATCATAGGCAGTTTCTGAAACAAAAAAAATTAAAATTCTCTCGCTTCTCAATCCATTATTTCCAAGCTGTACAAGTTTTTGAAAAAAGGAATGGCAGCATTGCTATGAAGGATGTGCAACTCTTTGCTTAACATTACACAGCAAATACAGGGAGACAGATAGTGGATTCTCATACTTGGAGCATATTCAAGTTAAATGCTCTACTATGAACTAATCCCAACCCAAACTTCAGCTTCCTAACTAATTGAACAATAGAAAAAACCAAGACTGTGCACAATAAGACTGTATCCAAGAATGAGTACTCTTTTAACATTTAAATGAAAGGTCAAGTAAATCATTTTCATTTCAAATAGTGGGAGGGAGATTTGAGCATGCATAATTATTGTGAAAAAGAATTAAACAAACCTATGTCAACCAATTTCATAATTTTGAAAACTTGAGATACCAATAAAAGAAGAAAAGCTTAAAACAGATTAGCATTTAAGACTCAATAAACGAGTAACAACCTACTAGCATAGAAATAGTCAATAATAACCTACTAACATTGAAGCTTCACTTGTATAGAAAAGCTACTTCTATCTTCTAAACTAATTATACAAGTAAAAAGAAAGAGACTAAAACCCACTAATTCACATAAGACTAACAAACTTTCAATTTCTAATACAACTGCAAGCTTCTTCTATTAAATGTCTACTAGAAGATTCTAGTCCCCTATCACCAGTCCAGTAGGTTAAACTTATTTGCTAGGAGATGGCGCTTTCCGCTCTCCCACATGTCAGATTGTCTTTCAAACATCTTGGCATTAGAAAATAAGACTCCAAATTTCCAGCATGAGGCAATTATGTTAAAAGAAGACTCCAAAATGACAGTATGTGTGAATGATGTTCAGAAAAAGGCAAAAGTAAGAAGGCTCGACAAATCAATAATTAATGATCCACCATAAAGATGGACCAATAAGTCACATTTGGTTCAACATCAAGCACACTGATAAATAAAGAGAAACAAAAAGAAAACAGACAACAAAAAGCAATGAAAAAAAAGGGTCAAGTAAGTTGGCTTTAAACAAAATACTCAGTCAAACTATCAAAGTGTAGCACATTGCTTTAATGTATATTTTTTACTTCTTTGGCAGTTTGGCACTACAATTGAATGTTCAGAAGCAGAACTATGATTATGTTCAAAGATCAACCAAACAAACAAAGAAAGATTCTAACTTACAATGGAGAGCAAGGAGAACGGCCACCATTTACGTAGAAAACGAACAAGTATGAATCGTAATGCTGACCATTGATGAGATAGAAACCTTGCAGTCTTCTTACACACTTGAATGACATTTTCTTGTATAAATGGATGGCGGCTATATTATAGGAAATGACATGCAAGTAAACTGCACGGCAAGTTGGTATAGTTGTAGCATATTTGATGACCTCACGAATAAGAGCACTTGCTGGAAGTCAAACAACCGATGAGTAATTAAATAGAAAACCATGAGAAACTTCTGCCAAATTTAATTCTTTTAGATGTGCAACCACACAAACATATTAACGCACTGTACACATTCATAGAAAGACAGGGAAAGGCAGGGGCATCCCACCTATGCCAAGGTTTCTGTAAGTTTCTACTACTCCAAGCGTCAAAATGTAGACTAGTGTTTCATCAGCTTTTGAGGGGTCATATCTGAGCAAATCCCCTATCTGCAAGGCAACCATTCACCAACCAGAATAAGAAGAATCCACAAAATGCAATTTATGTGTTACATATAAAAGTTACTAGTGAGTACAAAAATCCCTACGTTTCATAAACTCGAAATATGAATTAAACATTTTACTCTCTCTCTCTCTTGTCTAAGTTTCTCTCTCTTCTGTCTCCCTATTCTTCTGGAATATCCTCTCCTCAGTTCTTCATTTCTTCTTTAACAAAAAATAATCATATCAAATGTATCAGACCTTTATGATTCTCGACTAGGAAATTCCATAAACATGACAGAAGATGAGTGGAACCATGAGTTCAAGAAGCTTGAAGAAGGTATCCAAGAACTCAAGGAGTCTTAGATAGATAAACAAGATAAGAGCAATGTTAAACTAATTTATGCAATCACAAAGAATGGCTGCTTCAGAGAGTACAAAGCTTGCTCTAGACATAGCAACAGTCAACATACAAAATCAAAAGTTTTATGATGGTGATAATGGCAGAAAAATGGACAATGATTTTGAAAAAAAGAGCCTTGTGAGCAACTTGAATTTCAATATGAGGATTGTGGTGACTATAAACAGGACAATGCTAAGTAATACATACGGAAGTCTTAATCTAGTGATTTGTCCACCACTATAACTGATGTTAATGGAGAACAATTTGACAGAGAAATTAATATAGCTCTATGTTTTCATGAATACCAACTTAAATACTTGGAGGAGAATAACAATCAACGTATTATTGGATAATTGCAGAAATGTGATGAAAAGAAGCTTATTCTTGACAAGAAGAAGAAGGGGTGGTTGTTTCCTTTGTATGCCTTCTTCATACCTCCATCAGTTTAACAATTTTTTTGTCAAACCTTGAGGACAAAGTTTTCTAAGGTAAAGGGAATTGTTACATATAAAAATTACTAGTGAGTATAAAAACCCCTGTAACCATTTCATAAACAAGAAATATGAATTAAGCATTTTACTCTCTCTCTTCGCTCAAATCCTGGATTCTCCTCTCCTGTCCTCTCCTGTCCTCTCCTCTGTTCTTTATTTCTTCTTTAAGAAAAAATAATCACAACATTATGTCATTAAACTTTCAGCTTAAAATTTAAAAACAGTCAAACAAGTTAAAAGGAGAAGATCAAAAGAAAGTCCAACACTTTATACAATTCAATTCCACTAGGATGCAGTATCATATTAGCATGTATTCTAAAATGAGTTAAAGTCAGAGTATCTGGTCAAAGAAGGCCAAAACCTCCTTGGTAAAAATAATTTGTGTTCATCATGAGACATCAGCCAAGCCTCCAACAACTTTTGTATGGAACCACTTTATTCAAATATCTGGCAGAGGTGGAATCATGATCCAAAAACACGGAAGACCCAACTCACCTCACTCTCTTTTGCAAGCACTCGTCTTGCAGTAACAAATCCTATCAGTTCATCACTTTGACCATTAGGCCGACTACGATCAACAGCTGCCCAGGAAATAATACCTTGTTGGTTGACAGCATTTTGGAAAAACTCCGACTCATACCTGAAAGATCATGCATTTTGGGAAAGGCACACTATAAGAGCCTCCGAGATCAATGTAAAAAAAAAAAAATCAGACTAGGCATCCACCTTATAGGAAACACATCAGAATGGATTCGCTCTAAGATATCCAGATCAGAAGGGAGTATGGGTCTGTAGCATATAGTTGGACGGTGAGAAGCTTTATGGTTTCTCATTGACGAATTTGCTATTAATCCCCATGAACGATATTGTAGATGAGAAGAAATTCAACAAAGGGCTGCCTCCATAGATACCACATCAGTTGGGATTTCCATGAGAGAGTGTAGTGATAGTCTTGATAGAAGAAGGAATGGGGCAGATGATGGTGAAGAGAAAGAGGGTGACGGGCGTTGAAATAAATGTGAAGAAACGGAGAGACCGTCCAAGACCGAACGCCAGGAAGATTAAAATGGAGAGAAGAAGAAGAAGCAAGCAAGGAGCAAACCAAGACACGCTTCTTTTTTCATTTTAATTACTTTTGTCTTCATCTAATGTAATTGATACAATTTTGGAACAATTAAGTTTGGGAATTGGAACTGATTGGATTTTTAATATATTGTTGATAATTACAAGAGGAGTTTATTTCTGAACAATTTTCAATGAGTACAGATTACGGGTATTGTATCATATCGGTCACTATCTATCATGCCGTTCGAAAAATAGTATACTGCCGAGCTATCTCGTACCAAAATTTGGTACTGCCTGTTATTGAAATACTAGTCAGTTATTAGATTTAATTATAATTTTTTAAAAATTAAGGACTAAATAGAAATTTTGAAAAAATTTAACCATAAACCTAATTGACCTCCCAATCGGCCTGCATCTCTACTCTCTTACTCTCAAGTCTCAGCCCGTCAGCCATCTTCAATTTTAACGGGGCATCAAAATAACAAAGTTCTTTGTCAGCCGTGTTGCAGTATCGTGAAGCACAGATTTTGTTTTTGTCTTAGATTTCTATTTTACTTAGGACTCCTAAGTTGGTAGAATAGTTATTTTATTTCATGATTTTTAGGACATGTTTAGGACTATAAATACTTGATTTTGGTGATGTTTATAAGGGACTTTTATTTGATATTTTTCATTCTATAAAACTTGACTCTCTTGATCAGTTTTTGCAATTCAAGGTTTTGGGATTGTGTTGTTTATTTCACTTTCATGTTGCTTCAGGTAGTGTCAAAGCCTTGAATCTCACGAAGCTGGTTCAATCTAACAATGACCAATAATCCTAATGATGATGATAAGGGATTACCCTCTGTTTGGAGAAAGCTTGAAGAACACGAGACGTCTATTCGCAACATTGAACAACAATTGACTACAATCAGTGGCAGTTGCAAACTTTGTTGCAGGTAACAATAATCAAAGAATTGGGGATCAAGCTACCGGGGAAGTTGCCCCTGCACAACGACCTCGAATTCTAGCGCCTGCCATGAGAATTTACGACTCGGGTGATGACAAAGAAATTATACAAAGAGAGGACCGTGTTGGCAAAGAGGAGGTGACCATGAAAACAAATTGAAGGTAGATATTCCATCCTTTAGTGGTGACCTTGATATAGAGGGCTTCCTAGATTGGTTAGAAGAAGTAGATGGGTTCTTTGGCTACATAGAAATTCTAAAAGAGAGGAAGGTAAAATTGGTTGCTTATAGGCTAAAGGGAGGCGCTTCAGTATGGTAACCTCAATTGAAAGACAATATGAGAAGAGAAGGGCGAGCTCATGTGTCTTCTTGGGGAAGGATGAAACAACTACTAAGAAGAAGATTCTTACCTCTGGATTATGAGCAATATTTGTTCGATGCTTATCAAAATTGCGTACAAGGAAGAAAGAGCATCCATGAATATACAACATAATTTTTAAGATTGGCAGCTGGCAATAATTTGGCAGAAAGCGAACCACAACAAGCTGCTAGATACTTGAGAGGCTTGGAATCAACAATTAGAGAAAAGATTGGTATTCAGATGGCTTTGAATGTTCATGATGCAAGGAATTTTAGTTATAAGAGCTGAGATGTTGATTAACCAAAAATCAAGAGAGAATATAAAAACATGGAACAATGAAAGCCCAACGAGTGAAAAGGGAAAGGAAGTTATAAACTCCACTCATACGCGAGGTACCAGTATGAAGGGAAATAATTATAATAGTGGAAATTCAAGCAAGCAAACCACCTTGATTCCTAAAGAACAAACCCTTACGCGAAACTTGATCCTTTCAAGTGTTTTAAATGTGTAGAACTCGGTCATCATTCTAATGAGTGTTTTTGTTAATATGGTAGAGCAAACTGAAGAACCATATGAGGAAGAAGAATGCAGACCTGATGGAGATGAAGATGATAACTTGTATGAAGAAGATGCTTTTGTGGGTGTCATTAGGAGGTTGATGATTTCCATAAAAGAACATGAAAATTTGCAGAGATAAAAATTGTTTCGCACTAGATGCATGGTAAAAGGTCATCCTTGTGAACTGATCATTGATGGAGGAAGTCAAGAGAACATCATCAACAAATCAACAGCACAGAAATTGAAGCTACCAACTAAACCTCATCCGGATCCTTACAATATTGCATGGATCACAAATGTGGGTGATATTCGCATCACAGAAAGATGTAAGGTACCATTCTCTATCGGTAAATACTCAGATGAACATTATTGTGATGTTGTAGATATGCATGCATGCCAAATTTTGTTAGGAAGACCATGACAATATGATGTTGATGCAGCTCACTCTGGTAGGGAGAATATGTATTGATTTTTGAAAGATGGAGTAAGGTATAAATTGCTACCTATAGGTAGAAAAAAGACATCAAAGCCAAATGAGGGAAAGAAGTCATTTTAGAAGTAGAGAATAAAAGGGGAAGCTTTGTAAATGCAATGAAAGAAACAAGGGAGGTACATTTATTGATAGTAAAAGGGGAAAAAGAGAGTGAGAAGGAAGAAAGCAAAATTCCCTTAGAGGTATAACCCATTATAGAGGAATTTGCAGAGGTAATGCCTGATGAATTACCCAATGAATTACCTCTTATGAGAGATATCCAACACCAAATTGACTTCGTTTGTAACATCCCACCCTCGACGGGAAGGGTAGAATAGTAATTTGAAAAAGGGTGAGAGTGATTAGGACTGATTAGAC
>JAOSBL010000002.1:12048532-12059364 GCA_027568915.1 Erythroxylum roraimae
TCAATTTAAGATCAACATCAAATCCATAAATGTATGAACATCGAAATAATGAAAAATGTCTTTATTAATCATAAAATAATTTGTACAATAAGTGCTAAAGGTGATTGCCTTTAGAGCACTTTTCTAATACCTTCCTTCAGGGGTATTCTATGACTGTGAAATTGCGATGGAGGTAACCCTCCAGGTTCCTCAGACACCAATTCAAATTATTTCAATAACTCCTGCAATCGCTCCTTAAATGCTGCAAGAATTTCTACATTTGGTGCTTCTACTACAAAAGTTTGCAGCTCTACCTGCTGATTCTTTTTGTTCTAAATTTCTTCCACCTAATACACCACCATAAAACAACATATTACATCCTTGTTTCTCCACATTTTTGTTAAATTTTTCTCTAGTACCTGCGCCATTTTTCTACACCTAACACTCGATAACTCCAGCTCCTTACCAAGCCAGTAGAATTTCTTAGATCCATTTTGATAATTGAATACAATATCATCCAACCTTAATAATCATTTCACTCTCAATACCATATCAGTTCCACTGATGTCTATCACTAATGCATTCGCACATAACTCTTTTCCTCCCATTTGCCATCATAAATTTCGACATACATTCTTGCATCTCAAATTCATTCCACCTCCAACTCCTTTCCCAGTCTAGTTATTAAGTTTTTATCCACAAAATAGTGGGTACCTCCCCCATCCACCAATATATATATTACTGTTGAGACTAGATTCCAGCAGAAATATAGCAAGAGGAGGAATACGAATGCAGGGGCTATGTGAGGGGGGTGTGAGGGTAAAGTGGGAAGTTAGGGAGAGAAATGAGTCATGTGGAAGTTAGTTAGAAGAAGGGAATAAAAGGTTGTTAGAGGGAAAAGAATAGGCAGTCGATTATTCTAGAGTGATTGGTGATTGTATGGAGATTCAGCTAGCTCTCTAAGTCTAGCTAAGGAATAACAATTCTCAGTACATCTTCTTCCTTGTTCCATCATCTTCCCTATTTTTACTGTGTTGTGTTTGTGCTTGTAGTGCAGGACTCTGTTTTGTGAGTGAGTTTGTTGTTAGAGTAGGAGGTCTCTAACAATTACTAATCCATTTAACTTACCTTGCACTTTGATTTGTTGGTATTTCGCCATATATACTCTTCATATGGCTTGCAAGGATATGCTGGGTGATTCTTCTTTGTCAGCTACAATACTTTATTTATTCTTCATCTCATCCTCCACTATATACACGTGTAATAATTTCTTTTTTCATCTATGTTTGAGAACATACTTCTCTTCATTCTAAAAACACATCCCCTTAACTCGCCGCTCATCCAATTCTTTACTAGAAGTTGTTTTACTCCATTTGACTTCTCTATCCCTCTTTAGATTCCCTTGCGTCGGTATAGGTAAAAATCCAAAAGGCTTCGTTAAATTCAATGAACTTCCAACATATTACGACCCTCTTTAATGAATTCTTCCCATTATTCCACAATACTTTACCACCATCTCGTGTTTTCTTGCTGTTCATAGGCTTGTTGAAGAGTTCTAGGATTCCACAGTTTAACTTGATATTCAATCTCCACTTTCAGCCACTTCAAGAATATGCTTACCAAGTAAGGTTCCGACATCACCAACTTTTGTGATAATATGTCGAACTCTGTATAGTACTCCTTTACCGAACCCCTCTGCTTCAATTCCTTGAGCTCTCTAATCAGATCTTCCAACACTAGCAAATATTCACCCAGCTAGGAGGATCCCTAGTTATTCAATTCCTCACATATAACTAGTGCTAGGCTAGAGCTTCCCCTTCCAAATGCATTGTTGCCAAACCAACCTTCAATTCAGCAGGCATATGATCCAACGTAAAAAATTGCTTGCATTTATAGACCCAAGTTTGCAAATTTTCCCCTTTAAAAACTGGTAATTCAATCTTGCTATACCTCGTAGGAATGGTGTAACAATCCCCATAGTAACCGTTTAGTCAACATTCCTCTCACCCCATTTTCGCCATTATCATTTTAGAACAATTGAGTAATCCATTCCTTCAACTCCTGCTTCTTTCATGTCTCATCTCTAACTCTTGCATCTGACTTCTCAAACCTTCGTCCGCACGTCTCCACTCTTGGCCTTGCGTTCCTTTTGCCATTTTGCAACATCAGTTATAGCCCGAATCTTGGCTCTAATGCCAATTTGTTACGAGTATTTTTTTGTGATTGAAATGGGAAATTAGGGTTCGGATTGATGAAAGAAAATAGAAGAATACAGAAGCATAAGAAGTTGAGCAGAAGCGACAGGACTTTCTTTAGTGAGAGAAAGTCCGTTGCATGTATTCGTTGCCTCTCCCTCTGTTCCCAACAGCTATAATAACGAATACTACAACCGTTAGAAATCATCCAATCACATAAAAACATCTGTGCCCCCTTACATGACTTCGTTTCATTTATGAACTATTATGTACAAATACAATACTACATCGTGTACTGCTTCTTCATTTATTCATCAGCTACCCTTCTTATTACGACAATGTCCTATTTATTAATCATCTTCAAGGCTACGCTGTATAGTTTTTCTTCTTCATTCATCAGCTTTTGAGAGGATGTTAGAACCAGAATGTTAGAAAAGACTGAAATGACTACTTGTAAAAAGAAAATCCGATTCCCTCTTTTTATTGTTACATCTAAAGCCAGGCTCGTAATAAAAAGCCAAAGTGTTGAGAAGATCTACACAACAATAACATAAGCATTCACCTCAAAAGGCAAATACAGATCACCGCCATTCAGCAAAACTAATCACCACTAATGTAAAGCTAGGATGAAATATTAGTCCAAATTAGTCAGTATCAGATGAATGTGGCGTGCGTAACTAGGTACTTTTGATTCTACAAACATCGATGACTTCTGCAAGTTCCTTATAATCTTCCAAAGATTGTGACCTGATTTTTAAGATGAGAAAGCAAAATATGTCGAGGTAAAAGAAAAACAGATGTTCATGTCAAGTACGGTTAAGAATCCCTATAAATAACCATTAAAAACCAAATGTTGATTTGATAAACAAATACTTAAATTAAAGCTGAGAATTGTTACATAATGACTTTCAGTTTCTTATTCGAAAACCATGAAGGATCAATATTTAGAAGTTTATTGTTTTTACAAACACGCAACTATCATATGCTACTATACCACCCTAATAACTGAAAAAGAGTAAATGAAATGCAATGCAAACGGGACGCTCACATGCTTAGCTGCGAAGTTTGTATGAGAGTATATACACAAACTCTTGGGATAATGAACCATCATCAGTTTCAAGGGCCTGAACTTTACTCAGACGTAGCAGCTTAAAGACTCAAGTATCACGAACTGGAGTATAGCCTTGTGCTTCATGAGACTGTTCCTCCTCAGCCATAACTTTCTCTTTGGTCTTCTGACCAACTTCCTCCGCTGCCTTGGCTACTCTACTGAAAGCACCCGTGACCCATGAGACTCCAGTTAGCACATAACGGTTCTTCATCACAGCAGATCCCGCATTACTCACTGTCTGTTCAGCAGCTGTAAATGCAGACTTGGTTGTTTCAGAAACCCGAAATTTCTCATCCACTGCCCTAACTTTGTCATTCACCATAGCTGTACCAACAGTTATTTTCTCGCTGAAACCAATCTTTTGATCCAAAGAAGCAACTTTTGAAGTGGCAGTTGATGAAAGTTGGTGTTTCTCATCAAAGGACCTGGCTTTGCCAACGGCATCTTTCCCTAGAATGAAGCCCTTGGCTAACATGGTGCTTACAACATCCTCAGCCTTCTGAATAGCAGATTGAGCATTGGACGAACTGTTCTCTGTTCCCTGATGAGATTGCAGAATTAACCGAGTTACAACATAAATAATTTATCAAGATAAATTGTAAGGGATTGCTCAATCAGTGACATTACACTAGATTGGGCTGAAGCTGCAGTCGACAGTTTGTACTCTGGTGCTGGTTCAATCACAACTGACTGATCGACTATTGTTGCTCCCTGAAAGGTACAAAATAAGCTTATTATCATCTCACAATGTATCCAAGCCTACATAATTGTTTATATATGATTTTGTGCCACGTGAATGTGCTTATAAAATTGTGGAAGGCAGGTATTTCAAATGGAAAATTTGATCAAGTTGAAATATAAAGCTTATGAGTTAAACTTGCACATAAAAATATGATTATGTTGATGTACAATTGAAATTAGTCGTTTACAGATAACTTGATAGCATATGTTCCTAGCTTCCTCAGACCATCTCAAGTATGCAGAAACAGATCAATGCTGCCATTCTCAAGATACAAAAAATGAGTTCAAAATATAACATCACATCATATAGCAGAGAAAATAGCTGCTGTTGCTTTATCCAAAATGGATCTGTAGCAACAAAGATGAGCCATGTTGCCAATAAAGCATAATTGAAAGACATCAATTAGTTGAAGATGGTAAGAATCCACTATCCATACATGACAACAACAGAAACAGAGAAGTAAAAGACCAGCCATCTGCAAGGTTCAATTTCAAGGCCAATATGACTGCTACTTGCTCCAGGATCCAGGTTTCAAGTGAAAAAATTTCTTAAGAAAGCAGAGTAATTAGGGCTTAAATTTTCAAATCTTTGCACCACTGGCATTAAATATTTCTGGAGAATTGATACATCGGTCCAACAAAAAGAAAATATTCACAAAAGATAACAGAATAATATGAATCTATCAACTTTGCCACCAATTCGGTAGAAGAAATAATGGTAACTAAATTTCACAAAAAGTATAATCACCCTCTGACAATCAGATCTTTTGCCGTTGTTAACCTAAAGAAACCCAAAAGATTTGTTAAACAATTTAGGATTCATTGTTAACCTAAAGAAATCCAACAGATCCGTTATACAATTTAGGATTCATTCACTTAGAAAGCCCCTTCGCTAACATGATGGATAAGGAACTGTTAGAATGTGTATCAGAAAGATTCATATAGAAATATTTGGCAACTTGTAATCTAGTAAAATTAAAGCTAATAGTTGTTAAGAAGTGAAGGCACCGAAAGAAGAACTGCAGTCTCTGCCCCTTGAGGATCTTTGAAAGTAACATATGCAATTTGAGACCGCTCATTCTGACTGCAAAATAAACAGAGTAAGGTTACATATGTGGTTAATTAAGTTCCTGTCAATACGAAATAGCTGAGCCCTACTCTAAGTTGGAAAGCTTCATTCTTATTTTAAACTAATTGAAAAAACTAGAAAAACAAATATTCACCAACCCTTGCAATTCTATATACTGAATTTCCCCAGAAAAGGAAAAGAATTCCTTGACATCTTGCTCTGTTGCCTCCAAGGAAACATTACTAACCTTTACTGTACGTATCTGTATTGACAAGTAAAAAAAACTAGATCAGGCAATAAGATGAACAATCTACATATAAAATTCATGCACTATTCAAATTAAATCTTGCCGTGGAAGCTTTAACTACTGAATATCTACTGTCATATTTCCTAACATATATCAGGGCTATAGGAATAAAGTGATTCAAAAAATCAAGGAGATAACAATTAGACTTCCATGGGATAAGAAGAATGACCAAGGACATCCATAAAGATCAGAGCCAATAGATATCAAGAAATAAACAGCCACTTGTTACATCATATTCCTTACTTAAGTGATGAAAACAGGCTTAGCTTCACTCCAAAAATTTACATGGATTCTAGAATCCAGATTATACGATCAATTTTCATGTCTTGACTATGCTAATAAGTACTATCAAGCAACACTCTCCAAAAACTTTCTCAATTGCAATTTGCCTCTGATCTTTAGAAACTAACTTTATTCATTGAAATAAGATAAACATTTTCCAGAGAGGCAAAATTACAAAAGGACTAGCAAGCATCTGACAGCTTACGCAAAAACCAAGAAGGTAACCCCATTATTAATGTTTTTACATCATCACGGCATCAAATTAGATAGCAAAGAGTTGGATGGGAAATTCATGTCATAGACTTGAGCACCATTTTCGGCTACATAATTGAGTTCAAAATAAAGAGAAGACCAACAGGCAAAAACTTTTAGAGTAAATCAAAAGGAAGTGATCATATAAAAGTCCATTGAAGGCAAAGCTAATGACTTCAGGGTTCAAGCCAGTACCTTCTTCACACCTCCCACCCTCAATAAAACTCACATAGTTTTAGGTAAAACCTTGAACTAAAGTCAATTGCTCTGATGTAAAGAAGCACACCCAACTCATATCTAACAAGGAAGAACAATTAGTGTCAACTGGTTCGACGAATTCCAATTTATCTTTATTTCAGTGAGAATCTCACTGCTCAGAAAATCCAACTCAATTAACTAAAAACAAAAAAGAAAATAAAGAGAAGCATCGAAAAACTTCACAAAAACAGAGCGTATACTTGAGTCCCACACCTTCAAGTTCTGAGTATTTCAGTTTCTAAATGAAGCAAAAAAAAATCCAATTCGTGGTGCTTTTGATTCATATTCATAAAAGAAATGAATAACAAAAATTAAAAAGAAACATATACATGCATAAACTTTGAATTTGCTAATAAACTGAAATTCTAACCATCACAAAACTCATAAAATAACGATACAGAACGAGTGCGCGAGATTTATATTTCGTGAAAAAAAAACACAAAAATAAACCAAGTTTTTGCTAACCTCCATGGAAATTGAAACTAATTTGCGATTCAGAAAACAGTTGTTGAAGATGACAAGTGAGGGACGGTGAGGCTTCTAAGATTTGGTTTTGTTATATTTTCTTCTCCTTGACGTCTTTTATTTTGGCAAATCATATGGTAAAGGAACGAAGACACCAAGTGAGAGAGAGTGGAACTGGTTGTAGAGAATTGAAAAGAATAAGTTGACGTGTGATCGTCGTCGGATAGCACATGTTCCCAACATTCTGTTACCTAGATTCATCTTGGACTGATTATTTTGTTAATTTTCTTCTTTTAATTTCTATTTATTTAAAAACTAAAAATAAAAGAGAAAATAAAAAATCAATTATCTTATCAAGTAACGTTATCTTCACGATGCTTCCGAGATATGTATAGCTTGATATCTCCGGAACACGTGCGAGAAACTAATAACCCTTCATGGTCAAAGCAAAATTAAAATAATCAATAAATTTATCACAAAACAAGAGGCATTAACAAGAATAGAAGAAATAACTGATTGAGGTTTGCTGAGAAGTGGTTATGTAAGGATAAGATGTTCCTCAACAAATTTGAGTAGTTCTTGAAAATTTATGGATCTTGGTTTTGGGTTTTTAAGCCTAACCTATAGTGTAGAATATGGATCATGATCATTATAGTAAAGAAGGTTCACATCAATAGATTTCTTTTTAACTATTGTCTTCTTCTTCTATTCGTCTTCTTCTTTATCCTTCAAGTGTAGGGCTCATCATCATTATCTGAATTATAATTACCTGATTGACTTTCATATGAATGGATCTGCATCCCATATAAAATGTCCTTTGTAGTGACTAATGTATATAAGTTGGCTATTAGGTTTAACATAATGAATAGGAGGATTTTTGCCTTCTTTATAAGAAATGTCTTTGAGCTCACTCAAGTACTACCTCCATACGAATCATTAAGGGATCAAATTTTGGAACACTATGAGAACCATGTATAGTTCTTATACCTCCAATCCTCTTTGGAAAAATTCTCCCTTCTTTATTTGTCTACCAATCAAAAAGAATGAAGACATTGATCCTACCAAGGCTACTCGTCATGACAAAATCCTGATGACTTGAAGTTAACACAAGAAGAATATGATATTTTACTTTAACAATAATTGATTGATCCCACAAAGTGAGATTGAACTTGTTTGACTTTTTATTTCAACCAAAGAGCTGAGTAAAAACGAGGAAAAAAGAAGTTGGTGATCAATTATAAATCTCTAAATACATTCCTTCGTCATGACAAACTCCCATTACCCAAAATCAATACACAGGTCATGTTTTTCAAAAAAGCTACAATCTTTCAAATCAGAAAGTAAGATTTTGGCAATTGGGAGTCGATTCCTAAGAAAGATACAAGATAGCCTTGTCTATTCCTAATGCTTAATATCAATGGGCAATAATGTCATTTGGACTCAAGGTTGCCACTTCATTACTTCAACAGGCTATGACCAAAATCTATGAGTTCATTCTCTCCAATACCTTGATCTACATTGATGACATACTTTTATACTCCAGGACCCATAAAGAACACAAAGCCTTACTTCAAATTTATTTGGATCTCACAAAGCAATATAGAATCATGCTCTCAGACAAGAAAAGTTACATTGGAACAACCCAAATAGAATTCCTAGGTATCAACTTTCATAATAGATTTTATTAGCCTGATCCACGTATAGCCAGTGAGCTATTACACTTCCTAGATGAAAATCTCAACACAAAGCAAGTACAACAAATCCTTGGAATTATTAATTTCATTAGAGATTTCGTTTCCCACATGGGTAACTACATTAGTCCCTTGTCCAAATTACTGAGAAAGAATCCACTATCTTGGAGGAAAAAACAAACCAGAGATGTCCAACATTTAAAACAAGCATTTCATAATCAACCTTCTTTAAAGATTCCTGACAAAGGTCAGCGTATTCTATAGACATATGCTAGTGACCAATATTGGGTGCCATCTTTATTGAATAGATTGATAGGAAAAGATATTACTATGGCCAAGTTAGTGGCCAGTTCAAATAATCAGAAAAACGTTATCATGCTATCTACAAGGAGCTTTTGGTGGTAAAAAGGGGCATCGAAAAATTCAACATTCACCTCAACCTTTATCACTTTCTGATTGAAATGGATAATATAACTTTTCCTAGGATTCTTGAGCCTAAAAAGAAGACATTACCAGATAGTTAATTGCTTCCATGGCAAGAATGGTTTTCCTACTATAAATTCACCATTCGCCATATCAAAGGTTACCATAACATTCTTGCAAACTTCCCTCTCGGCCTTACAAGCCAATTCAATTACTCTCTACCCTACTCAAAAAATCATTCCTTCTTCTCCTTAATATCATAGAGTTTCCTCATAATGTGAAGAATAAAAAATCATTCCCTCCAATTACTAAAACTCCTCCTACGACACTAGATAACATTGTTGTCTTTCTCAAAAAGAGCCTATTTTAATATCTCCATCTTACCCTTGCAACTCTGAACATTCCACCACATCCCCATCAATTTGACACTGTGACATCATATCGGGTCCTCTACAATATTTATGACTCCCTCTCTGAACCAACAATGTGGCATTTACGGGCTTTATTTGCCCAATATGCATATCTCATTTCTCTTTCTCCTTTGCATGTGTACAAATACCTTGTTGATCCCATATATGTTGACTCTCTTCTCTGGACCTTCTTTGAGTAGTTTCAACCTCTCCCAAAATGGCACACTCAAATTACATATATCCTTAACATATATCAACTATGGGATATTCCTCTGACAGATCAAAAAGCCCACCCTATCTTTATTATCCACTGTCCATATAGCTTGATTGTGGCCAAATATATATGCATCATTAATCACCTTCAACTCTGACACCCCTCTACTAACTGGCCAAAGCGACACAAAGATCTGTTGTGAGATTTATACTATTTTTTAGATCATCTCAACCATTATCCCAAAGCAATTAAGCTCACTACTTATACTTTTATAGGTCTATATCCAGATGATTTTGCTCTTCTAGAGCCCATCTCCTCTTCTGTTGGCATTGGTCTTCTATTTACCAATGTGTTACTATGAGATTCAACATTATGGCAGGCAAGTTGGATTTGAGCCTGGAAAGAATTTTGAAATTGGGGAAAGCTTTACAGTTCCACAGCCCAACACCAATATTGAGCTCAAACTTCCTGACCATTTCCAAGATGCCCAGGATCTATGCCTCTTCTTTGGACTAACACTGAAATAAACCGATTTATCCATGCAATGGACAAAATGGATGAAGAAATGTTATACTCAAATGATGAAAGTGGTGAGCCACGCTCTCTCTCTGCACCTTCTTACTAAATAGATTCCTTTTTAGCATATTTTTATCTTTTAAGAAAATTATTAGGACCCAGTGTCTCCTAATAATTCTTCTTTTTACTATTTGTTTTTGTACTTTAGTGGCCATTATTATACTATGGGAATCTTTTCTCTAAAGTTGTTTGTCTTTGTTATCCTTGTTTAGTTTATAAAAGTAAGGCTTTTCTTTCATTGTAAGCAATTGGGAAAAATAAAAAATATTGTGTTTTCATCCTATGGCTTCTTTCTAAGTTCTCTCTTCTGAAATCTTGATTCTTAAATAATGTAGCTACAGTAATACAGAAAGGCAAATATACTCTATACTTGTCTTTTCATTAAAATCTTGTATATTAGAAAGTATTGGATTAAAGATCCTGTTTGAGGTCTTAGTTATACAGGGGAACATTGGTTAGTTTATATTTCTAAAAGGCAGGTCTTGAGAATTGATGCCTGTGAGAAGAAAGGCTTGTGTCTCAGCTGGCATATCTAAAATATATGCTTAAGTCAATCTTTGTTTATCTTTAATCTCTTATGGATGATCTATTATGTGAACCACTTTAATGGTATATAGGTTCCTTCAGTTATGAGTGACTCTTTACCTAGTGACTTTGATCATCTTTCTTCAACTCCCTCCATTTTCAGTCTCCCTTCTAATGTTAAACGTACTCTTTCAAGCAAAATTGAAAACCTTGTCGAAATTACTCATCTCCCGAAGGAAAGTCGTATCCATGACACTCACTACAAGAAAAATTAGTTTCAGCAACTATTATTAATGGTTGCTAAAAGTAAGAAAATGGTTGTTAAAAGTTATAG
>JAOSBL010000002.1:12125802-12136104 GCA_027568915.1 Erythroxylum roraimae
CAAAATTAATGGAAACAAAATGTGAAGAGAAAGAAGACAAACCTTAACTTTGGCAGAGGCCCAATAATCACACATTTCACTCCAATTTTCTAAAATCACTTGTTCTGGAACATGACAACAACAAATGATTTGGAGCTGGTGTTGTAAGGAGTTTTCATTTTTTCTCTATTAACCTTGGCTTTCTTACACTTTTCCTAAATAAAGAAAAGAAATAGTCATTAAATTGTGTAACAAAATTAATGGAAACAAAATGTGAAGAGAAAGAAGACAAACCTTAACTTTGGCAGAGGCCCAATAATCACACATTTTACTCCAATTTTCTAAAATCACTTGTTCTGGAACATGTCTCTTTGTGTCCTCATCCGAAGGAAAAGACTTGTAGTATTTATGAAATCGATAACGATGATCCTTCGCACTTTGTTTCAGCAGTGAACTCATATAACTCAAAACTTCAGGGTTATCGATATCGACAATATTGAGCTTCATCTGTGAACAACACGTATAAGTTAAATTAATCTTTAAATAAGTTTAAAAAATTGCATATAAGTAAACAAATTGAAAAATTGTCGAAACTTTGTCCAAAGCATTTTGTAACAAGTTGTCTTCCTTCAAATGCCTAGCATGCTGAAGGCAATGTAATTCATTCCCGACAACGACTCCCAACTCATTGGACAACTTTGCTAATTGGATTTTGTCAATAGGACGACATTACGAGGGGTCAATATGCACAGACAACTGTTGTTCATTGCAACTCAAAACCTTTAGTGATACCTCTAACTTCTTTTTCTTATGACGGTATTGGAACCTGACAATAAAAGAATAATGATAAGAAAAAATACATTAAACATGTAAATATATATTTGGATATAACTCTAATTATAGGTGGTTAAGAATAACAGACCTGAAGATCCGTCAGCACTAGTTGAGGTAGATAGATGTTGTTGTTAATTGGTTTCATTGGTGGATATTATATTGAATATTTATAACTGAAACCCCAATATTTAGCATATGTAAGGCAAACACCAATAATCCACATAAACATATGTAAAAGAACAACATTTTGTATAAACATAAGTCAAACACCAACATTCTGCATAAACATAAGTAAAACATCAACAATACGCATTAACATAAGTGAAATATCAACAATACTTATTAACATAACTCAAAAATTAACATAACATTTCAGAGAATATAAACAATTTATTTACCTTCAATCATCATCATCAAGATTTTGATAATCATCATCATTAATTGCATTATCATTAGACCCTTCATCCTTAATATATTTGGCCAAAGTATCATCATTGTCATTTAATTCATCCTGAGTATAGTCTTCATCTATTTATATGATAAGATTGGCTTGGACTTCATCTCGTTGTACTATATTGGGATCAACATCTCTCCTATAGAATGATGATATGTCTGTATCTTCTATTCGAATGGCTTTATTATTGAACTCCAGTTTAATCTTTTGATATACTTCATCTTCATCCTTTATGAATTGACCATTATCCCTTTCCCAAAAATAAATGAGATTTCGGTGTTGAAACTTTTGAACAACCTTCCAATTGGTACCCAATACAGTATCGTTGAGGTAGAAAACTTGCTTCACTTGCTTTCAAGGACAAAAGGGTCATTATCATACCATGTCTTACTAACATTGATGCTATTAATATTCCCGTTCACTTTCATGTCAGTGAGATTAAACCATTTGCACTTAAATAGAACAATCTTCTTATCTTTGATGTAGTGGAGCTCTATTATTTCAGAGATGACACAATAGAAGTCAATAAAATCGTTGGCATACATTGCTTAACAACATCACCTTAATTTTGGCTTCTAAGTTGACTGTATTGATCTTGTATGTGAAATCTCATCCCATAAACACTGCAACATGTATTTTTCCCCCACAAATATGAGGCCCACATGCCAAACAATATAATGTTGTTGTCATCTCTTTCATGTTACGGTTATGTGACCGTATCTTCTGTATGACAAAATGAAATTAGAAGTTAATCTAACATACAAATTGTCATAAGTTCATAAAATATAATCAGTATGTAACTTACTCGATTTCTAAACCATGATACAAACATAAGCTTTGCTTCGAATGGACTATTGGTGCTCTCTATTTAAAAAAGAAAATAGAGGTAAGGAAATAAGATTCAATCATAAAATTCTAATATGATTGTTTAAATAAAAAGTAATATACATACTCCATATACATATCGACTTTCTTGCAATTGTTCAAAATATGCCAATGGGCGTTTTCAAATTCGTCTTTAGTTAACTTCGCATATTTACCCACACTAAGTGACCTTACTTTTTGGGAGAAAATTGACATGCCATCATCTTCATCAAAATCAAAGTTATGTTCTAGCTTATGAAATCTTTTCTCCACGTCATTTAAGTACATCGAACAAAATGTCAAGCATTCGTTTGCTATATAAGCCTCTGTAACAGACCCTTCAGGTTGAGCTCTATTACACACATAATGCTTAAGAGAGCAAAAAGAACCTTAACAAAATGTAAAATATTAGCAATTGTTACTAACAAATAACTTTTAAAAAATTAAAATTTAATTAACTTTCAAATGGAAACATCCATCTAAATTGAACCGGTCCACAGAGTTTTGCTTCATATAGTAAGTGAATTGCCAAATGAACCATAACATTAAAAAAGGATGGGGGAATACTAGTTCAAGCTTACATAGAATCAAAGCTATGTCTTTTTCCATTTTGTCAAGCTCTTCAACTTTAAGTGTCTTGCAACGTAATTGCTTAAAAACTCACCCAATTGACCTAATGTTACGAGCACATCCTTCCATAAACATCCATGTATTCCAACTTACGTTCTCCACGATAAAGCCATAGTGTATAGAATTTATCTATGGCTTGGATTAACAAATGATTATATACCAAATCTTGACTTTGAAAGTCGACATTTAAGCAATTGATGCAATGACAATAAATACGACATTCATCACCCATTTGATGTTGTACAAATTGCATGAAACTCTTAACTCCTTTAACATATTCAGTGGACCATTTTCGATGACACATCTAACTTTTATCCATGTAGCTATACAATAAAAAGTTAATAACTAAATTATTAAATGTAATCATCTTTCAATTTTATGTGACAATAAAAGTTACTTCTAATTAGAGTATTTCTGATTGAAGTTCGTTCACAAAGTTCTAAAGCAAAGAAACACTAAGGTACGTAGCGTTGTTTACACCTGTGAATCGAGAAAGGGACTTCTCGTTGTCACTCCTAGGGTTGTGAAATTTTTCATTGATAAGCCTTGTTAGAGCTGTATCACCAGTTTCCAGCCTATATATAATCCTATGTTTCTAAAAATATTACAAACCACAACACAAAACTAACACATCCTTTGCATTCACACAAAACCCGAACACAAACTCACGTACTATTAAAGAAAAACATATGGTAAACATTAGTTGGACGACTTACCTGGACCGACGGACAACTGTATACTACAAGGAAGAAGGATAAGGTTGGTCGATTATCAACGCTCTAAAACATAAATTACAACCTGCGAAAAAGACAAATTTCTATTTAATGTAATAAACTTGTTCAAAAATTACAATTTTTGGACACGTAACCAGTATCTTACTGTTAATAAAGTTTCAATGACTTTGTGGCAATTATGGGCTCACTATAGTTTGTGATGGAGGAAAACTTCAACCAAGAGTGAGAAACCAAATTTGAGAGTGACATTATTTTATCAAAGTGAACCATCACAATCTTCTTATAGGCAGTAGTAAAACAAGGTTCCTAACACATTTTAACATTGACTCAACCAATTGAGCACACTGCAGATTTAAGGACTTACCTTTAAAAAATTACTTACCCTTATGATTGGTTAAGCATTTTTATTTCTCTAAGGATTATACGCTTATACACTTATTAATCTTCCAATTTACTTACCCTTAAAAATTAAAAATTGTCATATAAACATAATTGCTTACTTACCTTTATGATATTATTTAATTGTCATATAAACTCTTTTCATATTTTGTTAACTTTATGTATTTTTATTAAAGCAGAACACAACCACCATTGAGAAATTTCTTCAAACACCTTATGGGTGACCAAATTTCAACTGAAAATAACAAAAACAATTCTCTTGTTTCCCTTTCTTCACCAACATTAACACATATTCACAACCATTCAACCACTATTAGTCCCAATTAACACAAACAACTCTACAAAAAGTTAAAAACATAACTTAAACATAGCATGTTTTTGGACACAATGACAGAAGGAAAAAAAAAACCCAAAACATCTATCAAACTACTTGCCAAGTGGAGACAAACTGTAGGGGGACAATGGAGGACAAAAATTCACAAAGAGAGGACAGGAAAATGAATGGACAAAGGTGGTTTAAGTCGAAAAAAAATCCGATGGGGAGAGAGGACTAAACGAAATAAACAGGCAAGGAGGGTGAGGGCTTTCTAGCGTGTCTGATAAAATAGACACTGGGATGAAATTATTTGTCGTCCTATAAATGACGTCGTCTCAGCTTAAATTTTTTTATCATCCACTACATTTGGCGATGAAAACATAATTCTTCGCCAAATGTCTAACATTTGCCTACCAAATTAAAATTGTTTTGCCAATACTAAACCTTTTTCACACATTTTTTATAAAAAGATTAATAAAAAAAATATATTACAATCAAATTTGTTCACTAAATTTGTTTACAGTTATGCAATCAACAACATTAACATCATGTAGTAATCTTTGAAATGACATTATTGTTAAAGTCATTTTCAATAATATTAAAAAATTTTATAAAATCTTTATATTAATATTTAATGTTGATTACCATTTTCTAATATATTGCAAATTATTTCTAATTAAACTGCTATTATTATTATTAGCATATATTGTAATTAACTTAATGTATTATGAATGTATACATATTAATCCTAACTATTATAGTGATTTATTAAATATTACATTATATAAAAAGTTTTCCATAACTTACTCTATCTGTAATAATAATTATCTACTTATTATACAAAAATTTCGTACTGTAACATATAAAATATAAAATATAAAATATATATAATTATGTTAGGAAAAGGTGACAATGAATATGGCAATGTCTTCGTATTTAGCAACTATTTTTTTGTTACTAACAAAATTGTATTATATTTCTTTCAACAAAATCAAAAACGAAAGTGTTTACCTTAATAAGAAATGATTTCGTTTTGTATTAGGTTTTAACACGAAAACGAACCTCTCTTCATTTTCATGTTAGCCATCAACATTCTTCTATGTTCACAGTCCAATAACCATTGTCTCCTTTCTTGTGCTCATCTCGTTTGTTGTGGTTGTCACTGTCAAAGAAGCATCTTTAACTGTGTTGGTATTGTTCTTCTTTTCTATTTTCAAACCCTCCTTCTTGTGCTCTGTTTTACTTATACGTTTAGGTGTTTATTGTGAGTTTATTTTACTGCAAATGGTATGAGTTGTGTTTATGTTTATGTTTCGAAGATGATTTATTGTCTTCCTTTGTTGGTTGTATATGGGTTAACTTTTTTGTTACCTCCTTTTACTCTTCTTTCAAGAAAGCCTAACTATTTGATGAAAGGTCTAAAAGAGTATTTAACTCTTTTTGTTGCTAGGGAAAATTAGTTTTTTTTAGTATCCACCACTTATTCAGATCGAAAATTTCATATTTTTGTAATAATAGTAATATAACCCTATATAGATAATACTATATTTATGTAAATAAAGAATATGGTCATGTGTACTCCTGTTTAAATTCCAAAATTTATATATGATATAAAGGGTAAATGGATTACTTTTATTTTAATAAGTGTAACTTTTCATCTCATTAGGTAGATTAAAGATGTATAAGTACTAAAATGTAGTACTTTCACTTATCATCGAAAATTTAATTGAACATAATGAATTTTATTCTATATTCACTTTTCAAAATATAACTCTTAATATAATTCATTGAGGAATGTCGACGTTGTGATTAGTTTCCAGTGGTGGAAATTCATTCCGTTGAGAGGAGTGTGGCAAAATTTTCCCTAATGAAGAAAAAATCAATGCAGAACAAATCCCTCCTTCATACACTAATAACCATTTGTCGTCCATAGCCAATCTTCTTCTTCAAGGTTTTGAGTATCATTTGAACTGCTTCACTTTCATTATTATCTAGATCTCATTTCCTATTATGAAGTTATTATATATATGAATATTTGATTGTAGATACTATATGTTGTGTTAAGTTTCCTTGAATCTTCAAGAGAACATAGATGGAAATGGAGGTGGAGACGATGTCATAATGGTCCGTAAAGGATTAGGGAAATTGATCGTTTTGGAAAATTTGTCGATTCCAATGACTATGTCTGGTCAATTAGGTATGCATGTGTTTCAATTTGGGTTCGTTATACAATTTCACTAAACTAGCAATCTAAGTTCTATACTGATTATGTCTTAGGTGAAACGCATCGTACTAGCAATTCATATGATTAAGTTGTCTTTCATACTACATCTAGGGATTCGTTCACTATATCCTCTAGAATTTAGCTATAGCGAAGAAGCAATTGGAAGAGGGTGTCAATAACCCTATACTTGAGAGAAGATCTTTCACTATTTCAATTGGTGCCTTCGAACGTGCAAAGACCCTTCTTGGGAATCTAGACATAGGGAACTTATTTTCCTTTACCAACTCTCATGTCACTTAGAATTCAAAAAAAAATTATTTCATGTCTTTATCGATGGAATCAGCTGGAAAGTTTATTTATTATTTTATCTGTAAGAATTTTTAAAATAACCTCTCTACTAGTTAAGGGTAAGGCTGCATACTATTGGACTTCCCAAAACCCCATATATTAGCGGGATTCATACTTGGTATTGTTGTTGTTGTATGTCTGTAAGAATTGTTAAACTTCTAATTAAAATCTTGTACTACTAAGATTATATAAATGTCAATTATAATTAACCTTAACTACAATTATTAAGTACACTTAGCATTAACAAACTATCTTCCAAATAATATTAATTTTAACAATACTATTATATAAAAATTAATCAAAATTCCCCTACAAATTTATGAAAAATATTTAACATTAACATTTTGTGAAAATATTCCTATTTGTTGCAAATGCTTTTTGATTGGCGACAAAACTCAGTAGCCATTGTTAAAACTTGATGTTATTGCGATGATTGTCGATAATCGTTAAAGCATGTTTGCTCTACCGATGTTTTACTAAACTGTCATAAAATCTTTATTTCTAGCAACGAATTTGTAAATCATTGCCAAAAAGTTGCTTTTAGCGACATTTGTGAAATCGTCGCCAATTAAAACATAACCAATAAATGCATCTGTTGTGGTGAAGGTTTTAGGGGACACAAAAAGAATCATAACACTTCAAAATCACTTGAAGTGAATATGTAGTTATCAGAATTCTTAATCTTGTTAGAATTTTGTTAATTAAATGTCAATGTTGATATAGCTCTTTATATATTTTTCCATTGGTATGGGACCTATCAATTATCACATATAACACATATGACACTAGTGACTTCTAAAATAAGTCATAGTTTTAGGCTTTTGTCTAATTTTTCATGGTCTTCAACTTCCTCAAAATTCCTAAAATTCCAATCTCTCTTAAAAATTACCATTAGATAATTTTTGAATTACTAGCAAAGCCAAATAATCATAATTGAAAACGAGGTAAGGGTTTTTTACTCAATAGCAACTTTAGGAATGTCATAATGCTCTTTTTAAGTTCATCAAAGACTGGTTAAAATCTTAAATACTGCCATAGTGAGATTTTTTGACTTGGTCATTCTACGTACTTCGAGTCTCTCCCCTTACTTTAGGATCATTTCTCAATGGGCGTTAGGTGATTTTCATCACAAACAACCTTCTATTCCTCATTCAGTTTATTGCCATCGTTAGTTTCTCCAGCCATATTAATATTAGTATCAACAAGTTCTATGCTTTAGCCTGCAGCAAATATTCGGTTAAGTGATATTTGATATTGCATTAAAGTTTGACCTTTCATTTTAGAATTTTCAAGATTTGTTCTCAATAAACTCTGATATTTATAGTCATTATTGTCTCTATCCAACTTCACTCTAACTTCTCTGCATGTACCTTAATGATTTTTGTTCTGAAGTAGTGTTATTAAGTATTATATTTTATGGGTTAATCACATCATATGATCACTCTCATAGCCATGTCCAGGTGATAGATCAGTGCCACCATTACTCCTTATAAATGGCTCTAAATTTAGGACGGCAGGCTTGTCCAGTTATCCTAGGGAATGAGGTTCGACACCGTGGTTTGGAGTAAAGAACAACCAGTTCTTTTGCAATGGATTGGTTTTCCATTGATTCTAAATCACGCACTAGCTATTGTATCATAAACTTTCTGTGAATAGGAAAATCCTAAAATAATTATATTAACGTTTATTATCAGACAATCTCTCTTAGTAAACTAATCCCCTCTTGTTAACCTTTATTTTTGCCTAAGATCATGTACATTAATGATGTATTTTATTATATTATATGGGGCAGAATGTTGGCTTGCCAAACGTAGACATACAAGACAGTTGTTGGTAGTAGAAATGCGTATGCTTCGGTGGATGTGCGACATTACTAAGAGAGATAAGGTCCGAAACCGCGTGGTAAGAGATAGACTATAGGTAGCTAGTTTTGCCAACAAGTTGAGAGAGATTAGGCTTATATGGTTTGGGCATGTGCACAGGAGGCCCTCTGATGCTCTGGTACAAAGCTGTGAGAGAATAACCCTTAGTGAATACAAGAGGAGAAAAGGGAGGCCTTACAAGAACTGAAGGGAAGTGATCAAGAAGGATTTGTCAGAGTTGGTCCTTACGGAGGTAGTGACTAGAAATAGAAAAGTATGACATGATCGGATAAGGGTAAAGGATTAACCTTTAAAGTTTGCCAAAATAGTATAGTAGTTATTAGGAGATGTTGTTCGCAATACGTAGATTATTGCGTAGGAAGTCCAACTCAACGTCCGTTTTCCCTTTTCTAAGTGTAAATCTTGGGCAAGGCTTCCAGGCATTCAACTTGGCTTCCCGGGACAGGTGTATGGGGACGATAGGATTGTCATACCTTCAAGGTCTTTGAGGAAGGACGCCTAACTTAATTAGAGACAAGAAGAGTCAGACTTTGCAGCTTATTAGGCACTCGCAGATCTAGTCTCTATCAGGTCTACCCTGTTATTTTTATTTTCATTTATTTATGTATTTATTATAATTTTATTTACATAATAATTTACTGTGCTAGTTTTACCTTTTTTCTCTGTAACCTGCATCACCCTTATATTGTCTCATTTGTATGTGGGTCTACTAGAAACAGTCTCTCTACTATGTAGCGGTAAGGCTGTGTACTATCAGACCTCCCTAGACCTCGCTTCATTGCAGGACTTCAGACTGGGTGTGATGATGATGATGATGATTTAATTAGAGACATCTACAACGTATAAATAGGAGTATGTACGTCTCTTTTGAGACATACAGAAATACAAACTTCATCTTTAATTCCTTCTCTCATTCTCTATTTCTACATGGTATCAGAGCCTCCTTTGTAATAAAAGGAGTCAAAATTTTGGAGCTTTTCTATTCCTGCTCTCAAGTATTCTGCTCTTAAATTTTGGGTTTGTAAATATGCTCTAAAAACAATTTTATATACACCAAATTATTCCTCATCATTTGCAAATCACATCGGTGCAAATTTCGTCACCGGAATACCTTCCCCGCGCCGGCACAAGCCACTGATCTCTACAAACCATGTTGCAAAATCCTTGAAGGAAGAAGACGATCTAAACGACCTCATCATTTGCAAATCACATCGGTGCAAATTTCGTCACCGGAATACCTTCCCCGCGCCGGCACAAGCCACTGATCTCTGCAAACCATGTTGCAAAATCCTTGAAGGAAGAAGACGATCTAAACGACGTCGTTTCACTCCAAGGTAAAACAACATCGTTCAACCACTACAGAAGGGAGTATATGTCATCGCCACGTCATCAACATGTTAGTGCCATGTCAGCGCCACGTCAGCATCGTGTCATTGCATATCAACACATGTCCCAACACCATTGGCACACATGTTGTCCTTTAAGCCGTCCACATGTCCTCTCTTGTTCGGGTCAGATGTTGGAACCCCTCCCCGGTCAGTGGCGGGCCCGACGTCCTGTGTGACATCTGGGCGCGCATCCCACGAGGGAGGAATTCCTCACCACGAAAATTAACTCAATCGAACTTATTTTAATGT